>NW_019091517.1:175293-295883 GCF_001949145.1 Acanthaster planci
AATGGTGAGACCTGACGCAGAATGGTGAGACCTGACACAGAATGGTGAGACCTGACGCAGAATGGTGAGACCTGACGCAGAATGGTGAGACCTGACACAGAATGGTGAGACCTGACGCAGAATGGTGAGACCTGACACAGAATGGTGAGACCTGACACAGAATGATGCTAAATACTCTATTCTCTTGCCTGAAACTTTTTTAAAATTACATGCACTTAAATTTGCACAGCATGTTTCTGCTTCTTCATAGATCCGTCCAAATTCCCTCAGGTTGTAAATTGCTGTCAACATAAATGTACGTGTATGTTAAGTGTAATGTTCACTGTATAAGCGACACATTTATACCTTGCTCTGTACATGTATGTGTCTGGATGACTTTTTTTCTTGATTTTATAGAATGGAAAGCCCGGATATATCACAGGCAGAAATAAGCATCGGTCTCCGTCATGGGCAGACTCCGGAGATCTCTAAATTGGAGCCCTCTCATAGTGGACCTCCATCAGTTATAACCGAGGAGCATGCTGGAAACATTGACGTTAACTATGACGAGCCCATTCAGTTCCCTCTGGATGTGTCTTGTGACGGTCAAAACATGCCTGGTAGGGTGCCAGAGGGGACGGTAGATTCAGGCATGGGCTCAACCATCATGGAGTCCAGTGGACAGGTCCCCAACTCCAGGATAGTGATTGTCAGCGGGGATGGTACCAGTGTGGAGGAGGAGGAGATTGTCACTTTGCCAGTGGAGCCCATCAAACATCCACACCTCCTTCTGGTGGACCAGTTCGGTCGCCGGCGGTCGCACTCGTTCAATGAGGGGATCTTGCTGCAAAGGGACCGGACAGTGGAGAGCACCCTCAATGGGTTAGACCGTAGTGCCTTTGATGACGATCTGCCCCCAGTGGAGATGTCGCCCTCACTGCGTGAGGGGGGCCGACTAGGGGGCGCCGGTTATCGCCCTATGTCCCGGAGCATGTGCGAGCGGAACGATAAGTCCTCCAGTGGCAACCGGCCAGCTTCGGGGCAGCTGAACGTACCACTTCAGAGACGAGTCTTCCCCTCCCTGTCCTGCTCGCCCTATGCATCGCCAGTCGGCTCACCCAGGTTGCGCAGACCGCCCACGAAGGAATCCTCCCACATATCAATATCATCAGTACAGGTAAGTCCATGCAGAGTAAGGCACCCCCTGTCAGTCCAATGGCTTGCTTAAATCATACATGTACCATTCAAAGGAGGATCCAGAAGTGAATTTTTCGGTAGGTGAGGGAATCAAGTTATTTTTTATTGGGGAGACTCAGGATGTCTTTATGGCATTTTTGTAGCTTTCTTGCTTGTACCTGTAAGGCTTATTAATGTTTTTGATTTTAACACAAATTTGGGGGAAAATGGAAATGAGATGTACCTCAAATTGTCCTCATCACTTTTTAAGTGGCTTTGTTGGGGGGGGGGTGGTCTGATCTGGTTTATCCTGCCCCCGATCATCTGTCAGTGAGACTGTACACGTACGTGTACAGTGTAGGTACCAAGTTAAACCCAATGCTGTGCATCATGTTGGAGAGTCTACTTCAAACAAGATGAGGGTGTGAGTGGCAGAGAATCAGAGTGCAGTTCTGCAGCAGCATGCAGATGATATACATGTACTGCTATTTTGAATAACAGCAAAAAATTCCTTTTCACAATTTTAATGTGTGTTTGTGTACTGTACGTATAAGTGTACAGTCCAGTGTAAGTTCAGATAAGTAGAGACACACTGGAAGTTGATACTGCATTGAGTTTCGTGTACTCAGTCCCAGCCAACTGTAGTAATGAAAACTGGGCCTCTCTCTGCATTAAAAAGACCTCTTTCTTTTCTTTTGTGTACCTGTGTACATGTACATACCAATGTACTCAGTGGACCTACTGACCCTGCTCATGTCTCATAAAATCCTATGGCTCACAATTTCTGCAAGCTGCATGAACAATAAAGGCATCACTTGTCATAATGAAGCCCCCCAAGGCTGCCCTTTGGTGAAATGTGATTCGCTTGGCGGGGCTCAGGACGAGAAAATGGAGAGTTAGTGTACTCACCATGAAGCCTCACTATGTTTACCACTGAATGTACATAAAAGTTGCAGAACAGTCGTGTAATGATGTGCAATGGAGTTAAACTGTTAACGTTTGTAGAATCTTTGCAGGAGAAAGATGTAAAGTTTTGCACACCCTTCGTTAATATTACCTTGAAATTACATGTACATGTAAGAAACGGACAATTCAGAAGTCCAAATTGATCAATTTTAAAGGGTTTGTATCACTGAAGCCAGAAATCATCATCATGGTTTTTGTCTCATTAGTTGTTTATCGACCATTGAGATTCACGGCTTCCGAGCTACTCGTTGAGCTCCTCTTTCTTGAAGAGCATGCGCCGAACCTGCATTTTGTCCATTCTGACGTCGCATGCCAGAGACTTCAACGGGTCTCTTGCAAACTTGTGCTTGGAGCCTCTGTTTTTGCTCGTGGATTTTGGCATATGCACCACACGTGCCTTGTATTTGATGTGTTGCTTTAGGCTGAACTCACTGATATGGGTTGATTTGCAGATTTTCAGGATCTCATTGGCATTGTACTCGTAAGCAAACGTCCCCTCGCAATCTTCGACGACCTGTGAAATACACATTTTCATGTCAAAGTTGTACTGAAAAAAAGTTGCTGCCAAAGAGTAATTGACCGAGTTGTGAGGTTTGCACAGCAATGATGTAGAAATTAACGGAGGCCAAATTTACCTGCAGCCACATTTCATATTCGGAATAGACACATCTAAAGCCGTGTCCGAAACGGGCTTCCAGAGCTACGGCTGGGTCTATTGTCTACATGTCTCCACGCATTTCTAATGGAGTGAAGACCTAGACCTAGCTCTAGACAAGAGATTCAGATGCAGCCTGAGTCTTGAATGCTCATACCGGTATATATAGTGTAGATGTGTATTTTTCAAATTCACACTATGCCGATCCTGCCCACAGATGACCACATTTTAGTTTCCATTCATCATCCAGGGTTGCAGTCTCCTGAGCAATATTACAGAAGCACCGAGTTGAGAAAATATCCACTTCCCTGAATAATTCATTTTCATGATAGGGCCATATTTTGTACACTAATTGGCCCATTGGTGGGAAAAAGAGTCAAGTTAAAATTGATGGTGGCATCAGCTACCATTTCAAGAGGACAAGTTCTTCATGCATTTGTACGTGCAACTTTGTGCAGATGGAAATGGAACTGTATAAATATTTGAGGATGCTGACATTTTTGTCATAAATCATGCTGACATTTTCATCAGAGGTGATCTCCGCATTGATAAATTGTTCATGCCATGTGAAATTTTTTTAATGTCAAAACTGGAACGGGAAAGGGGGGGTGAAAGGCGGAGGCATTGTTCCTGTGAAAAATTAATTAACCACAACACTCCCCAAAGAGGACTTTTGTTAACTTGTTCTTCTAAAAAGCTCTGTCATGTTCAGACTCCAATATCATCACACATGTACATGTGTACATCAAATAAAGTGCTCACAGAGAAATTACTTGCACATGTGCTGGTGCTGTACTAGTCCCTGTGGTTTTTCCCAACCCCCCCCACCCAATTGAGAAAAGATTCAAACCTTCCATTTGCAAATCAAATGCAGGTGGATCGGATACATCTGCTTGAGGTAAAAACAAACAAGACATCAGAAGCCATAAATACTGCCCAAAGGGATTCCTGGCCATCTGAATTTATTCATAGCCCATGTGTAATTATTCTGCAACTGAGCAGCAGTTTCAGTGCACTGGTAATTGCTCTTTCGTGCCAACAGCAAATCACAAAGTAGGGATTTTGAAACGCCCAGGGAGATGGTCTCTCCAAACTGACACCAATTAGTCAGTTTTAGAGGGTGCTAAAGAATTTACTACATGCAGGTGTAAGTGAAGAATTTCCAACCAGTGTGGGTCCAACCACCACAAAAGTGGCAAAGACAAATTATGCAAAGGATCCAGTATCCTTACAATTTTTCCCTATATGGGTCTCTCCTTGAGGTTTGGTTATTATTTTATGACGCTGGAGCACAGTTGCACACACAGATGGAGTATGAGAGGTCCTAAGTGACTAAGTCATCATTCATTCATGTAATATTAGTTGTGATTCTGCTGATTCAAAATATTTCAGAGTATTGTGAAATTATTCAGCATGGCACATACTTATAAAAAAAAACTGGTGTAGCAGGTTTTTACATTTGTTAGACTTCATAAACTAAATTCTTTTAATGTGGAAAGGAAAGATTCTGCTAGGATTGCAACATTGTACTCGTTAACCATTTTCATTTGCACATGCACTCTGTACTGTATATCAGGTCACTGTATTCAGTGAGTAGGTTGTAGCATTTTTACATGTATATTCTACATTTTTTCAGGAAAGAGACAACATTTTATGTCTTTATACCATTTCTCCCCTTTAATACAGGATTATGTGCAATTGAACCAGTACCTTCTCTCTGATGAGATTGGCAAAGGCTCCTATGGAGTTGTCAAACTGGCTTACAATGAGGAAGATGATGTACACTATGTAAGTACTTCTTGGCTTCCATATGGTACCCCCTTGACTCTACTATCCTTGGTCCCTCCGGATGCGCCACCCTTCTCTCCCACTTGGTGTGTGAATTGAAGTTCTGTTTATTACAATTGGCCTTGGATTTCAGGGGCCAGTCTTTTCCTTGTGGCTGTATACCCTACATGTACTAATACCTGAAGGGTATTTTGAGTATAAAGTGCTCCTTTTGCTTGAGGGACGAGAAGTTACCTTTCTTAGTCCAAAATAAATTTCATTCATTCAGGTTGACCTTGGAAGAAATTTGGCTTTCATGAAGGATTTTTATCACAGTGCTGTAATCACCAAATTAACGGTACCAGTACTGCAAAAGTGTTACCAGTGCATACTTGTCTTCATACTTGATGTTTTCCTTAAGCTTCATATTGGCTGCACAGCCACAAACATTAGGCTCTTCATTTAAAACAAACTTCTCAACAATCAAATGCGGGTCCAACATTTTTTAACCCTTTCTGGTTGTTTCTTTCCACAGGCAATGAAGATTCTCTCCAAGAAGAAACTTGTACGGAAAGGCGGCTTTGCAAGTAAGAACGCTATCCATTGACATCCCCTATCCATGCACCAATCTCCCACCCCCGAAAAAAAAACAATATCAATGACATTAACCACTTACTGGTATCATCATTTGTCAAGATTTTTGCATGCATTTTTTTTTACCGTTTTCACTGTGGCAGAGCGACCTCCACCCAGGGGAGGCAAACCAGGCCAGGGGCCCAAGACCCCACTGGACAGAGTCTACCAAGAGATTGCCATCTTGAAGAAGCTGGACCATCCCAACATCGTCAAGCTTGTGGAGGTAGGTCACTCTTCAGCAAGAGCAGAGATTGTGGCAAGAAGTAAGGGGAAGAGAGGATATGGAGCGGAATTGAAAGCAGTTACTGTGGTCTGTGCCACACGTACATCCCCGGCCCCTTGGCCTCCTCGACTAAGAAAGTGTTGTGACTTGCTGAAATGCACACGTGCGACAAGTTCAGAAACATTATGAGTGTGATGCCTCTTTAATAATGGCTTTTCCTTGGGTAAAAAGAACCAAGAGGAGATGAAAGACAGAAGAGGCCAGCATCCAGTGCAGCATTGTACAGGCAATTTTAACGTCATCTTCTCAGCAGAAATGTCAGAATGTGGTCTTCCTCCCTCCTGCTTTCCCACTGCTCCAAGTTTGTGGAATTTTGTTTGGAAATTTGGTAGAAAAGAATCACCAAGTTGCAAATACTTCGAGATATTCTGTGCTCTGACGGAGATAACTGGATTTCATCACCTTCCCCCACTTGTAGATTCAAATTTACGTCCTTTCTCCCTAAATTTTACGTGTGTCTCAAGACCCATTATTCTTGCCTTGCTATGCTGCTTCACCAATCTGCCTCTGCTGAAGAATTGGCCATGATGACTTGACATATTGAGACATGATGTCGAGTCTCATTCTATTACAGTGTTGGCTTTCACCAACCCAAATGTCATCAGCTATTATTATCATTCCTGGCTAACCGGTGATGCCCCATCATCATTTGCTCAAAGTCAGACTGCCTTTTGGTCTTTTGGAATTGGCAAGCACCTCCGCGTAATTCTATAGCCTGACAGTGGCTTCAATTAAAACAAGCCCGGCTGCCCGATCTATCCAAACAGATTTATATTAATCAAAACACTTCATTTAGAATACTCCGGTACACCGGGGACATGACGTGTTTTGATAAACCACAAAGTGCAACCCTGTCCATTGGCTTGGACAGGCAATTGTACTTTTTTAAAACCAAGGGGGCATAGTTTGTGATGCAGTGTTACTGGAGCAACTGAAGTTGTTGTTTTGCTCAAACTTGAGGAAACTGATGCCAGAAACCAACCAAACCAGGGCATGATGGGGGGGTGTCTGGTGTGTTAACCACCCAAGACAACTTGGGAAACCAAAGTCGTTATTCAGCGGGGTCTGCTCACAAATCCATGCTTTGAAAAACATTGGATTAGCTGATAACATAAATATTTCCTGAGCTTATCCTATCTTTTTGCTTAAAGTAGCTTTATGAAATTTGCTTAGAGATTTTTCAGACTGCTTCCCATTCTAGTTTACAAACACCGGCTGGACGTGCAAATTCAAAAGAATTAAACGTATTTTAAAAGGAGCACTTTTCTGTTTCTAGGTATGAAATTTAACTACTAAGACAAATATCATGGAAATTGAGACTCTCGTGCTTACACAGGGCCAAAGAGGTGATGGATGCTGCTGATTATTTTTTCGACATGTTAAAAAAGTGTCTTAGGTTACCATCGATCACACACAGTGATTGGCGAATGGTTATCGCACGTCAGAATGAGCGTCTGAGAATGTCACGAATGCCATTTCTCATTCTGCTCTCGGCAAAAGCAGGTACGGTGACGATTAGATGAATCCGAGCAAGATTTATGGCGTGATCCTCTCTCGTTTTGTATTTTGTATAGAGGATTTTATTGAATAAAGGCCAATTATGGTCTGGTACTTTGCCAAAGAACCTCACAGATCTGTAATGAAGTATAAACTACATGTATGCAGGTAAAACAATAGAAATCATAAATGAGATGAAATACTTACAAGTAGATCAGCAAAAGTAACTCAAACTCCCTCCCTTGTCAGGATTTTTTCCTGCTTTTTTAGTGATACATGTATTTTAAAGATCATATTGAAAAGCAAATTTTAAAATGTGACACTGCACAGACATGTATGTATGTACATGTACATGTACTCTGCACTCTTTGAGTATTATGCTCCAGAACAGTTTGTGAAACTGCATTGTTTCACACCCTGAACTTGAGCCAGAACATTTCTCAGTCTCTACCAAAAAGTCTGGACCGCTTCATGTACCAAACTTCTGAGCAAAGGAAAAGATTTCACTTTTTGTGCCTTTTTTCAAACACTGTGTGCACACTTATCTGGTTCCTAATTCTCATTATGTTGTCACTTATCAAGTATTTGGCGTGTCTGTTTCCTTTGCTTACGTGTGCATGGATCTTTCTATAAATTCAGGATTCAAGACTGTGACATTTTTATGTACCTGTTACACCTGACCTGCTTACATATATGGTACAAGTAATTGACATGGAAATACCATTGGAATTAATTGCAAACTTTTTCTTTGTTCGGCAGTTAATTTGAATCACTTTATCCCTCTTAGAAATTAAAGGATGCATTCTAAACTTACAAAATCATATTGTCAGATGTGACAGGGACACACACTGTAATTGGAGCCCCATTTATAGAATGGGCCTCAAGTGAAGTAATTGTTAAAAATAAGAAAAGAAAGAAAGGAACGATCACCCAGCGACTGAATTTTCAGCTCGGGGGTATTTTTGTGTCTCTCTGGCATGTACGTGACAAGACTAGCCTCACAGGCTACAGCATAAACTGTTTCAACATGGAATGGCCATGCATTTTCTACCAGAGTAGAAAACGTCTTGGTTGAAGGCAAGTTAGGCAACCTTCTGTAGACAACTCTACAGATACACACTCCCCACAGCTCTGAACATTGACAAAAAAAGTGTTCAGTAGTCTTTAACATGATGATACATGTACATGCGCATGTACGGATACAATGGTACAATGTAGAATTGGCACTTCTGTCTTTAAAACTGGACAGGTCGAGAGGGGATTTTTTACCAAGTATTACAGCTGTTTTGGTACTCTACTGTCTATATTTGGCCTACTTCAGACATGAGGCATTTGTAAATTCCATTGTGGTTGTGATTTATACGTTGTTTTTGGCGGGATACAGTAGTTACATTCACACTTGCCGTTCCGCAGTCCTGTGTTTTCCGCCGGGCGTTGCGAGCACTGCGATGATAAATGATATCCCAGGAGCACTTAGTGCGCCAGCAAAAGTCTGTCTGGCACGTTCTTAACAGCGATCTGTTAATCAGGGAATTTTCTCAGTGAGATGTTGTTTTCCTCCTTTTTTGGAGGGGGGGATAGATGTATGCATTTACACTTTTTTTTGGAGTCAGTTCAGGTTGAATATGAGAGTTTTGTTTTTCTTTTTGGTTGATGTAACAGTACTTGTACGCTATGGCCTCTATGTTGCACCCTGTAACTTCTGCTCAACTGTGCACTCTTGTGTGTTTCATTTGGCCATCTGTTTATTGATATTTTCTGTCAATTTGCTGACTCTTCGGTTAGGTTGGTTCTCAGCCTTTGTTTACGCAACTTTGTCTTTGCATGTCAGTATTTCTGCAGAAATTGCTTCAAAAATTACCCCCAAAAACAAAGTGTTCCATTCATCTGAATAATAAACCAAAATCCAGACTATTTGTTGTATAGTTAAACACTGTGATGTAGTCAGAAATCAGTTTCCTTTAACCTGTCCTCTGTGGGAACCCCCAAAACACTCCATCATTTGTAAAGTTTACATTTAAATGAAAGCCTGTTTTTCTTTCTGGAAAAATACACAAAATGGAAGAGCTGTCATGCCTGTCAACATACCACAAAGTCAATTATTCTTATCGCTCGTATTAAAAGGGCGACATTTTATGCCCCATTAACATGAGCGTCACAATTTAGCTTGAGTGGTGATCAATTTGGTAGCCTCGAAAATGTAAATTCCAAGAAAACCATCCAGTATAAAGGCGCTGGTCAATTAATCATTTCCTTGTCTGTTAGAAAAATCAATGGCCAAAAAAGGGACATCCCTCAGATAACTGGGGCACAGAAAGACAAGTTTCAGAAAGAATGCTCTTGAAGATTTGCATGTGATACTAAGAGAATCATTCCAATTTAAAATAACGAAAATTCTTTGCTGCTTTACATGTAGATGTACATGTGTGCTACTTGCTGACTTCACATCAGCCAGTCATTTGGTTGGATCAGTTTGCTTGTACCAACCCTTCCTTTTCAATTAACTGCCACAGCAATCACCTTCCAGAACCCTGGCATGAGGAGATCCATTAAATAATTAAGCCATTGTAGGCTGGGCTAACAACACTGCAAATTGCCAGTCCTAGGCTGGCCTTCAACAGCTATATCAGTCTCATCCTGTGAATCTCATTAGAGCTGTATTATAATATCCCAGGCTTTATAACCTGTTTGTGTGTATGCGTTTGTGTGTCATCCAGTTGTGAAATGCAGTCATCTTTTGTTTTCACTTTCATTGTTTGCTTTTCCTAGTTTATTTGCATGTTAGAAGAGCACTGTTTGTGTAAGGAAATTTGAGACTGGTGATGCTCTTGTCTGTTGGATATGTCATCGCAGTGTATCAACTTCTTCAGTGAGGAAGCTTGTTACAAGAAGTTGGCTAACACCAAAAAATACAAAAGAATTCCTGGTTTGAATGATTTTCCAGGTGAAGTAGCAACTCGTGGTCTCGTGACAATCCATAAAAGGCGAAACATCTTACACAAGAAAAACATGTTACTTTTTATTGAAATGTACATGTACTTGAGGTAGTAACACAAAGAAAACTTTTTCAAATCAGTTAGGACACCTAAGCAAACTACACGATCAGTAGCAAAGCAAATTAACCCACATAGAAAGTAAAACTACATTAATAAAAACAGATACATGTATGTGGAATAAATAAACAAATGAAACAGACAAATACAACTGCAATAAATTAACAGCAAAGAGACATACTCTTGACAAAGCAATTACTGAAGTGAGTCAAACTTGACATAGAATTACATCCAATCATAGGTATCTCACCCTAACCCACCCAACCCCCACCACCACATCAAAAAAGTGGCACACACCCTCTCCAAACAAATTTTATTTCTTATAAATTGCGAATGGCATTTTGTAAGCCTTCCTGAAATTTTAAACATGTCAAATTGAATAAAAGAAACAAAATAAATTTCATAATTGAAACTTTAAGTCCACAAAAAGTAATTGCCACTCCCCTCAGAAAGGGAAAAAAAGGCAAAAACCAGCTTGTTATATATGGTTCTGAAGCGCACTTGGATTCTTACTGCCTGATGTTGAAGCACCGAGCTCGTCATATTTCAACCGAGTTTAATGATTGATGGCAATCCAGCTTAATGATGACTCTGGTTGTTTCATGCTGATCAGATTTCTGTCATTTTCCCCAAAGAATATCCCGACTTCTGTGCCCTCAAGCCTTAATTTTTTTGTATTCTATCTACTATCTTCTCAGAGGTTCTTCGGGTAGTATGTAAGTATTGTGCACGAGAAAAATATATCGGAGTCTGTTGAGAACATGGCGTGAAAAACAAGAATCCTTTCGGTTCTTGTTCACGTGAATGGAGGATTGGATTGCACAATTTTTTGTTCAGAATTGACATTTCCGGTGAATTGCCTGGCAGAGAAGTACAATTATGATTTGAAAAAGGGCTCAGCGTATCTCATCCTGTTTTGTGGGATGATCATCTGACACGCTTTGTTTATTGTCAGTATTTGAACAACTACTATGTTGGAACTTTTGGGAACAATATTTATGAACGACCAGGGTAATTCATTTATGAAACATATACTTGGCTTTTTATATGGCAACTCCTGCCTTGATTTGAGGTACCAGTAGAAAACCAAATATTAAGTGGCCTTCCTTTTCATTTTTTATCATGATTTTGTCAGGTGTTGAACGACCCAGCTGAAGACAATTTGTACATGGTTTTTGAACTTGTTGAGAAGGGGTAAGTACCTGTAGTATCTTTTAATTGAATAGCTCAGGCTCTTGACAAAACAAAGTTTTCAGTGCACCATTTGGTTACAGTTTTGCCACATACATGTACTGCTTTTAAACTGAATATTTCTCATTTCCCATCTGATAGCAGACAGAGCCAGCAAAATCTGGCAGAGTGATTGTTTTTTCACATGAGCTGGTCCCGTGATATTCTCCAGATTTCTTGATTAGATTAAAATTGGCAGGCTTATTAGACCCTCATGTTGCAATGAGACGCAGTAAAATTAGAGGAAATGTGTTCCAGATTTCTCGGATAATGCTGTTTTTATTTTCCCCCCTTTGGTTTACCTCGGCAGAGCTGTAATGGAAGTGCCTACCAACAACCCCTTGAGCGAAGAGCTAGCCTGGACTTACTTCAGGGACATCATCCTTGGCATTGAATACTGTGAGTAAACAGTTTAGATATACATTGTACCAGCGGCTCAGGCTATCATGCAATCATTATTTGTTGTGTGGTGGTTATCTCAAGTGCATGAAAGAAATGTTAAAATGTAGCTTAGGTGTACAGCAGCAATGTAGATTGAGGCTGCTGACGGCACAGACCAGAATTAGCCAGAACAGAAGTCAGGGCATATGCTTGAGACAGGCATTGTAGTTACATGTAGATATACAGAATAGCTGTTTTTGAACAGCCTATGAAAATCTGAAAGCATGTAGAATTGGAACATGTGATTTAAAGATGGAGTCTGAATAAAAGTTAACAGGTTGTGAGTGTCATTTCATATGACGTGCACCAGAGAAAAGTTGTGACAATGTTTGTCCCCCTTACTTGATGCTGCTTTGGGCATACTGCAGTGTTGGTTGAGAGAGTGCAGTCAAGAAAGTATCAAAATCATTTTAGGTCTGCTCAGAATGGACTAATGCTGTGAAGGATGAAGGGCACAGCTTACACAGACAGAGGGAGAGGTATTTGAGATGATGTGCTTGAGTGCACAGCAGATGTCAAGTGCTCTAACTGATAACGTCCAGGTTTGGAAGATTGCCCCCAAACGCTGCATTATGAATCTAGAATGGTCGGTTTTACGCGTGGCTGAGCACCGAGTCTCATCTGTCTGTCTCTTGGGTCTCAGTGCCCTTATGATGTAGTGTCTCCACAGCCAGTTTGAATATCATTTAGGTCTGACAAATAAAAATCATATACTGTACATATTTGATGGCATGCTCGGGATTTCTCATGTTGTCCTAGATTAATTGCTTTGAGGTAGTTATCAAGTGGCGTGGAAGTGACGCTGTATTTGTGGCTTGCAGGGCAAATTATTCGGCTTTTTTTCAATAGGTTTCTGCTTCATTCTTTACTCACACACTACTGTATGTATTTGGTTGAAAGAGAGATTGACAAACACATTCCCCATTTCTGAAAGTCCATATGGACTCGCCGTGTACATGTACCTGTGGGGACTACATACATGTATGTATTGAAACATTGATGTTATGAGGACCAAAAACACTATTGGGATGAATTTTTGTCACACATTTTCAACTTTCCTTACAAACAAAATTCTCCCCTCGGTGAGGCAAAGGCCTTGACACCTGGTTTGCACATGTACCCCATCTTACGAGTGCTTCATGTGGATACTGGACATTGTCGTAACCAATATTTGATTGGATGTTAACATGCAGCGTAAAAACCGTCCACAACTCAAGATGCGTGACAAAACTTTGCCCAGTATGAGTTTGTCCTGGAACTCCATATAAGCTGATAGGGGCAGGGCTGTTGATACCAAAATGTGTCAATATTGGCCCTGTCTCTGCACATATAATAAGCACGCATGGGGTGGTTCAAAGTCTGTGTTGATTTGCTCGCTTGAAATCCTTATCTGCCCCTACCGATAAGCAGCAGCACAGTCAATATTTTGACTGCTGTTTTTCCAAGCAGGGTCTTGAATACAGTAATCAAATTCATTTGGGGGATAGAATTTTCCAGCAAAATATTTGCCGGAGGTAGCCCCCAGTGTTTTCGTAGGGACTGAGCCAGATAAGAGAATGTAGGGCAGGCGTGTAAAAGGGTGTAAAATTCACAGGTTGCTGAAAAGTACGAACAGGAAATAGATCAAGTTGGCACAGAAAGCCGCCGTCATTGAGTGTATAATCAAGCGACCTTATGATAACTGGTTACCAGATTTCTTAGATATAATTTAAAACTGATGTGTTTTCCTGAGAAAAAGAATTGACTAATTTGCGGGCCAGTGTTCAAAGTTGTTTAGTGTGGTGGCACCTTGTGCGCAGGTGATTTGCAGGCATTACATATCTCTTCGACCAATAGGGCATTGGGTCTTGTCAGAGTGCGTTCAGAGTGCGATGCCACCACACTGATGACATTTTGAATGTGTTTATAACAAACACAAACCTCAAAATTGTTCTCAAGTTTTACCTTTGACTAGTTGAGCAACACACACGCCTGGTATTGCAAAAATGGAAACATAGAAATTGCTGCTCTCTTACAAATAAAAAGATAACAATTTGAAGCAAAAACTGAGGTTCAGTGACCTCTTCGCTCCGAAACTCCATGTGAACAATTTCCAACTGAATGTGCATGTATATCCCTTTTTTCATACCCAGTACATTATCAGAAAATTGTTCATCGTGATATCAAGCCATCCAACCTGCTACTAGGCGAGGACAACCACTTAAAGGTACACACGACAGCTTCTCTCTCATGTCACACTTTCCTTGTATTCAGCAAGGCTAAATATCAGAATAAAAGGAAACAGAGTGTTGTGATGTCTTGAAACTTGTAAAGACTAGTATTAAAAGTAGGAGGTCCTGGGTTTGAACTGCAAGTGATTTGATTTCTCTGTTGAAGATTTTCAAAAAGTATCGAGCAAAAGGGAAATTCCTTCAAACTTTCCAGCTCTGACTAAAGTTACTGTGCTAATACCAAGACACAACTGTGCGACATCTGCCTCCAGATAATCCTTTAAAAATCAAAATCTGAGGTGTTTTTTTTTTCTTTCTTTCTCTTTCTTTTTCGCCAGATTGCAGATTTTGGCGTCAGTGACCGCTTTGAAGGCATTGATGCCCTGTTATCTGACACAGTGGGTACGCCAGCATTTATGGCCCCAGAGACCTTACACGAAGACTCCAACAAGTATGGTGGTAGAGCCTTAGACGTCTGGGCCATTGGAATCACTCTCTACTGCTTCATCTTTGGTCATGTACGAGTTATCTCAAACTCTGGTTGTTTAGATCAAAGTCTACAAATGCCCCACATTCCCCCACCATGATAATGACTCCTCCCCTTTCCAACTCTGCAAAACTAAAATTCCATCTGTCATACCCCAACCTGTTTTTTGGTGGTGTTCTTTTGCCACCCAATTTTTCCCAAGCCCTTTATTTAACAAGATTGACTATTTTTTTCAGTTGTGAAGATGATTTTTGACAGAAATGTGTTTGATATTGAAACTTATTTTTCATGTAGCTTGCAGTTCACGTTTTCTTCCATATTTTATTTCAAACACCTGTAAGCCAAGAAGTTTTATATGAGATAAAACTGGGGTTTATCCATTTATTTAGTTAGTATCCTTTTTGTAGATACACCTTAAGGTTTTTTTTTTCAAGAACTCATTTCTGCTACCAAAACCATTGATTTTCTATACTACCCCGTGCTCATTACAAGTTGTTTTGAGGCTGTTGCTTCAAAACAAAACAGCCTTAGCTGTCCTAACTTAATTCTGTACCTGAATGATTGCAACGGGATTATTACAGCAAGGTGATGAAGCCATGAGGAAACTGGCAAAACCCAATCGGACATTCTCCATCTGTCCTTGAGTTCTTTTTGTAATAACATGATTAGGCTGGCCTCATCAGTACTCAGGGCCCCCAAGATATCCCGTGGGAGGTTTGGCCCACAAGTAGAAGGAAAGGGCTTCAACATTTATATGTAGAATGCTTGACTTGGCTCAGTGAGTGTGCTGAGAGCGTAACAGAGCAACGAGTCAGGCTCATTACAGTGTGAAATCATTTTCCAAGAGCAGATACTAGTGTGGCCTTGTTTGTGTTTTGGGCCGGCCTGTGGGAACAAATGTAATGGTTGAAAGAAAGATGCCAGTCAAGGTTGCTGTAGAGACTCCCTTGGGTGTGAGAAGCCAGTTAACTGCAGAGCCTGTATTGACATTGTTTCTCGCAAACATCTGTTAATGAGAATGAGAAAAAATTCTTACCTCACAGAAAAAGTGTTAAAATGAGGGGGAAAAAATCATGCTTGAAGCAATATATTCTTGGCCAGAAATATGTCCTTGAAATTGTGACAGGCTTTTGTTGAAACAAGAATAACGTGGAAGAAATGTTGGCATTGCAGGGAAGTTGGCTCAAAACAGATGTTACGATAAAGCTGATGTTGAGATATGCATGTATGATCTTAAGGTCATTGTGATTTATTTAATTTATTTCCACTCTTCTATCCCCCCCCCTTTTTTTTTATAAAGGTGCCATTCCAGGATGACTTTATTCTCGGCCTCCATGCCAAGATCAGGAATTTACCATTGCCTTTTCCGGAAGAGTAAGTTTGATTTTTCAGCACTTTCTCTGGAATACGTCTTGCTGGTCATTTTAAAGGGAAGAACTTTTTGTTCTGCATAGTTTTGGTTGACACATGTGATTTGATGGGTTTCAGTTTGGCCCCGTGACTTCGTGGACTCATTTCAAGTGCTCGAGTTTCTAGTGCTTCGTAAACAGATGGGCTTTTGGTTTCGATGACCGCAACTGAATGGAAATGAAATGCCATAGTATGCAATTTTACCTGCAAGGTATTGCATTATCATTTAAATGTGGGGGAAAAATGGAAGTAAATAAACAAGGAGATTTTTTTATACACTGTTGTAGATCATGTATTCTTTTACAGGGATGTGCTCGCTTTGCCATGACCTCTTTTTCTTCCAAGTGATTTTTGGGGGGGGTTAATGAAAAGTCTTTTTGTAAATAGTTATAAAATAATAGAGTACTTTGAACTGATTGGAGGCTCTAGACTTTTAGCCAAGTTTCAGCTTTGTGAAAAATTGTCAATTCTCCAGCCTTTTCCAAAATCAGTAAATATCAAATGCCCTCTACTGGGAGATAGCATTGAGGCCAATGTACTCTGCACTGGCTTGTGTTACATGTACGTGTGGAGACACACCAAGCCCAGCATCTGTACAAGCAGTGTATCCCCTGACCACGTGCTGATGCTGTCTACACGCACTTCCGTCAGTCTGGTCCAACCGTCCCCCTCCTTTCCCAATCTCATCATCCCCAGGAGTAAATAGTAACGGAAATGTCAGGCAGAATTAGCCGCTTCTTTGTGTTTACACACGGCCTTCATTATGGAAGTCTGCCTCGCCTGGATGGGTGATTGTTTTCGTCTGCGCGGAGGGAAAATGGCAGGCAAACAGTGGTTGACTAAATTACGATTCAGGCGATTTAATTATTGCAAGGAGGCCGTATGCACTGTTGTTACAGAACAAGAACTTGTAGCGTTGGCCCATGCTCTAGAACCTGCTGTTCAGTGTTTTTTGGAAATGTCACAGCTGTGCAGCAAATTTGTTTCACTGGTGAGACTGTTGTAAGACCGCTCTCAATCCAAAAACTTTATCACCTGAATATGTGACCTCCTGATTGCGAATATTCATTTAAGTAAAATGAAATATAAGCTGACAAATCACTTCCCCCCCCCTGCTGAAGGGATTAAGAGGGACAATACACGTAGACTGCCCCTGTTACAGTTAATTTGAATAGCTTTTGACTTGATATGGTTAGTGCCCTTCATTTGCATAATTTGACATAAATTTGTGTCTCTGTGGTTTTGCATTGCAGCAAACCAATACCAGACAACTTGAAGGATCTTATATTGAAGATGCTAGAGAAGGATCCAGACAAGAGGATCAAAATCCCTGAAATAAAGGTGAGGATGAAATGGCCTTTACACTGTGGCTGATACTTCCATTGTATATGTCAATTTAAAAAGAGTTGTTTGGTTGGTTATCCCCCTTGAGCAGAAGCACCCCCTCATTGGTTGGAAAGAGCCAGGTGGGTCAGAAGTGTTCATTTTGTTTGTAGCGATGCGACTGTAACACATGCATTTCCTAGTCGTTTTTGAACCAGCAAAGTTCAGTTCTGACCAAAGGAGCCTCCGTTGCTAAGAAAATTGTGCCCTCGATCGATCCAGCTCAGGGGCTCATCGTGCAATAGTACAGTTTGACTAATACAGTAATTTTCCTTCCAAAACTGTTGAATGGCTTGTAGCTGCTGTCAGATGTTCTATGAGAAATATTGATATTTCTAGATCCAAATGTAGTAAATAACAAAATCTGGAATGGGTCATTGGCATGTTCTTCCCAGGGCATCTGGAGAGTCTAATGAGGCATGTACAATGTTGTGGGAATAAAAGCCATAAACTTGGCACACACAAGTTGTAGAATGGTCACTGTTTCACCATGGAAGTAAGTAATCACTGGTGTTTAACCCCATTTCAGTTGCATCCATGGGTGACCAGACTTGGCGAGGAACCCCTGCCCACAGAAGAGGAGAATTGCACCCTGGTGGAAGTGTCGCAGGATGAGGTAGACACCTGTGTCACGACACTGCCCAAACTCAGGACCCTGGTAAGTGCTAAATGTCACCAGCTTCACACATCAGGGAACCAGTGAAGTTTGTCATGCAGGAACCCTATTTTGCACCTTGATGTGTACAAAACTTGTGTTTATATTTCAAAAAAATAAGGGTTTTATGACCAGATGAATTGTGGGAAATGCCCTTTGGTATCTTCCTTGAGGGATTTGTGAGGTGGGAACCTGTCCTGGATAGTTCCTAGGATCTTAGTCAAATGCCCATGTGAGTCTCATGGATTTCAGTCAAACCCAGACAGTCATGTAAACTTGAACTGTCCCAAAATGACATTACCGTGTACACAATCTGAATACTTCTCTCTGGTAACAAGTAAAAATCAGCATGACTGGGATTGGATTAGTGACACGTCGTTTCCTTGACGTGCCCAACTTGCTTATGTTTGCCTTATGCTTGAACTAAGTTTGTACATTCAGCAGGTCCCGTCTGTAGCAGTCATTACATTTACATGTAACATTTCTGAAGTTACTTCGGTGTGACAAATAGAGGGTATCCATTCACCCTTAACCCCCCCCACCAACCTTAATTTGTGCTGCTGCCTTGATGAACCCAGGGACATCCAACCGCTGTAATATGTGAAGTGTGCGGAGCCCAGCATGCAAGAGCAAGAAAACTTTGTTGAATCCTGTCGGGTTCAGTGTGGTTAGGGTTAGGGTTTGTTTATGGACATCTCTGAACTACTTTGGATGTAAATTTTTGGCATCGTTTGTTGATACTTGTAGATTCTAGTCAAGAACATGTTGAAGACCAAGTCTTTCGGCAATCCGTACAAGAAGAAATCCCGGCATAACAGTGCCAAGGGTGGGCGTGTCCTGCTGGAACCCATATCACCCAATCAGCAACCAAACAGGTCAGTCTGGTCTCGGTGTCAGCCAGAGGCTTTAAAAAATGGAGAATTCCAGATAGGATATTTTTAAAGATGCCTGTGTATGAGTTTCTTTATATGAATGTTGTTTCACATTTTGTGTACAAAAACTTTGTGTATTTGTGAAATATCTTTACGGTACTTTGACTGCTTTGAAGTATAACTGCCAATCAATCACTTGCCAGCTGTTCCTCAATGAATTTGTCCCAGGTGCGATATTATTTGTGGTCAAAATAGTGGCTTTTTAAGACAACAGGATAGCGTACCATGGATTTCCATTTTCCGCATTTTGTGAATTTTACATGACACAAAGTTGGCAAACAAGTTGCAAGTTGGGAGATTGACTCTGGTATACCCCCCAAAGAAAATGCCTTTGCTACGCCCCAAGGTAAATGCCCATATCTTTTAAGTGTCATCTACATCTGGCATGAAATGGTCAAATACATGTAGGTGTTGCCACATAAAGATTGAATGAGTGAAATCTACCTCCGGTTTTATTTTGTAGGTTGTCGTCTGCTTTGCCATGACTAGACATGGACGTCATACTTCCTGATACCCCTTATTTATGCATGATTGTTGGCTCCTCGTGGATGGCAACTGAATTCACGTTGACAGAGTGCTCTGTGATAGATTCTCTTGTGCAATCCCAGGGGAATTAAGATGTTGAGCATTACCATGGCAACTGCACACCAGGCCTCACCACTGTAGCTATTACAACTGGGCCGTGACGCGCTCGCCATAAAAACGTGCATATCTGACCAGACATAATTTCATAGAGTTGCTGGACACTTAAGCTCTTACATTTGATACAGTGTTGACTATGCCGCACATTATTATACAGCAATACAGAATCTTGTGAGGGTGTAGTAAAGCAGAAATGCAAAGCGACGATTCTTGCTTGAAATGCTTATTTCTGAAGCCGTGCCGTAAAATGGAACAGTGAAAGGTCTCACCTTGGTGTAACTCTGGACGCGTCAGCTGGTGATGTATATCGGGAGTGTGACCAGGCAAAGTTGCTGAATTCAGCCAGAGGGAGTTGGACCAAACAAAAGGACGGCACAAGAAAAATTGCCTCTCTGCATCGTGATAGGTGTAATTAATATTTATGTATGGTGTTCCATCATGGGGCTTGACACCCCCCACTAAAATCATCAAGTGCCTGTTTGTTTTGATGGGAAGTGAATCAAATGTGTTTTACTCAAATTGCCTATTTTTGTATTGAAAAGAAAGGAACAAAATGTGTCAGAACAGAGTGAGAGGTCAAATGTAACATTCCTTTTATTCCATAAAATGATCGTCATTAAGCAAAGAACAAAGCTTGTACATGTAGTATACCAAACGAGATACTTGCATTCTCATCGCAATCATATCAACACCTGATGTGGTTAGAATTGTTCAGTTTTATTTTCCATTCAGCATTTGTACAGTGGGTCATTCTATAAATTCAGGATTTAAAAGTGTGACATTTTTGTATCCCTGTTACACCTGACCTGTGTAATTTGACCTGGAAATATCACTGAAATTACTATCAAACTATTTCTGTTTGTTCAGCAGGTACTTTTCATCAATTCATCACTCTTAGAAATCTTGGAAATGTGTTCTGAACTTACAAAATCACATTAGATGTGACCGGGACACACATCAAATTGGACCTCTAATTTATAGGATGACCCCAGTGTCTCAAGATATTCATATACAAGAACCATTTATTCTTGACCAAAATATGTACATGTATATATAAAGAAAAATTGTATCAAACATTAACTTTCAGTATGTCAACGGTAAACAATAAAACTGCAAAAGGAATTTTAAAAACATTTAAGATTTAGCAATGTTGAGATGAGACAAGATACCAAAACTTTCTGAAATTATCTTTTGAAAAATTGTCTTTGGCAAGTATTATGATTGTCTCATTTTTTGTGTGTGAAAATAACTCCCGTCCCCTTTAAAAAAAACCTCAGTGCTTCTGCTTCGAGATGACAATATGAAATGTATTCCTAAATGGAATCATTTCGATAGACTTGTTAACCACTGCCTACTGGGTGGATTTCTCATGATTAGGATGTGATGGTGGGACCTTTTCAATGTTTTCCGTTTTCAAAATTCTTCAAAAATTTATGTGTTCATTTACTGGACGTTTACACCCACACGAAAGACTCTCTGGTGGCTACTTTAGTCTGTCAGGCAACCTTCATTGATACCTGAGTATTCAGCCCAGGCCTGCAGCCCTGAAAAAAGAGAGCCCAGAATTGTTTGGTGTTGCATAATTTCCTTGGTTCCAGTGAATGCCAGTTGCATCTTTTCATACACAGCTGGATAAGTGAGCAGCGGCGCTGTGTCGCTAATCAATGGGGCCTTGGAGCACTTTTGTCCGCGGTGCTAATCCACAGGTGCGTTATGCCCAAAGCAGTGGTATACCGTTTCAAAACAGTGCCGGATTACCCTCGAAAAATGGAAGGCGAAAAATGATGGCAATTCCCAGCAGTAGGTCCTTTGTTCCGAGTACAGTCTTTTGTTACACACACCAGCTCTTTTGTCCGAAACCGGGCACCCCAGCTCTGCGTAAAACCCACGGTGCCCAAACCGGGCTCCTCAGCAGGAAGTGGTTAAGACAGTAAAATGTCCAAATGGCATGACATGCCTTCCTGGGAGGGGGGAGGAGGTTCTTTAAAATTGATATCCTGATGCTTTACATTTTGTTTGTATCAACAACAAAATGAAACTGAACTCCATTAATCACTATGCGCAGTATCAAGTGCTCGTTATGTATTGCATTTATCTTATTGTACTGTGACCATCTAATTCTTCAAAAGGGAAGCAAATCATTAGGGATGTCACCAGAGCATAGACTTGGTTGTGAAGTTTGATACAGGGGGAAGCAAGGAGTAGCATTTCCATTAAGTGGATATCATCCCTCTGGATCGCATCCTTAATGGTATTGGATGGCCCAATTCACTTTGTAGGAATATCTGACTTCTTGTAAGGCACACGATAGATAAATGTATTTAGTTTTCTTGAATTCTTATTTGATGTGTTCAAAATAATCACTACAAGACGGCTGCAAATTTAAGCTAATTTATTCAGTTTTGTGCATTACTGCTAAAGAAAGGAAGTTTTCATGCTTGCAAAGTTAGCGTGAACTCATTGACAGTGTTACGTTTTATAATTTGAAAACTGAAATGGCGATGGAGAGGTTTACTTTAAGCCATTTTCATGCTTTTTTTCTAATTTCCTTCAGAACCAAAAATACATTGCAATTTTTGTTGCGCTTTTGAGATTAAAATGATTTGAGCATCTGTTATAAATACGCTTATTGTTCTGGCCAGTGTTTTGCAAATTTTGATTTTTCTCATTTCAAAGGTATTCCTTTAATGCAGAAAGAATAGGGAAGTCTCCTTTGAGAGCACAGATTTGGTTGTTATTTATTCTCTGCTTACTGTCCTTTGTATTCAGACCATTGATGTATCTGCAGTGAGAAGAGACTACATGTATGTTTGATCCGTGAATATCATTGAAATTAAACGGGGAACCATATAGCCAGTCTTTGAAGAACCCAAATACAACCATTTGTAATCCAAACAGGTTCAGCTATACCCCGGGGAACCAATACATGTATGTGTATCCATTTGTAGTTTAACTTTGGAGACCTACTTAATGATATTGGGATGCTGAATCCCACACAAACAGCTCCCCACGGTTCAATTTCAGCATCCCAACCAAACATACAGTCTAGGGGGTGACGTTTTATGCAGCCTCATTCCAACACCTTATGATCAAGTATGTCCGCTTGAATGACCAACTGCATTCAGAATGTACAGTTATTTTACTCTCTTTGAAAGACCAAAATGAGTGTCATTTTATGTACAGAATATTTTCTCTTTTATTCATTTTCATCCTTACTCAAGGAAAAAAAAGCTTTGGTCGCCAACATCACTTTATAAAGTCCAGAGTGCATATATTGCCTTGTCTTTCTATGGTAATGGCAAACTTGGAGTTATGTTATAAATCGTTTGTGGAAAATGTCAATTATAAGATTATGTTGGTCATTTATACTGACCATGATGTATTGTCAGGTGTTACCTGCCTCATGTACGGAGTTGGTACTTATATTGGTAAGAAAAAAAATGGAACGGGATGAAAACTGCATCTGAACCAGCTAGCAATGAGAGATGTTTAAGGCGTTGCTTTTGGCCGACTGTTGAGCAAGCATACATATGTAGTTCCGAGTATGCACACGTAGTTCTCAGCATGCGCGCATAGTTCTGAGCATGTGCACATAGCTCTGAGCATGCACAAAACTGTCACAAAGGACCGGTGCAGTGCTGCTGGCACCAGCGTCTCCATGTCTCCCATTGTCACAGGTTCATACCTTACCTACTGTTCCTTTTTTACTCAATCTTCTAAATTGTGTGCCATGTCTGGTGCTGCCGGCAGTTAACAGAAGTAATTCACACACCTTTTTGAGTCGAGATCAGTTGGAATTGGACCAAACTATTATTGACTGACAAATATTTATTCAAGTGAACAGAAATTGAGATTTGGTATGTACATGTACATACATGTAAGAAGGATGTTTAATATTGATATGTTGATCATGTAGATACTCAGTTGCTAGTGAGCGCCAATCATTGATTTATCAACTCGTAAAACAAAGTGCATGCATTTAGGTTCATCTGCTGGAAAATTCCATGATTAATACAAGGTACATCTCAGTTTCCAAACGTAGGACTGGTGCCATGTGCGTTACCATCGGGTAACTCCTTTTTGGTGGGGAATTTATATTTTCATTTTTTTTAACTCATTTTTCAATAATTGTGCATTTCCTTTGGAAAAACAAACAGCAAGGTTACTGTTCAAACTTTTCCACAGCATTCACCACGACTCGAACACAATGTCAGTTCTAGTGTAAGTGGATTTTTCATTATTTAAAAATGTGTTTTTCTTGCTTCAAATTCCTTAATTTGAACGTAAGCATAAAAATGTTCCACAAAAATGCAAAGAAAATCTACTGCAAATCAAGCGAGATTCTTGAAATTAGGATTTTCGTAATCTGAGTGACTGGAAAGTCAGTCCAGTTTCTAAATCTACGTTCTGTGTAGCTCTCATGAACATCTAGCAATTATTCCTGTTGTATGTTGACAGGTTTTGTTTTTTTTTGTAAAAATAAAACAGAACAATTTATATCTACCAATGGATGTTGAAGGATTATAAATGGATATTTTCGCTAACTTTCTCATGAAAATTCTCATGAATTGCTATGAAAAATTGATTCTATTTTTACAAGTGTTTTAAGTCTGGCATCTTAAAAAAAGATGTGTCATAAAAAGCCACCCAGGACAATAAAAAGGGGATAAGAAATGCATGTGAAATTGTGAGAGTGATATTGATTTTCTTGTTTGTTCCATTTGCATTATTCTTTAGAATGCAACAATTTACTGTAAACACTCCTGCGGTTCCAGATGTTTATATTTACAAACATTTATAAATCTTGCTCATACTTCTGAGCAGTTGGTGAGAAAAAAATTCTTTTTAGCACTGCAGTATAACAAAGCAGTGCATGGCTGCAAAAACTGTTCATTTAGCTAAAAGTTTGACGTCTGTTTAAATTTTCCTAGCTTGAACCCCAATTCCCTATGCATTTTGAGCATACATGGACCAATGTAATACATATGTGGTACCAAGTATCAAAACAAGGTCTGCAATATGATTATGTGCTTACTTTTAAACATCAGCAACATGCTCCGCTGTTTTGTAAATGAAAAGAACAATGGCAGGTGCCTCCATGTTGACATGCATGGTAGCCATTTTTCGGGTAACAGCTTTTGTTCCACAGGGATACGTGAGTGGACCTCTTGTGCTATCTCTCCATAACAAAGATGGCTACCATGCACAGCCTCTATAAAGAGCAGTGTTACAATATTTTTTTAAACCATTCTTTGAGTCCCAATCAAATAATTTTTTTTTTTTGTTCTGTTTTTCCGCAAGGTTTACCCAGCGAAGTCAGCAGAACTCGGCAACATTTTCGCTAGCCTAAATAAACTTATTTCCAGTGTGAAATTTACAATGCAAAAAACTGAAACATATGAACACTGTATGATTTTGGAAGAAATTAAGTTCTATTTAGTCCACTCCATCCCATGAATCAATTTTTGTGAAGTTTCTGGGGAAGTCATCAGCTAAAATGATGCCCTGCTCTGAACTTGTGGCAAACTCTTCAATAAATCCAAACCAGTAGATGACTAGACCGGAGCCGAAGCGGTTCACATAGCTCCAGAACTGGTCCCTCATGTAGTTCTCGTGGCTGTGCTTGTCGCCAAAGGATGCTTTGCTCTCTATCCAATTGACAACACGTCCCCCAATGGCTATGGGGACCTGTAGCTTGACATCGGGCGTCTTGTCGTAGCCTTTCCTCCTCATCTCTTCTTCCCCGAGGAATGCGAGGCCATGTTCCTTCAGCGTCTTCTTGAGATGCACTTCTAGTTCCACCCCTATGGAGTGCTTGATGCTATCCACCAGGGGGCCGTAGCTGGAGTCCCACAGGACGCACTGCTGCACCTCCATTGAAAGCACAGGATCCTCGATCAAGTAGGGCTCCCTAAGCATCTTGGTCACTCGGGTCTTGGGCACGGCCACCCCATCTCCGGATGAGTGGAACAGGTGCCGCTCCAGGATGATGCGGGCCAGTAGGGCAGGGCTCAGGTCGATCTCGCGGGCAAGTCCCAACAGGACCGTTCCCTGTCTGCAGGAGCGGTCTGCGACCTGTTTCTGGTACCGGACGTAGTAGGCCTCCATGGCGGCCACCGAGCTGTGCCTGCCGTGCTGCTTCTTAGTTTTCACCTGGACCCGCTGCGAGTGGATGCTAATGAGGGTGTGGTATGACAGCGATGGGAATTGCTGCTGCACAAGCACCAGTGACTCCTTGGTTCCATCGCAGCACGCAGTCTCCAAGCATTCCACTATCTTCTTGTACTCAACAAGTTTCATCTTAATACTTGGTCGGTTTCCTAATTTTTCTTTGCGAGCACGTATCAATCACGTCGTCTCTGGGTCACCCTCTTCACGCTTGACTTGTCCTTCCTTCTCTTGCTTGTTTTTCCTGTTACTCTGGGTTCGTAGCTGCGCCTCCGCAATGTCCCCCAGTGCCTCCTGTATTCTGACCAGTAGGGCCTCACCTCTCTCTACCACCTCGGCAAGTTTAGAGGCAGCCTCTTGGTTCTCAGTCTCCAACTGCCTCAAGGAGGCTTGCTGTTAGGAGAAGATAAGGCCTGCTTATTGATGAAGTATGGAAGGGAAAAATATCAATTTGGGGCTCTCAGAAAAGAAATTTGGCATTACGAAATGCTACAGTCAGGAAAATTAAGGATCAAGTTGAAACTACATGTAAAATGAGTGACTTTATCCAAGACTTGAGGCAGCATTTGGACTTTGCACTATGGCCACAAAGAAAGGGCCGTTAATACAAAATTGCACACTTGTTTTCCTTGATCTCACCTGAAGTTCAGGCGTGGATTCTTCACTGGGCAAGGAGTCAATCAGGACATCGATGTCTTTGGCCGTGCGAGCGATGAGCTGGGCAAAGAGCTGGGTGTAGTCCTCCTGTGGCTGGGCTGGTTCTGGCTGTTGGATGACACCTTGCTTGTCAAAGCCAGGGAACTTCGCCGGAGTTGCACTTTGCTGGAGGACGCCGATGCTGTTACAAAAGTGCTCTGCAAGCTGTGACCAAATAGATTGGCACATTCATAAATTTGGTTTTTATTAATAACAGGACAGTCCTTTCATGTAAATTCCACACAGGTTTTGTTACTGCAAAATGACATCACAGGATGTGCTCTTTATTAGGCGTGGGCGACCAATGAATTTCAGTAGTCATGGCGACTATCAATAAATAGTCGCGACAAGTCGCAATTATTAGCAGTTTATTTATCCATTTAAACCATGTCTGTGGTTGCATAAAATAACACAGGGTTAATTTTGGACAATGTCATACTGTGCATTCAGCTTATTTCGTTAGGGTGGTTCGACTTTACACTTTCATGAATGAAATATGAGACTGTTTTTTAAGATAAAAACTTCATCAAAAACGCTGGTGACTTGTTTCTCTGCTTACTTACTACCAATTTTGGGAAGGAAACCTTGATCATTTTCCACAATGCAATCAACAACTTTTCTGGAGGTAAAAACACATGCTGTTAAATACATGTACATTCGCCAGTGTCCGACTGGTGCCAGACCTGCGACACAATGCTGTGATTGTCACAGTAGAGGACAGGGACCAGTTTATGGTCAGGCTGCGCTGAATCAGGCTGCAGGCTATTCCATGTTTTGAATTTGCACTGCTCTTACATGAAACAATACAGCCATGCAGCATAGCAAATTTGTGAGAAATTTTATAATCCAAATATTTGAATATTCCATCGAATTGAAGGTTGATTATTTGAATAGTGAATTATTCGAATTGACTCGGCCCTACGTCACTTTTGAGAGTCTCCATTTCATCAGCTTATGTCCAACTACTTTTCCTCTTTTAATGCTTCTCTGTTGTTAGTAGCCGATAAAAACTGAAACCTCTTGTTTGACAGACTAGTTTCATATGGGACACTGATTTATTTAACCACAGTATCATCACTTTCGTAGCATTTTACATGTACATATACACTACATGTATGCTGCAGCAGCACACATGGAATAGTCCGCCTAAGTGCAACCTCGACTGGGCTGCGTGCATGCTCCTTCACTAGCCCCTGGTCATGTAGAAAATGATGCTGACTGGCTATTCAGGATGAAACCAATTTCAATACGATAAACGTGAAGTCAATCATGTACATATTTCAACATTTAAATATCCAAAATACATGCAGTGGGATATATAAATTATACAATACCAGAGATTAGATTGTGCAAGGCATGGTGGGAACCAACCAACATGGCGCAGCAAGATCGTACCCATGGGAACGAGGTTGACCTGAATGTTAACCCTCCTTTAGTTTTACAGCACAAATATGCACAAGTGCCCAAGGTCACTCTCTTGCATGTTGGTGCAGTGCACAACATGACACAGCTGTGCTTCTTTGAGGTGTTTACCAAGTGACCCAAAGAGTGACTTCAGCATAGCAGGGTTAATTAATGAGTCTTCAACATGCATGATGCATGCGATAGTCAAGGTGTGTCCTGGATGGTCAGTCACCTTCACATGACTTGGAGACTTCCATTTTCTTCAAGGGGAGGGTGAAACACTATTGTTACATAAAAAGATGTCGAGACAGCCTATGACGAATAAAATATTTTTAGATCACTATGTGCAGAAGGTAATTGTTAATGTAAACAAAAGTTATTTTAACTTCACAAACGTTTATATATTAAAAAGGAAATAAAGAAACAATAAATGACCCCTATTTTGGTCAATGAATGGAACCAGGCACCGTACAGTTCTACAAATCAGCCTTTCGATGACGGAGGAATTATAGGGAATAGTCGGAATTACAAATCATAAAAATTAAACAGTAATTTGTATAATAAAATTTGCGACTAATACAGAAGACTCTATCACAGTGACACAGTGTGTACATTCGACATAAACCCTTTTTCGTTTAATAGACATGCATAAAAATACAACAATCCCAAAGCTTAAAAGCACAAATGCATGGCCCCACTCATGGATAATATCTTCAAGCAAGAAGGAATCATGTTCGCGCTCTGTGCAATCATGTCCAGATCGGACATGACTCATCGCGGCAGTGATGTACTGTACATGTACGTGTGCTGGCACTAGGCCCGCACAACTACTGTGACTTATCAACTATACCATCAAGAAAGGACACAAAACACTGGTGGTCGTGCACGACTATCAAGTTGTGCAGTGAGTGTGAGCAGTTGAGTGAAGCTCTGTGTACAAACTTTCCATGTACATGAGCTTGGTGCATTGTGCAGCTCCACTGCACACAACAGGTGATTGCTGTGTCACATGTGGCACGGTGTTTCTTTGTGGGGACTGGGTACTCCGCTAGTTGGTTTTTTTTTTGGTAGTTCTGGGCAGAGGGCACATATATAGCCGCGGGCGTGGGTTACAAGTTCCGACCACTAGTTGTAACACAGTCCGACTAGTCGCTGCATAACGACTAGTCATCTATCTGGAAATTGATAGTCATGACCACCAATACTTATGGTATTGGCAACTTGACTAATTGCCCGGGCCTACTCTTCATTGTAGGGTCTGCTCTTTTTACGTCATAGACCTTGTTGTGTTTTTCCTACAAGTGGCTGCTAAAACTATGATTGGCTGTCAGTACAAAAGTAAAAGAATAAATCACAGAATGTTCAAAATCCGCAGCACCTATCAAACCATCAGAAAATAATACACGTATAACTACATGTAACTACTGCATGGAAATAAAATCCTCTTTAACATTGATGGGACAATAAACAGTTTAAACAAAACTGGGGTACGTGTAAAATAAAAAAACAACCAAAGGGTGATTTTTCTGCAATTTTTAGCTGCTCATAGGTAAAAATGACAGTGGTCTATATCAACTCCTTTTTTTCATTTTGAATGACAATTTGACAATAGGCCTGGGCGGACATCCGGAACATTCGCAAATGGTGGGAAGTAACCACACCATACCGATGAAAACTGTGATGTGCACACATACCATGTACGTACTGATCAAAGAAAAGATTGAGTAGCCTGATCTTCCGACTGGCTGGTTCGCGCGCGTCGCCATAGTCGCAGTTGTTTTAATTGGAGCAGTCTGGTTACAACGTCCATGACCATATATATACACAATGTATTGCCACCTATAGTATTAGGCTATTGTCAAGTCTGATTGGTTTTCACAGTTGGGTTAAGTGGCAAAATAAGGGACCTGGCGACTAAACAGTCACGGACGTTAACTGTGTCAAGCCAAATTTTACAAAAATGAAAAAGAAGTTTGGAACCCAAAATAGTCTGGCCCCATCCTGTTTAATAGATTACATCGAATGTGATAGATTCAGGGTACAAGACAACAGTCAATGCGACCCCACAAGTCCGAAAATTGGGTCACGTCAAGAAGATAAGCGTCGTTTCTTTCTGCAGCAGATTTTAATAGTTTGTTGAATAAACAGGCTCATTATTAGCTGCACATCATTTTTGATCATCAAATTAACTCCAACCACATTTACATCCTCTGGTTGGTTCTAAGATCCCCTAAATTTTACCTGATTTACAGCATCTTGCAGTTGAGTGACCCTATCCGCCATGTTCTTCGAGACAATAAAGTGTCACAGCGCCCTCACTCGTTGAATAGGTATAAACGAAAGTGATCGAAGCATTAACAAACAAAGCCGATCTGAAGTTTCACAGGGAAGGTCTTATAAATATTGAGCCAAAGAGTAATAATTCAAAGTTTGTTTATGCAACTTGCAAAGTGGGACACAATGACGAATACCCCCACTTCAAAAATCGGGATATATAAGTTTCTCAGGTGTTCAAGCCATACGTCAAATTAAAGTTTTCTTAAATTCTTGTCCTTTTTCTTTTCAGTTTTGCTGGGTTAGACGTCGACTTTGAAAATACTTCATCCTTTATAAAGTTGTGAAGCCCATCACTATTTAAAAAACTGCCAGCTAGCTAATCATACACTCCATTGTGTGCAAGTAGCGCCATTTTGAGGGGGCTCTGCTTTGTCCAGATTTCTGAAAAAAAGAAAAAAGCTAGCAGTCCTGTTCGTGGTTTCCACTCTTCTGTTTAAAATGAGCTCTCCAGTCCACAGACCACAAAAATGCTCAAGTAACAGAGAATTTGAGGGAGTGCATCATTTGGTCTGCGCACGCAATTTGGGGTCTTTTAACTGCCCTGCAAACTGCATTATGTCTGTGGTTCGAACATTATTTAGACGGCAGTAAAAATGCAAAAGCCGGTGTGATGTGTCCTGACGGACATTCATTTGCCGGCTCAACTATAGATGCAGAAATGCTTTTCAAGCGTCTCTGCAACCCTTTTCACGGATGGGTGCTACCCGCATTTTTTTATCAGTGCCTGATTTTTTTCAAAGGTGGGGCTGTCATTTTGTCTGGAAGTGGAAACATCAGTTTGTCAAAATATCAATTTCTAAGCAATATTTGAATTTTTGCTGGAAATTGTTTAGATCAGCGGAATTTAACCGAATGCAAGAAATAAAAGTAAACACATACTACTAAAAAATTATTAAGGACCACTTTTTTCTTGTGATTTTGTTCCAAGCAAGGAGTGCAGTCTAGTTCTTTCATTTTTTTGGTTTGTCTAGATGGTGTTCTCATTGGAATAAATAATTTAATAAATGTTTCAAAACATCAAATGCACATTTTCAGCAGTAACATCTCGTATTTAAAAAAAGTATACACAAAATAAAAAATGGTCCTTAACTTTTTTTGAGTAGTGTATAAATGCAAAACACTAAAGGGATTGACAGAGTTATACTTTTCTTGGGTTCTAGTGAAGGTGGCAACTATTTCTGGAAATGCATTTAAAAATCTGTTGCAAATTAGCATCACAGCAGCGGGCATGACACAAGTGGAGATTTTTCTTTTCGTCCTATCACAAAATATCGGGGGGGGGGGGGGGAATGCCCGTGCCCCTTCCCGGGTGCCCCCCATTTGAAATCCATGAACAATGTCTGCTGCAGCTCACTGTCTTTTGGTGTCCCCCCAACAAAATAGCCCTTCTTAAGCTACTGTAACTGTTCAGGAGTCAAGAAAAGTGAGTAAAACCTAAAAGTAATGAAAACCTTCAAGTCTTATCAGTTAAGAGAAGTGTTTAACAGTTCCATAATATGGACAATCACGAATCGTGTTAAAAATATCTCTGCCCATCGAGGGGCTCTTTATTAAGATTTTCACTATTGACATCTGACCAAGCATTGTTGACCAAGCTCCACTGCCGTCCAAAAAATGGCATGATATCATACATAATTTACACTTCCAATCAAACAGTATGCTTCACAAAGTCACAAGCCCTACCCTAATACCGGTGATTCTTTTTACAGTTAATTTTAGAGGCTTTTTTTCTCTATAGGATAAAAAAGACAAAGTTGGAGGAATGCAATTAAAGATATTGAAGTAATGAACCGTTATTAATCCTTCCATTTTTCCCTCTGTACAATGTTAATTTATATTCACAATCTCTTTCATTACACCTGAGACTCCAACTAAAGAAATGAGAAAGAAAATAAAAAGAAGATGAATTCCTTAAATGAAAGTAAATTTGCGTTTTGAATTTGGTCAGTGTTTTCCACTCAAAATCAAATCCACCCATGAACAACCAGTGGAATTTTGTTGTCATAGTTTTCAAGATTTGTCCATTTTCTATCGACATATAGCACCCAAACACAGAGAGCCCAATTCATTCGCTCTCACCAAATAAGCTCAAAGTAAAACTGAACTATCTTCAAGGATGTGCAGTTGACCATCAAGACAGAATTAACGACAAAATGTTTCACGTGCGGCAAAGTATGTTTCTCATGACAATGACGAGCGGTGTTTCATTCAATATGCCCCATATCTTTGAGTGGTGAGTCCACCTTACGGCGACTGTTTGTAACTTTTCTGTGAGTGTGTCAGACCAATATTAAGTATTTTCTATAGGTGATAAGGCAACTGAGGTGTTGAAGTCACCTTCAGAGAATGTAAATGCAGGTATTTTAACAGCTTTTGGGGGTTTGCAATCAAATGTAAACGCTCTAGGCCATCATCCATTTAAACAGGGGCAAACTTGGATAGGATTGCAAACAGTCATTTCTTTCTTCTTTGGAAGTCCTTTTAATGGAGAAAAACTCTGTTAGTAAACATTAACACTTCACAAATCCAATTCAAGTTAAAGGAGAAAATTGACAAGATTTGAGGACACTTTGAAGACACACCCTCAATGTCAACCGCCAACCACACACAGAATTCAGTCAACAGTCACTACTGCCTTCAGGAAAAAAACAAAAAAAAAGAAGTGTTCGGAAGCATGTGCATGCCCAAGATGACATCCAGGAACCTGCACTGACTAACATGATATCAAGATATAATTTACTTGAAAATAAAATGTTCAGATTTATAAAAACCTGCTTTTTAAAATGAAGGTTTGGATATAACATCCTGCAAAAGCAAACAACAAAACTAGTAATTTGTTTGACACAAAATGACTTTACTATGACATGGTAAACCTGTTACAAAAGACTATGTGATTCAAATAACTAAGATGCTGCACTAGTGGGTGATAAATACCCCATTAGGCTAAACCAAGGCATTAAAAATGAAAGAAAATAACCGTCAAACAATAAAAGATTTTTAAATTTACACAAAAATACAATTTATCGACCACATAAAACCTTTTTAGTTGCAGTCTGCTGCATTCTGGTCCTACATTAAACTTGTGAAATGTATTACTTCCACTTTCAAAGGATTTACAAGATAAAAAAAAATGGACTCAAGGCAAACACTGCCTGAGATTCTAACTCAAAACTTTCAAAGGTTTAGACCAGCCCGAAGACTCAAAGCAATAAAAAATTCCTTTTATGTTGTCCTCTACAATTGTCATTACCATGGCAACCGATAGCAACTCAGTCTGTCATTGTCAAAGTTCTGATTACCCCAAAGAATGATATCATAGTACATTATATAAACATTATACAACATCAGTTATTGCATAGATCTTTTTCTGACTTTTGTTTTCACTTTTCTGCTTTTTCGGTGCGTAGATTATTATTTCAAAATCAGATCAGATGCGGTTGGCAACAATTAACTTGCACATTTCCAGAATGCCCTATAGTGATCCATCTGGAGTCATGAACTTCAGCGCCACGATCTGAAGATTTTCACAAGAGGGAGTTCTGAAAGCGACAAGTTGACATTTGTCAATGTGTGTCACTGTGCCGTAGTTTGAATGCAGCCCTTGGGTTTGTAACATTCTTTACAGATTGAAAATTGTACAGAAAGCTTATTTACATACAGAATTTACAATGAAATGAAACAACTCTCACATGTAAGAGGCTTTATCAAGCAGAATATTAAAAAACAACGATTCAACATGTATTAACAAAATAATGCAAGTCTGAAAATCACTATCAATCTCAAAGTTTTGATTTTTCAATCTCAATATCGCATTTGAAATACTCTGTCTTTGAATGTTTGTTATGTTGGAAGACGTGAATGCTTTTCCAAATAACACAAGACCGCTGGATTGACAATGATATCAGTATATGGGTGAAGCAAACAAGTTTCCTTGAAATGGAGGTAAAGTTTGGAACCACCCTGTGTTTCTTAAATGAGAGGCAACAGACTCAAATTTAACATTTTCAGCTTGTATGATGGCTCTCTTTATGCAACTTCTGTTGAAAGGGTTCAACAGGAAACACTCTCGGTCATTTGTAGTTGAAATCAATTAGATCCACGAGATAAAGGTGCAATGGCTGAGACAGAATTAAGGATTATCATGCACCACATACATTAGAATTGGAAAAACAACTGACTCTAGAAACCATCCCCTCTTTACACTGGAATATAAATACCACAATCAATCTGTTACAATCTAGATTAGAGTTAACCAAGTTCTGACCCCAAATTTCCAGGAAACTTCAAACACCTCAGGGATTCATGGCTCAACCGATCAACAATTCCAGTTCTCCTCCCTGTTGATTTGACGGATATTACCCGCCTCCAGTTTCTGCCACTGTCTTAAAATGTCTCAGTCTCTGCCAATCTTGTGGCTGGGATGTGGACGGAGGCCTGCATATTACAAGCAACAGCAGCGGGCTGGCCTCGTTGAAGATGACTCCTGTAGCTTTGGGCTTGTGGTCTCACTCCATGTTGCTTTAGCGAGAATGGGAAGAAAAAAAAGGAAAGATAGGGTGTAATTTTATCAGAGATGTGAGGATTGCTTGCTTGTCTCAAGAACCTTCTAAAGCATGGAAGTAGGGAGCTATTGTTTCTATTACACTGCTGCGCTCTGCCTATCTATATCCAGAACTCCCACCCCTGCAGCATGCAGTTCCCTGCATCCCTGCTCCCAAGCCCCCTGCTTACTTCCTTTCAATTCCAGTAGCAACTTCTCACGAAAAAACCACAGGAATTTGACAGCCTAAGCACAAGTGTTACTTCAACTTAAGCCCGCCCACCACCATGGCCAACTCCCAAAACTGCCCATACAAACAAACTACCCAAGACCACATCACACAATAAGAAAAAATACCAAAGAAGACCAAACAAAATCTCAATGCAAGGGTAACCCAGCCCATCTGAAAAAAAGTGAACTAACAAATCTCCACGCAAGGGTAACCCAGCCCATCAGAAAAAAAGAGAACTGTGGACTGCAGTAACATCTGCAGCAAACAATGAGGGTTATTATTGCAAGGAATTCCAAAGGAAAGCCAGTACTTCCGCCGGAGTCAATGAGGTATAACAAGAATTACAACAGTGAGGACATTGCCATTCATGGTTCACAGCAAGGAACATGGGCCCCCTATGAGAAGTTGGGACCCGCATGGAGGAAATATCTGTGAGGTGTATCTCAGTTTTTCCCAATTTGGTTTTTCTCTTAATTCAATCCCCCTTCCCTTCTACACATACAAAAAAAACACACAGAACAAACATACATCCGCAAATCTTATTGATAAATTTCCTGAAAAGTAGCTAGTCTCTTGAACAAGCCACAAAAGCCTTTCAATAAGGGTTAGCCTGCAAGTCCGACACGCCGTCCAATTTTCGCGATCCCCCCCATGAGCCTCTGCTTCCCCTGTTATGGCTAAAAGGCTCTAGATTTCCTTTCAACACTGCTGCTCAACTGTAAGGAGAAAAAAAAAGTCACCGGTAAGTTCTTAGAGGACCAAAATCTTTTCCCTTCCTTCAGCTCGATCAATGATCACAGGAAGCAACTAAGCAAACCGCAATGGAGCAAAGCCAAGCAGCTTACAATGACGACAATAGGGCCTGGAATGTACCGTCATGCCAGGCATTGTGGGGGCCCTTTGTCCCCCTGAATCAGCCTGATAACAATCACCACAGGCTCATCCTATTCTCTGTATTAACAAGGTCTCTCCCTGCCCCCCCCCAAGAAAACGACAGACAAGTCACAAGTAGCTGGGGAACAAATCAATCTGTTGCGCTGGGCTTGCTTTATGAAATCTTTTTGGCAAGCAGCCACAGAATTCTGCTGCCATTTTAAAGGTCTGTCGTTGCCACTATGATATGGATCATTTTATACTAGACCGCCAGAGTGCCAACCAGTCAACCCTAACTCTCCAGTCAATTTCATCAACAATCTGCAGAATATGTCTGAAAGTAGAGGAGAGTGGGGCACATTAAATGTTACCATACAAAGCAAGTACAAATGTCCCCCCACTTATGCTGGCAATCTATAAAAATCACCCGCTCTGCAATGACCCACTGGTAGTTTTGATTCTCCCACAAAATAACAGCCTTGAAGAAAATCACTGTTCAGATACAGAGGCGAAAAAGTTTATAATTCTTCAACCATACCTCGACAGTCTCCCTAGTCAACAAGATGCAACTTGACCATGTATTAACATTTTAAAAATGCCCACTGAGAAGCGATAATGCCCCCTGCATAAGTCACTCGCCGGCACCTGGACACGAGACAGTTTAATCAATCATGATTGGTCAAGAGTCAGTGTGCAAGTGACTCGCCACGCGTGCACCAAGTCCATATAAGGAGATTCTTTCGGACAACTATAAAATAAAATGGACAGAGGTGCTCGGGAAAATAAATGTAAAATTCTACAACAAAATTGTTCGAAATCCATCATATATTTACTTCTTTTTACTCTCTGACGTTTAAGCCCAGCTCAGGAGACTGAATACTGATATTGCCTTTGCCTGTGGCTCAGCATTAGTCACATCCATTCTCCTGAGCGGGTCTTAAGACTTAAATGCAGGTTTAAGACTGGCCAAGCACATATTTGTTCCCTAATCGGAGAATTTGTATCAACAGAAGCACAACACTGCACTGTGGGAAAAGGTTGACTATGAACGACTCAGTTATACATAGTGATCATATACACAGCTCATTCATCATATCCTCTCCATGCTTTCACATCCATTCTTGCAACTCCTCCTTCTTCATACAAAGAGGGATGCCGTGATCTTTCCAAAATTCTTCCATCAATCGGCTTGAGTTCAATCCAATCACTGGATGTCCATCTTCAAAGCTGGTAAGGAGTTGCATAATTATTGATGTCTGCCTTTAATAGAGCTGCAAATATCTGTTGACCTCCTCAGTGGATAAACAGATGTTTTACCATAATACCAACGTGCTCCTGATCCATGAAATGCTTTGATGAACGAGGGGTGGCGTTGAGATGAGGGGGGAGGAGGGGCGGGGAAGGGAGGGGACAGCCAAAGAAGAGAGCATGTAGGTATAGCTTACCTACCTCAGGATGTCATACTCCTGCTTCAGCAAGGCAATGTTGTCTTCCAACATGCTGTTTCTGGACTTCACGCTCTTCAGATCTTCCAAACACTGCCAGGAGAAATATATGCAACACACACTGCTCAGACTTTTGAAGATGAAACCAGCGTAAATTACGTGCATGTGGCTGCACACAATTTACCAAGAAACAGTGTCTAGTAAAAGGGGGTTCTTAACATACATGTAATGTACACAAGATGAGATGTGTCCTTTAATATGCTCAGTCCCACGAAATTGAAGAAGTAAACACTAAATGCACTCTCTATGATTTGAAATATCAATAACAGTTTGTTTACTTGAATGGGTGAAACCATTCCAGACAATTGATTTTTGAAAGTCTCGTGAAACATGAAATGCACTCATTACAAATTCATGGCCCCGCAACATTTTAAAATCTTCCATGATGCGGGGCAGGAAAAGGAAAATTTTCAAAAAATAATGCAAAAAGGAAGTAAAGATTACAAGCAATAAGGATCAGATGACAGTAAATCATTTTCTGACATCCAGACATGCAAAGTTTAAAGAGCATTTTTTGGTAAAAAAAAAAAAAACAGGGAGGGGGTGATGGCGGGCCTTGTGTCTGCACCCTGTTTTTTGCTGAGGGGGTTCATCAGCCACCATAAACACTGCCCTGAGGGGAGGATGGGAGGGGAAAGTAAAGTCAGGTTTACTCTCCCTGCATCAATCACTCGGCCTTGGAGGCTAATTTCACCTGACATGGATGAATGAGTTTGTACAGATGTCCTCCATTCACTGTGCACTGGTTGGGGACAGCTTAATTGTATTTACAGGCAACAATTACAGCTGGCCCTGCTCTGCAAATGAAACATTTCCATGGTCTATTTCCTCAAATTTCGGCCAGCTTTAATCTTGAGGGGGCTATGTGAAACGATGTAATTACTCGTCAATTTTTCCCCAGTTACTAATAATTGAATGTGATGCTTGAAACTAAAAAAAGATGGAGCTAGCGGTTGATTCTATTCCAAAACTGGAGAGCAAGATTAAAGTAAAATTTCAGCTATTGTCTATTAAAAACTAAAAAATATTCAATGTTTCCACATCCAAGTTACATGGCAAGCAGTATCTTTGTTTTCATGACAGCAACATTTCTGTCATTTGAAATGGAAACTTACACTTTTGCTCCGCTGTTGTTTTCCCACCATGTCCTTGATGAAGCTCTGAGCTGTAAGTCGAAAAAACAGTAAATTTGCCTTAATAAATGTGCACCACGAATTAAGTGTGATGGTGTGCATTTATGGGTCATACGGAAACCGCATACTTTGTCGATGAAAACACCGACACCAGGGCACCCTTACATGAAACCTAAACCTGAGGTTTCAAAGAAAAGGTAGACATAAACTGCTTCAAAATTTTACAATTTCCCAGCAAAAACCTTTTAAAACCCCTCCTTTTCCTTTGTCTTAAGAATTACTAAGTACACATAGTATACATGCGAGTGGTTTAATATGGGTAAACCGTTCTTCAATTTGAAACCAGTTCAACTTGACAATGCATAACACCAGAGAAAAACAGGTAAAAACTTGACAAAATGAATAACCTACACAAGCACTTCAATGTTAAATTATTTTTTGAAAGTGCCCACATGATTAGCTGTAAATTTCCTTTAGTCTTTGGTAATGTGCTTTCCCTCCCGATATTCTTCCAGTAGCCTTTGCTACTCAGTTCCATGTATCTCAACCCTAAAAATACTCCAGAGGCAAAAAAGCTATTAAAATGACAACTGTAAATTGCTCACAGAGAATAATGTTTTGAGACAGGAGGTGGGTACCATCGTACACCTCTCGAGGCCTTGCCTATCAGTGTACGATTTCCAGACATTAAATAGGAACGGTTGACTGGCAATTGTCAATTGGTAATATATTGAGAAGCACTGGGAAGCTGGGAAAGTCTGCCATTCCAGCCTGCTAGGCAACTGCCCTGTGCTCTGGTTGCACTGAAATGAGATCAGACAATTGAAGATCATTGCCAACAAAGAGCCAATAATGGTTTGGGGGGTGGGAGAGGAAAGTGTCTCCCATTGCCTCGTAACTGTCAATGCCATAAATTAATACTGAGAGATGGGATTAATTGGCGGCATAAATGACAGGCGTGAGACTCGCGTTGAGAATGTAGCTACAAGAGAGAGAAAAAATTAGGGTCCATACCTAACGGCATGGTGTAGCATTGCAGGACTTGATATCAACAAATTTCAGCGGGACGGGATCCAATTCAGGGGAAGAGCGAAATGTAAGTCATTCGAAAGCCTGTTGAAAAATGCTCAATTACTCTGCTGCCATTTTCTGTGATATTTTGTAGACATGTGGAAACAGTATCCGAACACTTTTTTTCTTTAGGATAGTCCTCGTCCACAAGCTCTTCCCCAAGACCACAACTTCCAGGACAAAAACAAGGAAATTCCAATCACTTAGGACCCATCGCATGTGGAAATTTTCAACTTCGGCTGCGGAAATTTGGAACAGCTCGCTGGATCACAGAGTTTGAGATGAATGAGAGAATGGCAGTGTCCCCTAAGCATCTGGGGCAGTCAGTTCTCTCGTTCATATTCATCATTATTTTCAAGATTTCAACAGTCAAAATTGAAATTTTCTACAAATGACAGTTCAAATTTTTTCATCTGAAAGAAAATCTCATGTCCCCCTTCCCCCAAGAAATGTGGTAGTACCATTACTGACATGCTGGCACTTTCAATTCCTAGAAGAAAAAAAACATTGACATGTTTCCAGGAGGGGTGCAACTTGCTCCCCCTGCCCCCATCACCACCTTGCTGGATAGCCACTGAAGAGAAGTCCACCTGGCAGTTTTCAGCTACCCTCAGGTCTGTATACTAAGCCCCTTCCTCTAAGTTGTTCCATCATTGCTCTAACTGAATGACAATGTGCATGTAACCTGCGACTTCGGGAACTCTGTGCTGACAATCTACCTCCAGCCTGAGCTGGCCCTCTTCCTTTTTTTCCCCATTTCTTTTCAACTACTGAAAAATTATGGTTACTCAGATGTTTTCATTTATCATACACACAGTTCTGCACATCTAGTCACAGACTCCTTTCTCCTGTTTCATCTGGGTTCCTTGACTACAATGGTAATGAGACATTCATGCATGCCACTGCTGCCTGACCTCTCATGACAGTCGGTCAGAGGTCATAACAGATTACAAACTACAAACAGGCTGTCACAACAGGTCACCTTACATTAACATTCATGCCTTACAAAGGGTACAACCTTTATCCTCTCAAAACTAAAAGACCAGAGAGACGGCAAGAAATGCGCACACAAATAAGAAAACACCGGGCGTGAAAATATGTTCACATTTAGCGTAATTGACCGAGCGGTTCTGGGGGGAAATTAGTGCCAATTTCACTTTCCTGAGTCTTGGGGGGCCTCAAATCAAAACCATACCCCCTTGAACATAAGCGACAGGCTTCGATTACTCCTGACACCCCCTCTGCTTATTTCTGCTTTCTTTTTTCCCTTTTTTTTTGAAGGGGGGGGGAGACTGGAAAGAGTAAGGGGATTTAGGGAAATACAGCTGTTTGCGGATAAAGGCAGGTTAGGCAAAACAATAATTGAGTTGGGCAAAGTTGAGTGACCAGTGGACTAGGTGGAATTGGCAATGCTGGAAGTGAACTGTTGGATCCCCACCCTGCACCCGCTTCCTACACCATCAATCATGGGATTTGGGGAGGGGAGACCTCATTGTCAAGACGGCTAAACCCTTAGGTACACCCCGCTGTCGGATGATGTGTCCATCTAAATTTATTCTCCACGGCCAATGGACTAATTTGTTCATTGATTAATGAAACGGAATTGGCTGGTTATTTAACTTGACTGTATGGTAATTGCTGAGAATTTGTTTTTTGCTGATTTAATGAATTGCTTGTTTGGAGTTGATTAATTGATTACTTGGTTCAATAATCAATCAACTAATTCTTATTATTGATCAGTTACTGATGCCTTTTATCATTTTTTTTTTACCAAGTATAATGAAGCGAAAATAAATAACACCATGGAATCGATTTGGGGTCTCAGAAAACAATTACCAAATTCACAATTGCAAAATTTTCTACCAAAGACCCTTTTCAAGATTTCACAGTTAATTTGTTCAGTGTGGGTATACACGTATATATTAACGAAAGGTGTTAATCTGAATGATACAAGATGTCTAAAACAATGCTCCTGGGTGGAATCCCTGTCCCCATTCCTGATGAGCCTGAACAGGCCAGTGATTTCAGTGATGAAAAGCATAGCACACATTTTGACCTCAGTGAAGGAGACCAGAAAATCCAGAATGGAAAGAAGGACTTGAGAGGCATGCCTAGCTCATAAACAAATCTGGGGCAAAGCGGCTAATTCCCAAACACCTTGTAACACAAGATCCTAGACCACAGAATAATGTCTACTGACCCAGCAATGGATAATTACATAAACACATCCATTCATCCACCAAGGAGGGTGATGAATCGGGCTAAAATTCCAAATTTTCCAAGCCGACCAATAGAGTTTATATTTCTCCAAATTGTAGGGTCACATTTTCCCAAGCCAATCAGTTAGATCTCTTTGGCACACACAAATATGTTGGAAGTAAAAGATATACTCACACCATTTATTATGATAAATGATGATGATGATAAAATATCCACCCAGTATGGGTATCGTAAAGATAGGAGGCTAACCCATTCTGTGATGACTTCACAAAATGCCATTTTCTTCCTTTATGCAATCAGCCGGCAAGCGCAAATATGCACAACAATGGTTTTTAGTTTGCTTCTCTGATATACATGATTATATCACCTGTATTTTTCCAGTGAAAGGTGGAAGCGTTTGACATGACTCTGGTTCAACCACTTTTTTCAAAATCACTCTTCTGAAATGAATCCTTTGAAAGTCTGTTGAAAAGCACGTTCAGCCTTTATTTCTCAGGAACCAAATGTACCACAGCAGTCTAAAGCAAATCAAATGAATAATTTCACACTTCTTAATAAAATGATCAACATCATGGGGGGGTGGTTGAACAGTACAGTGCTAGCCTTTGATCACAAGGTGATTAACCAAACATTTGTTCCCAAACTATGACCCAAAAGAGGAACTGTGTTGACAGCTCAACCGCCCTCATTACATCCTCTTTAGGAATTGTATTTGCTTGTAATCACTTGAAGAGATGAGGTGAATATGCATATTTAGGACTATCTGAGACAAGATTCCCCACTAAAGTCAGTGGAATCTCTGGCTCCAAAAAAAATTGCACTTACCCTTGACAGTCTATGCACACTTGATTACCCACAGTGCGTGAAGTTAGTTTTTCAGAGGAGAATAAAAAAGAAGAGGTAGGGATTAAAAGTCAGCACGAAGTGGGCCAAGGCGATGACAAGATCCACCCGGCCAAACTGTTAACTGAAAAAAGTGCAAGTTTTTACACGTCATTATTGGATGGTGGTGTCCTTTTTCCAACAGGGTCGGGATTAGATCAATTCCCCAGGGGAGGTGGGATGACGCCCTGCAGTCTGTGAGGTGTCCCCTCCCATTATAGCCGAGAGCAGTGGGGGGCCCTTATCAATGCTTAATTCCATATTATCGTGATCAGGTTTCACAATTTTCACAGTTTCCTGCTGTATCATCCATGGACTTGAGACGCATATAAGTGTGTATTTGGGGGCTAATTTTCAGTGTTATTCGATGGTAATAAGAACGGAATGCTGATAAGGACTGGCGGAAACTAGTTGTAATAACTGGCTTGCATATTAAATGCTTGTCATCATGATGATGCATACAGGAAACTTGATGTATGAGGACTACGACACCCCTCCTGTGGGCATTGGCAGGGGAGGCACTCTCCCCACCCCAACCCAAAAATGAAAAATTAAAGGGGGGGAAGAAAAACCAAACAAAGATGAAAGAAGAAAAAGAATAAGAATCAAAAAATTTATTTGAAAATATCTCAAAAGTAACCCCTTTCTAGCATTATTGGTTTGTCCGTTTCGCTGCTCATGAGTACTTTGCTCCCCGCTCTCCCCCTCTCCCCCCAGACAAATCCTGCCGATGCCCATACAGCCCCTCCCTCCTTTTCCAATGTTCAATGTAATGCTGAAGACAGGACTTTTGCACAAGGGAACACATGGAGTACCAAGATCCTGTGGAGGGGTACAGGCCCATGTATAATTCCCACTACTCCAAGCTGAAGATCAACCGGGGGTTAAATTTAACACTTCTGTGACGTGTACATCTTGGCATCTGGGGACAAGGGGGGGGGGTTACAGAAATGGTACCAGCGTGAAGCTTGACCAGTGTAGTACTTTATCTTTCTTACATGTTACATTTTTTACATTAATAATTGTGATAAAATGATTAAGGGTACGAAAAACAAAGGTAAACCAATAGTATATTCACTGTCATGAAAATGATGTGTTCAACCATACCCCTGTTAAAAGAAAAATAAAACGTACAAAACTTGTAAATAGTAATTGCAATAATAGAGAACATTTATAAATAATGGAATAATAAAAATAACATGATCAATTTATCCATTAAGCAACAAAACAATCTAAAATACACCTGTATTAGGCTGAAGATCAGACATGGACAGAGAACCACACAAGATCAGACAAGCAAGTCTTAGACTGTGTCCAAAATGGGATTGCAGGGCTACAGCTATGGTAACTGTCAGCTTATCTCCGCATATTTCCTATGACCAAAGACCTTGACCTAGCTCTAGACAACAGATTCAGATACAGCCTCAGACAAATTAAAGTAGACAAAGTCAGACACCCTGGCACAGTTGAGTCCATACTCAAACCATCCAGTTTTAAATCACATCACAAGCTAGTCACATGACCTGTGACAAAAGCACTCCTTTGTCATTATTCACCCTGTCACTTGCAACTGGCCTCCAGAAAGGACTTGTCAGATGGGTTACTCTATTATCGCGTTAGTAATCACATTTCCCCCAAAAAAGAAAGATAGCTCACTCCCTTCCTGAATTATCCCATTTTTGCCATTGTTTAACTCTTACTTTAAACTTGATTCATAAACCTTTGTTATTGGTTCAATTTATTTTCCTCTATGATAGCTCTGAAAATATGTCAGCACAACGTATGCAAATGGAGGTGGACTATTATCGCGGTATCAAGAAATGGTTTCTACAATGACCTTTAAAGGACTTTGTTTATGAATACATAAAGATAAAAAGAATTATTTTGTTTTCAGAAGAAACAAAATAGCCTCAGTTTGTGACAATGTGCCATTTTGCCAGTAATATACTCCATTTTTTGCAGTCCTCTCTTTAAAGATACCATACGCTGAGAGAAGGAGATGAAAACAAATTGCACTGCATCACTGTACACTCATTACTCTGGCAAGGAATGATTTCATGCTTTTCACACCAACTTTTTTACCCTATCGTAAATGCAGCAACAACTTTGACATCCATCTTACAACTTAAATTGGTGTTTTGCGGAAGAAATAATAAATATGCGGGTATCGCAAGTTTCGTTTTCTTGGTGGACTCATTCTTTCATGGATGTCTGGAACAATCGTTAAAAATGTCTTCTTTCTGAATTCTATTTCTCTGTGGGTTATAACCATCTGATTAGACCTGAACTATTTAGAAATTCTTCAAACTGTATAAGAAAAGCAAAAAAAAACAGCAGCATGCCGAAGTAATTAAAATGTGTCTTTATAGTAGACACCTTTGGCCATTTTGGAAGTGACATATGGGAACCCAGCAACAGATATCCAAGGACAGGGTGGTGTTAGAAATAACTGTTAAAAGAGATACATGTAGATGCTAGGTAATGACAGATACGGTCAAGGAAAAATGACAAACTTTGGAAAAATTACATGTTTTATTAAACTCATGAAAACTTGCAAAAGTTTTCACTCTGTTTTAACTAATGTAAAACTAATCTAAACTCTGTAAAACTAATCCTCAGGCCATAAGTTATTGATTACCTGGGTGAATATTGCCGATTGGGAACTCACTGTTACTGTGATAATACAGGAACCGAGTATACGTGTGATAGACTGGACAACAACCCTATAGTTGTCAGTTCCATTCACTATCACATGACTGAATTCCACATAAATGTGCTTCAGCCAACCAGAGAAAGGTGAGAGCACTTTTAACAAAATTACATTCAAAACTGCTTTTAGTTCTTAGAGAGTAGGAGAGTGTAGGAAACTACGAACACGGGAACCTGTTTCTCTTTATCCTTTATCCCATAAAGCTGCGCACCTGTACAACAACCATTTACAAGACTACCACATCGAAAATTTTCCTGCATCCTCAGTGCGTGGCATCCTGACATGTGTTTGCATGCAAAACTGTTGAGACAAATCACATGATCTCTTCCACAAGGGAGGGAAGAAAAAAGATACCGCTTCTGATTAGCTGGACACATTTTTATCATTATCTAAGCAACAGCTAGGGCAACAATGCAATGATAATACAATCAAGAGTGTCAACATCACTATCTCCACCTTCCAGTTTCAGTACCACAGCAATTAGTTTTTCTGTATTTTCCCCAGACATTGGAAATGGAATTATTAAAAGAACCTGCCTGGGAGTGGGTTTGCATGCTCTGAATTTCACTGGTTTGCTGTTGGAAGGTTTTTTTGGGAGGCAGAATTTTTCATGGGTGCTTTAAGCATTTGATCAATTCGGATGGCCGATTTTTTTTGAAAAACATCCAAAAAGTTAGAAATCTCCAATAATTTCAGGTAAAAATGATCAATTTTAAAACCTCAGCAAAAAGTAACTTACTTTCCATTTGCCAGACTTTCAATCATTCATTATTAGTTTCTCTGATATCATGCAGAAAACAGTACGCACAGGTGCTGACACAAATCACTTTGCGTTGAGTTTTTAAATGGATTCTTCCTTTCACAAAGTTCAATAATATAGCAATGGTATGTTAAAAAGAGTGACTTATTTTCTAAGGGACAACTTCTGCGTCATCAGCGTTTGAGAGAGAGGGAGGTGGTTTCTCTAATCATTCTCAAAATAGGTAAGATCAGTACCTTACCTATTTTGAGAATGATTAGTTGAAAGTTGAACAAATTGTTCTCAAGACTGTTTTTATTTCTTAAATTGGATGTGAGTAAAATGCCAGCATCCCAAACCTCCTAGAAAGTTCAGAAGTAGCCTCCAGCAACCTGTGTTAAAAAATCCACAACCAACAGACACACATTTCTGTAGCTAAGGTTATGCACGTGTGGCGAGACTGCTTGGCCAACCCTTAAGGGTCTCCTATGGGTGGGTCGTGGTTCCTCCCCCCTAAGGCAACTGACAAAATACTGGCTTACAACCTTGTTCTACTTTATCCTCAGAACCAGAAAAGGTCTGGTTTTAAATGTTTAAACTTTGACGTCTGTGGTGGTCATTAATAAGGATTGAGCTGGGGTGATGTTGTTAACTTCCAAGAAAGCAGCAGAGCTATGAAATTAGAACACACATCTTGAGGGGCCGTTAAGTTGCATGATGGAAACCATTGACAAAAGTCAAAAGGTCACCTCAATCAAGCATGACAACTTATTCCACAATGCCTAATTGGTTCAAGAGCTCATATCCAGTAATATTACTCCTAATCTGGACTGAAAAGACAACAGACAGAAAAGCAGGTACTGAACAGCCAAGCAGACCAACAGACACACTAATTTGAACACTGAAACCACGTCAGGTAGCCTAACAACCTGGCCACCTCATGTGACTACAAGAGCTATGAGAGGCAAAAATTAAATTGGAAGTGAAGCTTCAATGGAGTTGCACACACTTAACACATATTGCACTAATTATGACTACCATCATTTTCAACCACATTATCACCATATTTATCAGAACATCAAACATTTAGAAATATCAAATGGAGAGCTGATGTATGAAAGATCTTCTCAATGCACATGAAGAAAACAAAGTCCTGCAGGTGAAAAAAAAAATGTCCTTGAGACTCATTCTACAAAATCTGTTTAAAATTACTCAAACTAGTACAATACGTGTACGTGAGGCAACACCTGCTCCTCATGTGCATTGTCTGCCGGCGTGCAGACAAGACGCTGGCCTGGATTCTGTGAGGGCCCGTCACACAGGTAGGCATAGTGCCATGACGGGGCATCTGCGAGTACCAGGGCGCAGAATCTTAGCCAATCCCCTCTAGCCATTGACTCAGCCCGGTATATAGCCCCCCTGCTCCCAAGGCCCTCCCGATTAATTCCAAATTGGACATAGACCTCATTTTCCTTCCTGGATTACTCACGACACATCCGATGGATGGCACACTGCATATGAAGCCCGGGTAGGAGCCAGAGTCAGTGTGCAACTAGAGAGAGACAGAGAAAGAGAGAGACAGAAGGGAGAGGGGGGGAAAATGTGAGGCAGCCTGCGTGCGTAACTTCTCTCCCCCCCCCAATGCACGCAAACTCTTGACCCCATAGCCATTGACATGTCAAGATAGATGGGTTATCTGGATTGCGATCAATGGGTGAGTAATCCCTAACATTATTAGTGCAAATCCTCAATTGACCAAACTCACAGGTCACGTAAAAGTCGCAGTTTATTCTGCAGCTCGGCCAAATCAGATGTAAGATATAAATTCACAAGTTTCTTTTCCCTACTTTTTCACTCGGAGCTTCAGTGATGTTCTTCAGATTAAGGCTTTCTTTTTTCCCCCATAAAAAGAGGGGTTGAGCTTCAAGTTCCCGGCAAATCCACGCGGGAGGAAATTACTCTGCGGCAAGGCCCAGACATACATGCAGACTGACGGACCCACCCTACCTGGAGTGTAATTGCCATTTCTCCTTCCTAAAAATTGTCCAGGGAGCAAGCAGCAAGTTTGGAGAAAAGAGCAAATGAGAAAAAAATTGGGGTCTCAATTTCCTAGTGAACCCAGCAATTTATTTTGGATAAATTATTAGATCACCAATCAGTTCACCTGTGTCCATCAACCTGCACACTGAATGGTTTGAGGGGTCTACAATTTCCTTGAGGGGGTTGTCTGGCCCGGAAAGCCACCACACTCCTGGGGGGCGACCCCCCAGGCGGACCACCAAATTAAACCCAGTATTAAGGCAACTCAATGCAATGGCCAAGCAATGGCCAAGTGAAAGCCTGTTCATAAAACCTCTGTCGATGGACAAAGGATCGCTTGCTAGAATTTCCATTCTTGTTAGAGTATCAAACCATCTTTGAAAATTATGATCGTCAACTAATGTACAACTCCGAGATGAAGTCACACTTCCCTATGAGCTTGTAATTGTCATATTAAGTGTGACATTTTCAAGAAGTTTACATGAGTTTCTGTCGGTCCCCATGACAACAGTTCACTTACATGTCACCGGAGAATTCAGATTGACATTATCATACCATTAGCACTCACTGCAATAATCTCCAACTTCCTAGCAGCAGCATTTTGGGACAACGTGCAAAAAAACAACATTTAAAGTCCCTCCTCAACATGATAGAGTCGAACTTCTATGACTTCCAGTTTTCCAGGAAGAATAATCATTTTGATTAGGAACAAGCAAGAGTGTGTCATATCTCACATTAGACATAGTAAAAGATTGATGGAATAACTCCTGATATTAAGTTGTGACGAATCTCTTGCGCTTGTGACGGTTGACGCTCAGTTCTCTCCACCCACTAATTGTACATAATACCCAAAACTGGGAACACATGGGGAGGAGGAAATAATCAATTGACGAGTTGGATTATGGAGAGAAGTCCCCTAAATCCTGCAATCCACGATATGTTATCTCCAATTTGTACGATGACTGGTTTTTCAACTTGGCTCCCTTCTCCACCTCAAGCTACTGAGTTCCCATTTAACTTCACCAAACAATTGCTCTAAGTTGTCATACAGATGCAAACTTTTTTTTGTTGCTGAACTATAGAGACCCAGTTGCAACAGATGCCTTCATCAGTTTTTTTTTCCAGGAATGAACCCTTTTATCCAGTCTTTCCTGATTTCAACATCTGGAATTTCCTGTTTGTTCCTCATGCTCAAACAGTTGTGGCGGCCATGTTTGATTGCATAAAATATGCATAGCGCCCCCTGGAGAGGACAGTAATGGAGGGAGCATTAGGAAACAATTGCAAAGTAAATATAGGCCTACCTATCCAAGACAATTATGTGATAAGCTTGCATCCTTAAAGAAGCACTAAGCAATCCATGTGTATCACTTGACCATATTGTCGCTCTTGTCTGGTGAGCGATTTCCAATGTACATCTCATTGTTTGATATCTGTTAAAGTGATATCATAGCTTTTAAGCACAACTATTCATTAAAAATCCTTGGAGTTCATCTTGGCTTGCCACAACAATTTCAGAAATTTTTCACACCGTACCAGAGAAATGTTTCAGTACATGCAGATCTTCGAGTATATTAGATATTAATAATGGGTAGGGTGGTAACCAAATTATGAAATGTTTAAAAATGTTTTTGTTTTGCCATCCAAACAAGCATGGAAATATTGTTCACACAGAACTTTGATTACAAACGATCATGTTGCCACATGCCAGAAACATAAAATATTGTTCGGACAAAAGTTAGGATACAAAACACAGTGTACGTAATATTCTAAAATCACACAGGCCCATGTGTTTCAAATTGTGGACTAGCTGCAAAGCAAGGCTTCTCTTCAAATTCATTGATACCCCCCCCCATTATGTATGATGCACAAGCATACCCACACAACCCCACCGGCTCAGTTAGAATACACAGTCTCGACTGGACAAAAGTGTGCCAAGCGTTTGACCCCAATTGAGTGGCGAGGAGGGGGGGGGTTGTGAAGCACCTCCCGGCTGTTCATTGTATCGCTGACTTCCTCCAAGCAGAGGAAGTCTGGGAACCAGTCAGTATCACAGGACAGGTGAAGATGCACAACACTTCTGTAAATCTGCTTCGGATCATACCTGGGCACTGATACTTCATGTAATTGATAGCCTACAATACAGCTTCACCACCATTCAATGTAAATGGGGACTGCTAAAATGAAACAAGGCAAGAAAACAAAGCAAGGGGAAATTACCGTAAGTTTAATGAATCTACTTTGCATCATGCATGTACAAGTAGAGTACATCGGTACAACACAAGATTCATAGAGATGAAGAAAGCTCTGAGGTCTCAAGGTGATGTATGTTCAAAGACTATAGTTTCCCAGTCCATAGTTGTAGTGTTCGAATTTTTTCAACAAACTACAAAGGTTCACCTACACGTTCTACAGAGTGCCAAAGTGAATACATCACGCCTACAATTACGTCTGTAAAAGGCATTAGCTTGAATACAAGTCCATGACCCAACATGCACACACATTCCATTTGTTTGCACTACACTTGGTTCAAAATGACGTCGCACTTCGGTGCTCTATATATACAAAGTCAAGTCAGATGATCCGAACTGCAGCACCCGACAGAGACCAAAATAAGAAGTTGCTCCTGTAGTGACTCCATACTCATCCTGTGCTGGTGGTGTGTACATGTTAAACACCTCATTGAAAACTAGAATCGTGTGACTGGCCTGGAGGCATGCGCGTGTCCAGTTTGAAAAATGTGAATGTGAGTGTCATTACATCGTGTTAATGGCATCAGACAGGCTGTAAGACATTTTCCACGTCTCCCAATGCAGCCGGCCATACCAGACGAGTAAGTGGTTGTGCCATGTGGGGTTTTGTTCTCCACTTGATAAGCGTACACATGAATATGACACATCACCTACATATACATGTACAAGCAGCTGAAACTTGCCAAAGAAGAGAAGATATCCAATCCAAATAAATCTCACTTTACCCGATCTGAGAATACTGAAGTTGTGAGAGAGAATGGTATGTATGCGATGCATTGCAAACTTTGCACTCGCTACTGCAAGAAGTCACAAAGTGCAGTGAAAACATCCTGGCATGTGATTAAATTCCCATGGGCAACATGCAAGTTGAAGGCACACACGTACCTACGTGCACGTGTGAACAGCATTATAGATAACATCAATTTTCTTGCTCATATCCAGCCAACTGTGGATCTCCAATAGCAATCACACCTGTTTTCCATGTTCACACGTTCCACTGATAAAAAGTTGGTAATGGATCACATACAAAAACTAGAACATAACTTTCCCCTCCATGAACGGTAGCAGAGAATAAAACAAATTGGTCTTTATATATTAATCTTACATTAAAAAAAGTACAGTAACTAAACCAATACTGCTTCTATCGTCACCATCTGAAAAAAAGTACAATTTACGTGGCAAGGAAATGTTATGATGTCATAGATTAAAACCAAAAAAGGCCAAAATATGAATGTTACAAGTTCTTGTAACAAGAATGTTCTAGCTTGTCACTTTGACAGCTCTGTCTGATTTGTCCAAAAAGTTTAATCTTAAGTTGACCAGCCATGAACTTAGTCCTAACCTAAATAGCCAACCCTAGAGATAACCCATTGGGTTTTACCAAGCTCAGGGCAATTTTTTAGGTGGGTCCCTACTTCCCACTCTGAAGAGAGAAAAAAAATGACCCTCAAAAGGCTGATAGCCCTGGACTATAACTGTGGAAGTTGCCAGGAGCAGTTGGACTTACAATAATACTGGAATAAAACAAAAACAAACAAGTGGAACCTTTTAGTTTTGTTTGTGTGTGCAATGGAGGGGTCAAGGGTGCATGAATTAAATTCCCAAAAGACCAATGACCAGTCTAATTCTGGACCTTTTTCAGTTTTCAGTACATTCCTGGTGCAATAGAATGCATTTAAGAGAATTTTAAAAAGGCTCATTATTATCAATCATTAAGAGTGGGGATTCCAAGCATTTAAGGTTTTGTACTCATCTCCAATCAATCCTGAGAAGACTTAGGAGTATTCACCTTGCATTCTCTTGAAAACTATTTCACTGCTTGAAGCCCACAAACATTTACCACAGCATGATGATCGCTGGCCTGTTTAGGTTCTCGGGCAATCAGCAATTTTTTCGTTTGTTTTGGTTTTGGTCTAATTGCACATCGTGTGACAACAACAATCATAATGGGTCACAGGTTCACGTTCCTCCTGCTCCAATTCAGACCAGCTCCAAATCTGCTCCGGCTGCTCGTGTCTGCTACGAACATCTGAACACAATTATTACCCCCCAAGTAGCCTCAGGCGCAAGATATATTTAACATAGATGCACGCCGTAGATACTCCGCCAGCAAGTCCTAAGTGGGTTCGGAGTCATTTTCCCGAAAGGTCAGGCAAAAATTCTTTTTTCCGATCTACAAGTTTGTTAAGCAAAGGACTCCATGTTGAAATGAGCCCACCAACAATATTTTGTGGTAGTTAAGGCAGGGCTTAGGAGGGCACAGACAGTCCTTCCAGGAAGAAAATATTTTGTGCAAGCCCTACCCGGCCCCTTCACATACAATTTAAATCCACACATGCAGTTGTACCAAAAAGCACCGTCTACTGTATTATTCCATTGAGGATCAACCTCTAAAACACCAGAAAAAGCTTGAAAGGGTATTTGGAAGGGGAAGAACATGTCGATGGTAATTGCATATAGTGAAGTACTTTTTTTCCATGCTCTCATAGTTGAAATTCGTAACAATTGAAAAAGTGCAGTAGCCAATGTCCTACCGTAAATGCTGGGTCATACTGTGTGCAAAAGCAAATGTAAACACGACTTTGTGACGCTGGAACACACATTCGTGTGGCCAATTTGCGGAAGTTGAATACCTCTCAACTTAAATGATCTTCAATGTTGAGTTGACCTCACATTTAACATTCGTGTTGTGTACATGTTCGATCACAGTTCAGGGCTCCAGACTTTGTCTGTGTGCTCGTCCATGTGCTTTTGTCAAGTACAATTACCCGTGCTCATGTTTGTGCGGTAGAAAAATTAGCAAATTATAACAGCAAGGGGAAGGCTGAGTAGAGCCAAAATTGTGGTTAAAAATTTGTTTCTTGTGTGCAATCTGAGACGACAGACGAACTGTGGTAATGTGTACTTTCCTATTTGCGGAGGGTATCGACCAGTCTGCACTGGCCTGACCTCCAACTGACCCACTCCCCCTCCCCCCCAAGAGTGACTGTCAGGCCAGAAACCTTGCAGCCATCCACAAAACACAGTTAGGGAGCCAGTAAGCAGCTACAACGTTAGCCGTGTTTCCCGACAGTTATACACATTTGCCATATTTCGTGAACATCCCACATCCCATTCTTCACGTGGAAGCTGTAACTGGATTGCGACATGAGAATGAATTGTGTTTTGAAAGAAAAACCAAGGCACATTTCAACATCAAAACTGACAGGTAAATTCTGTTCCATCCATTTCTGACTGCAAAAGAATGTGGCAACTTTGTAGGAACATCAAGCACTCTAACATTTCATTCAAACTACAGCCTGTGTGCCTACGAGTATAAGCTTTTTTGGGGGGGGTGTTGAAACATAGAAATCTCTAACAATTGGGGAACACTGCTAACATGACTGGCCCCCTTTACCTGTTTCGTGGTGCCCCACAAGATGCAGCCAGTACACAGTCAACCAGACCATTCGTGTTTCAGAGCCTGGCGAAGTGGAGGAAACAAGAAAGGAAAGCCCGATCTAATGGTGCGTGAACAGAACCTACCAACGAGCTGGAGTGTCAGGCAGAGGATACGAGCCCAATATCGGCGCTAACGGGTTGCCTTGCCCACAAGATGAAGACAACTTACTAACAAGGGGGCATGGGGGATCGAAGAAGGGGTACAAGAATTGCCGAATTAGAGAGGAAGTTTGGAGGAACTGAATCACTGAGAGCGCTGGGGGAGGATCTGACAGCTGTCAGATACACAGTTACGAAGATGCCTACATTTATTTCCTAGTGATTCTGTCAACAGGCTTTGACATGCAACAGTGTTTTCAATTGGAGATTTCAACAGATGGGTGACTTCAAACATTTGGGCCATACACATTTCGAACAGGGGGGTGGACTCAGTATATAAATCCCTTTAATGTACAGTCAAGTCTTACGGCCACTGAAACTGCAGCAGCTTCAACACTGCAATGGCAGTGAGACCGAATTTGGAAGATCTGATTCGGTGTGCAAGTGTAGTGCGTACCATGTACATGGTCACATATTCAGCCTCCACCTGCTAAGCTTGACTTTACAGGTACAGGTATTAAAAATGCAAATAGTTTGGTGAGCACACTTACAAATTGGTGTGGAAAGGATCCAAGTATGGCAGTGGTGCCAGGAGAGTTCTGTATGATACATGTTAAGTACTTAATCTGCACCAAAAGGTAATCAGGAATAACAAACAAGCTGAAAACTTGTTCAAGGGGAACTGAATCACCAGAAATTCTTCCAAGAGAACAGGGAACATCATGCAAATAAGTACACAGCAGCACATCTATCCAAGCCGGGTCCTACCGCAAAAAAAGGTAAACTGTTCAAGAGGGGCACGGCCAAACAAGACATACCAGCCAATGAACCAAGAATGGGGTCCGTACCAATTACAAGGGCAAATTTCTTGGGAACTGAATCACGGTATCACAAGGAAGGGGGTGCGATTGCAGGGGGGGTTGGTGTATCCTCCTTAAGCAAAGCCAGCCCATGGAGGGAAGAGGGGGGATGCCTGGACAATTGATATGGGCTGCAGCTACATCAGCAGGCAGGAAGTACATGTACAAGAAGTTCATATGGCACTCCATTTTTCAAACGGGTAATTCCAGAAATAAAGGGTCCAAAAGTGTGACACTGCTGTGTCCGTGTTACATCTGGCCTTAGTTATTTGACATGGAAATACCGTATCACCAGCATTGATTTCAAACTATTACTATTTGTTTGGCGGGTAATTTGCATGAATTCACCACTCTTGGAAATTGGAAAATGTATTCTGAACTTACAAAATCATATGTCAGATGTGACAGGGGCACGAAAAAAAAATGGATCCCTAATTTCTGGAATTACCCAAATATGAATTGAGAAAGCTGGCAAGGCACACGGTGCTCAATTGCTTTTTCACTCTCTTGTTTTCCGCCCAATGCCAATTAAACTGTGCCAGCCCTGGACATGTGGCACTTTTCAGAAGCTCCTCCACCTCGTTCATTTCAGGGAATTTCTTCTTTGTCTTTGCTGCATGAATTAGAAGCTTAGTCACTGAACCTCAAGGGTCACAGCACCTCACAAATTGAACTCAGAGGATGATTTCTCACAGACGTGAAAATGAAGCCTCTTGATCCTCTACATACGGGTAGATGCAGTGCACAGATGGTGAGGCAAAATTCCATGACTACCTAATACAAGTTGTACAACAGCCTCTCTGGACTTTTTTTTGGCAAGCGAAAAAATTTTCAAGTCAGACATGCAACTAAACACAGCAGGTACCAATGTTATGCTTGTTACAAATCGTCATCTTAAGTTTCTAAAGTAAATCAGGGAAAAATGTGATCTTTTCAACTTCTTGCTGTGAAGCTTCAACCAATCGTTCACAGCCCCCACCCTCCAACTGGATCTTTTTTGCACCTCTGTGGTTCTCAGCACTGCTTACTGCCAGACATCATGAATGATGGCATGTGATATGGCTTCAAAACATCTGAGATATTACTGGGAGTTCAATTGTCAAATCTCTTATAAAAGATAAAAACGCTGTTCCTATGTTTGTGCAGGTAAACATTTGAACTCTGTGGTTGTATGCTACAGTTCATCAGAGAATGAAGTCATCTTGGCATGATGGCACGTTTCTTACACTACATGTACATGTACATGTACATCTGAGGGACAGGGGCATGTAGCATACTGACTATTTGTTTCTCACGAAAATCCAATCAAAGATCTTAGGCTACATCCAAACCCATTTGGCTACAACCAACAACAACACACATTTCCATGGGATATTGCTTAAGCTGCTAGTCGGTGCCATGCACAGGCACACATATTCTTGCCATATGTAGGCCTATGTCATGCAACTCGAACATAGCCTTCCATGAAGTCCGGGCTCACCTTTGAGTAGGACACTGTGCTGCGTCTGGTCAGCCAGGTTGCGGCCATCAGGCAGGGCGTTCTTCAGGTTGTCGATGGAATTCTTCATTGAGTCACGTCGCTTCTGCTCCAGGAGTTTGTTCTGGGTGCGTCGGTCCACAGGGTTAGCATCGGCTTGCTGTTGGCCTGCAAGCCCAAGATAACAGATACGATAGCCAACTGGTTCAACAGACAATAACTGCCTAGCAAGTTATCCTGAGGTAAAGGAAAGTTGCTTGTTGGTTGCTCTTATTTCAGCATTTCCTAAGTACAGGCATCTAAATCATATATCCGTGTAAACCTTGGTTTTTTGTCCTGAATTAGGCATCCTTTATAGCAGAGAAATTAAACTGAAAAACTTTAAGAACTGTTTTTACAAACAAGATCACCTAGACAAAACAGCATGATAACTAGAACTTTGTGTGCATCAGTGATTACTTTTTATGTTGTTTGTCATTATTTCTTGAAGTATTTTTCATCTAAAGCTCTAATATAGCCAAAGACTGTTTGTGAGAAATCACTGGAAGTTATGAGTTACTTTGTGGAGTACTTGCAGAAAACCAATGATTTTAGAGAGAATATTATGTCAAGTACATGTACAAACATTCCTCTGTATTTCACTAAGTCTATTGCTCAATATTTCACTAGCTTTCACAAAGCAATGTTTTCATTCCAGTGGTGTAGCCACAGGAGGCCTGGGGGGCACATGCCTCCCACAAATTCCCGGTGCCCCCTCCCACTGAAAAAAACGGATGAATGGTTATTGAACAAGCCACACCACTGAAAGCTGGTGCTCCCCATAAGATGCTGGTGCCCCTTTGTGCCCCCACTAGTAAAGTCCTAGCTACGCCACTGTTTCATTCCACATGTAAGCCCAAAACTTGCTCTTCCATTTCCACAAATGGTGTTTATACCACTGCTCTTAACCTTTAAAATAACGTTACTTCCCTCGCTGACTTTAAAACACCGCGTAAAACTCATCTTTCCCATAAGTATTACGCCTCATAGCCCATTATTGGTTTAATTCCTCATTCTGTATTACACACTTTACTTTATACGTAAAGCACTGTGACACCAGTTTGTGTAAGAAATTATTAGAAAACTCTGTGATCACTTAATGAGCAAAGCAAAAGTTCCACACAATCAGGGCACATTTGTTTGCCAAAGAGTTTGTTCTTGGGGATCAATAACAACAATTATTCTGTAAAGCGAGACAAAAATCCATGCCTGCTCTGCTAAAACTCTGAGAAATCAGGGAATCAAGTTAATAGTTGCATTCAGAAAGGATCGCCCAAAGCACGTCCACCAGCTTAAGTTTCATACAGTCACATGAGTAGTATTGATTGTAGACAGGCCAGCGCAGACCGTGCTGTCACACACAACAAGGCAAGGTGACCACAAAAAAATTATTGCTATGCTGGGCATGCTATGGAAAGGCTGGGGTTTTATTCTAAAAAAAATGACAAGTCTCATTCTAGCAACTTGTAAACCAAATGCACCAAATTGCATTAGTGCAAATTACATGCATCCTACAGGAATCCATCATTGTTAAATTGGCTCTTTTTATGCTGGTATCTTTGAAGGTTTAGCCAATGTTTAAACCAGCATATCTGCCTATCAACTTGTCACTGGGAAAAAAAACACACTGTTACCATAAAAATCATCCTACCCGGTATTAAAAAGCCCATACACCAATACAGCATGAACTACATGTGCTATAGCAAAAAGCGACACTGGCCTTATTTCAGGACAGGAAGCCAGCCACTTGAGGCAATTTGTATTTTATAGCCAGTGGTAATTAATCTTGTTGGTAAGCCTGCTGTGCTGAAGGCTCTCTCTCTCTCTCTCTCTCTGTATGCTGCAGCATGTCTGTGTATGATGCCCTTATTGTTAAATAACAATATAAAGAGCTCTGGATAGCTATTAAATTGAAGTGGGGGTTGTAATTCAGTCAATGGGAGGTTACAGAGTATAGGCCAAATTTGAAGTGACAGGCAAATGAATGAGGATGTGGAATATTGGGACAGGCAAGAGGGCCAATTATGATCCCCTTACATCAGAGTTCAGACTTCCAAAATGCTTTGTGCCTATGCACTGTCCTGGACAGGATAAAGCTTTACTTTGGTGCAATTTAATATTGTGACACAAGAACATTCAACATTTGCTGCACACAGTACCGGTATGCTGGAAATCTGCATTTCCTTGAGCAATTGCTTATAAATCTTGTTAAAGAAAACAATGCTCAATTCAACCCATGAAAGAAGTGATATTTTTTTCTTTTGCAGCAAGAAACAAACTGATTACACACTGAAACATTTAAAATTATAACACACCGTCATGGCCTTTCTTCCAATTTATCTGTGTTTCTTTTTTCCAAATCCCTATAGGAAGAACATTGACAAACAAACATGATCAAGAACTCCTCAAGAGTTGAGTTTTCCAATCCTTTTGAACTTCCCTGAAAAGAAATAGTTATCATCCAAATCATTCTGGTAAGAAACAAGTTACCAAACAAAAGCTGGAATAAGGACTGAAACAGAAAAAAAAAATCACAGAGAAATTCCCATTCACTTACACATCCAGAACTTACAACTAGATAGCCCATGTGCATTTCTATGTACATCATGCACCTTCAAACATCATGAATGTCAAATACATGATAACAAATAGCACCTTTTCATCTAATCCTCCATCAAAACAGGAAAAAAACACAGAGAAGAAAAATCTGCCCCGGGGCGGACTGTGGGATCGATAGGTTCGACCTGACCCTACAAGAACAAAACAACAACTGGGTTATGATTCACGGAGGCACAGAAGGGGTTGCCGCATATTCGCAGCTCTGAAAAAGACAATCGTCATCCGGGCCAAACACATTGTTGCAGCGAGGTGTCGGGTCAATGAACTAGATTACGTTGACTGACTTGCAGGATGTGCCAGGCGCGCGCACACGTGGGACTGATCAAAGAAATCCAACCATCACAGATGCATCATCCGATGCATCATGAGATGTCATACTGGAACATGATCTTGCAATTGTTTGTACAAGTCTGAAGCAGTGAGGAAATCAATTTCATAGTTATTATTTGGCTGGTTTATGAACATTTTCTTTCTTCAAATTCATCTTCAGTTAAGATGAATGCACTGCACTGTAGTCTTGAATAGCTGCATTAAAATACACTGTACCGGCAATCTTGACTAATTATTAGCTTGTCTGTAAACTATTCAGTCGTCCCCTTGAAAACAATGACCAGCCAGTCAGCACTTTCTCAATTTACATGAAAGGGAGAACAAGGGAACACACTCTGTCTGGCATAAACACACAACACCTCATCTAAATACTACAAACTCAAATAAATCATAAGGCTGGGAAATACTGCATTTTGTTGATTGAGCCCCATTAACGGGCCTAAATAGAATACTGTACAATACTTTAGCATTTATATTTCAATCCTTTCATCCTTTCATTTTTGGTTGAGGTTTCAATTAAGCAAATAGCTGATTTATTATCTAGCACTTGCTATTTCCTATTTCCTTTCCTGAAAATCCTGGCCCACAATCACAAAAACCAATATATTTCAGCTTTGCATAAGTTACACCAATTTTGTTTTGTGTTCATTCTACTTTCCTTTGAAAGAATTCTGGGAAGCGAATTTTAACCTTTTCTTTTGTTCAAGAATCTTTCATGTATGTACACTTCCAAATTTTGCTAAGAATCCCTTTTTATCCCACATGATTTTTAAATAATCAGACCTCAAAATGTAACCAAATAACTGCCACAACAATTGATTAATCAAACAACCAAATAATCACTGTGCAGCTGTAAGGCAGTTCCATTTTTTCCCTCAGACATCACTGGAATGCCAGCTCCACCAAGCCACCGAGGTACAATTTGGTTTCCATTACAAACAGCTTAAAAGATGATGGCATTAGCTGTGGTTCCCTTTCCTTTTCTTCTTTTTTTTCTTCTCTCTTGGCCAGGCAGGCAGGCTAAAGGGAATCAGGTTTCAAATGTATCAGAGGTGAGAGTCAGGAGTGACAAGCGCAGGATGACAGATAAGAGAACGGTATCTCATCCGCTGGATGCTTGGCCTGTATCCAGGGAACTCTTGGAATTTGGCGTTCAAAGATGTGGCCCATGAGTCCACTGCCGTAGGATCACCACGCCTAAACGGATTCAGCCCTAGAGCATCGGCTGATGCATGGGGAATGTTTTCCAACATGACTGGGGTAGGAGTTGGGTGAATATGGAGCAACTGAGAAAGGAAAGAAAGGATGTAGACAAACAAGGCTGTAGGGCACAAGAACACTAACAAGATTTGGGGATAATATTTCTTGTCAGAAATCCCTTTCAAAGTTCATCTTTTTGAATAAACTACAAAATAACAGCAATCTGTTAAACATTCCAACAATCTTGTTACGGTGTTTAACAAACGTCTGTTATTATCCAGTACAGTCAAAGACAGACTCATTCCATGACTGGAATGTACTGGGAAACATCATGACTTCGTAGATCTATTCATCAGGTTCACTGTTAAAAATGTACTTGTAGAAAACGAATTTATTTCAACAGAACCAATAATTAATCTTTGACACTGACCTGATAGTTTCTTCTGTTATTTTAAAGTCATGTCCATGACACTCTCCTGACAAAAATATTTTGTGACAAGAAAAAGTGAGGAGAATGAGCGGACGTCCATCATTAATGACAGATAAAACTGTCAGGTCAGTGTCAAACATTTATTGGTTCTGTTGAGTGAACTCATTTCCACATCACGACTCCATTTGCCAAAGAAGATTTACAACAGTGGGTGATGTCTCCTAGTGAATAAGAATATAACCTACTGTACATGTATATCGGCCATCGGTTCACAAGTGTTCTCAAATCTGCATCTCAACCATGACAAGCATGTTTGAAACTTAACATTTGCAGTTTATCTTTGCTACGCAGACTTCAACCAGATGATGAAGACATTTTGAGAATGTATCCAGGCTGGCCTGGACATTATTTGAAGTTTTGAACAACCTGCTTCCTATGATGGTATAGAAAAGTTCTCGGGGTGAATATACTGGACACCTAGTTGAGATTACAAGCAAAACTGGGGCACCAATAAAACAGTGAAGCAAATTCAGCAAAATGAAATATCTCCCAAGAAACTTTACTCGAGTTGCACTGCGTTCAGCTTTTGTGAACATGCGGGCGTAGAAAGTCTAATCTGTCATAAGAAATTTGTATTTACATTCACTTCCAAGCCAAGTGAGAACGAGCCTGAAAAGTGACAATAAAAACGCAACCTCAGACATGGGAAACATACAGCAACTTCATCTGGTTAGGAAAAGAGAGGACCCTTACAAGAGTTTGACCGGAAAGTACACAATACATGGTCTCTACACACGCAGGGCTTGTCTTCACTTCATGGCCCATAATTGCACTCTTTGTACATGTACTTGGAAATCCTAATATGTACGGAATTTCAAGTTGAAGTTTAATCCCATCTGTTTAGACAAGGCTGGTCAAGAACTGGGTCAGTCTGATGAGGGAGTTGTGGTTTGTGGGCCTAACCAATTGCCATCCTTGGCAACCCAATTAGACTGGCTTACTGACCTTCCCACCCCCCCCCCCACAGGAGTCCGGATTTGTTTGAATTTGGCCAACACAAAGTGACCCATCACACCACAGATGGACCAATGATAAACCAAAATTACATTGGCATTGGGTATTCTGTAAGTGTGGGTAAATGGAAACGAAGCGTGAAAGCTTTTGAAACTATGAACTGATACACACCACAGATCTATACATAATTCATACAGTGGTAGTTTTTCATTTCCAAGCATCAGAATGGAAGTGGTCAAGTAGTGTCATACGTAACTGTCACAGGATCTGTAATTGTACATTTCATGTACATGTACATGGAACAACTCACCACCAGGTCTCCTTTATAGAACACTGACAAGGATTAAAATCTCAAGCGCAGCAACTGTGACCATGTCATAAAATGAGTCTTAAGGTCTGTCAGTCAGTCAATTTAGTCATTTTGTTCTAGTTTGCAATGAAAAAGCAAACTCAGTTCTTTGTTTTGCTCAGTGTGGCATCCTGGTGAAAATGGACATGATGCAGATGAAAAATGTTGAGGGTTCCTATTGATTAATGTTGGTAAAGATTCTTTAAAGGCAAATGGTGGCTCTGGTGACTTGTGGCTCATTTTGACAGGTCGCACCACAAATAGCTACCGGTACCAAGCTACATGTAGCCAGGAACTCCAACTACAATCCCCCTTGAAGGTTGGGTCAATAAAAAAGTGTATACACACAAGTAATAACTCAAAGTCGGATCCTAGCCAGGCATGGCTCCAGTCTCAGCGCTGTGTGGTTCAACCCACTGTTGGCTGTGTCAACAGTGTACAAAATGGAGGGCAGCTCCCAAGCGAGGCAAGCCAAAGAGGCTTGATATGCAGCCCGGCTGCCTTGTGGAGTGGGTACTCTAGTCTGGAATGATCTACCCCAAGAGATTCAGCTCCCCTAACTAATGCCAAGCAAACCAGAACGTATTCCTCGTCAGACTAATCGCAAACCTGATGAGGAATGACGCAAATTGATTTGCAACGATCCTATGAAACTGGCTGCTTCCTAAGTGCAACTTCAATAAGCCATACTGCATTCCAACCAGGGTAACCGAAGTCTTGTCCATGAGAATGATAAAAAGTGCTGAAGATTTAGCAGTTGCAAAATTTTGATCCAAAAGAAGCAGATCCCAAATCTTTCTGTACACTCTCTATCAGACTGACCTTTATGAACCAGGCATGTTTTGGTTTCATTTTGTGGCCGGGACTTTAACAAGGGATAAAGTTCTTTAACTGCTCAATCAAAACAAAGACAAAAACACCCAAAAATTTAAGAAATAAAAAACAAAAAATTAAAACCAAACAGACTTAAATTAATTTGCATTTATGAACTGAAAGTTTCTACATGTAACAAACAAAAAGGTACACGTATATGTAAATATCCAGTTTTTAGCATACTTTTATGCCACTTCCTTCAACAATCACTCTGGGACCAAGGTCAGTGTAACCCCTCTCCTGCTATCCATGAGAGAAGTACAATGCCAATTCTAGCTAAGAAATATCACAGAGGGCCAGTTCCACATGTTTTGTACAACACCTGCTACAACGCTTCCTCCATTACTTCTTGGCTTCTAAAGCGTACAGCGAAATTTCATCCTTGGATTGGTCTAAAAATATATCTCTACTACACACATGTAAGAGGTTCTCATTCATGACTAACTTTTAAAAAAGAAAAAGATATGGGAGAAAGCCAACACATAAAAGGCCTTTGCACGCCCCTTAGTGGAGCACTGGGGTCGAGCCGGGGTCAGGCCAGACTAGCATGTTGGGACTCATATTACATGCAAGCAGCGTACAGGCTGACGGTGTAATAAATCTATTATCGCCCCCAGCGTACCCAGGTGGGACTGCTCAGTCAAGGTAGAGTGCAGTGACAAGTGCACAGCCAATGATGGGACACCAAGAGATGGCCAGACTTTCTCAAACAGTGGGGGAAAAATTCTTCCAACTTGTTAACAGCGACCAAAGATCCAAACCGCGAAACCAGTTTCACTTGCATGTGTTCAAAAGGCATGCACCAGAAAGTTGGAATAAAGACGAAAAAAATCTGAAACTTCCTCAAGACCTTGTAAATAAGGAAACTTTTTCCCATTTGTAATGGAGTACTTGAGTCTGTACAAAAAGGAGGTGCTCAGTTCATCTACATTAAGCACTCAAAAACTTGTAAAAGGAAACCTAGACAGTTGCTGCATAGGTATATAAACCCAGACAGTGCTTGCCTAAATGTACCAACATCAAAACTGTCACACAAGATGGATTAGCCCTCTCAAACACTTCTGGCCTTAAATTGCAAAATCCACACCAATTTAGATTTCCCTCCACACAAACTCACTTTGTCTTGCTTGGATTGTCAGGGGAGGAAGGAGAAAAAGCCCCTGCAATCAATACGAGAGAGAATGGCAGAGAGGGAGATGGCAATATCATCTTGATACTGCAGGGGGAACTTAGAACGAGAAGCAGGCATTACGCGGGACTGCGGCATTTGTTGAGAGCATGCATGGAGTATTTGACATGCTGTTAGCTCAATAAACTTCAACCGTGTCTTGATTTCGTCCGCGGCCGGGCACGCATGCATAAATGCACCGCCAACTGGCTTCTCGCAGCAAAGTTTGTCAAGAGTATAAGAAGTGATTACATTTGTGCACATAACCGTATAAACTCCAAACCTCGTACACATGTACTTGGCCGTAGCTTTGCGGAGACCGCCCGAGCTACTGAGACCATTACCACAGAGTGTTTGTCCTTTAAACACGGTGGCATTAACCATTATAGGAGAGGCACAAATTTGCCCACGATGAACCACCATTGAGCACCGAGCAACTTTGTCTGGTCAAGTACGGAGCTTTTATAATGAACAAAAAAACTTTGCAATGCATGAGCAATTGTGCGTAACACAGCAGTACTTAGCAGCACGGGGACAACATTTGCCTTGCCTTTTACCTTGTCGAGTACCGATTGTCAGCATTGTGACTGATTGCCTGCCATTCGAAATGTGCACTGAATTTTCATCCGGTAATCGTCGAGAGTTTCATATTCAGAGGAGATGTTGTGGTTTTAAATAAGCAGGAAAAATGAACTGTGGATGTTCTCCCTGCAAAAATTAAATGTTTCAAACGTCAAAACAGAATTTGAGGGAGTGAGGAATGTCAAATTATAACCAAAGTTAACTGACCTACAATCACATGGAAAAATAAGAACAATGAAACAAGAATAATGTAGCTTCGTAATCATTCCCTCAAAAGAACTCCTAAAACAAGTCTTTCAACATGTGACCATGTGAAAAACTCTCCTTCTTTGCTAGTTTAATTTTGAATATTGAACACGAGTTCCACACTAACGTACATGTAATTAAAAAGGTCCACCTCTCATCACGTTGCTAAAGTATCAGTATGCATGTTCCATCAGTGGATTCTGACGGTCTGTAGACCAAAACCAGGACAGCTCAACTTTGAATCTGGTAGGACAGTAACCATGGACTTCTTTCAACCTGAGACCTTCTCACACATGCACTCCATTCCTGTTTTTGCACTTTTACTCACACTTCAGGACTGTGTAATTTTCAAAACTTACTTTCACCATCAACCCTAAAAATACAACTGGGGAAAAATAAAAAATGTGAAAGGCTGGAACTTCCCATGAAAGGAAATGCAAAGCTAAAAACGCATTCAACTTTTGCTAATGCACTGTGTAAATAAATGTGCTTACCAAAATGTCAAAAATTCAGGTTCGTGTGCACTTTGGAGCTGAGTGTGGATTGGCCTTAAAAACAGTCACACATTTTCCTTGTCTCCGTCAAACTTTTCCAGCTGAATTTGTGTTTCCCCCTCATCACTTCATTTCCCTGTGTCTATGATTTCCACCAAAAAAGTAAGGAAGAGGTCACATTGGCCTATGAGTCTAAAGGTTACTTGCAAAGCATGCAAAGCAGAGCTTGAAGTTGAAGCTACGTGTATGTCTATGTTGAGCTTCACCAGCCAGGGGCGCAACTGAAGGTGAGCGAGCAAGCGTCCACCAGAATTCCAAGTCGCCCTCTGTATTTCCATGGCCAAAGAGAGCCCAAGAGGACTGGGCTTTAATCATATTGGGGGAAATTGGCCATTATTCACCAACTTGTGGCTGTCCCTTCTGATTGTTAGGACCCCTCTAATGAGGGCAGAGTGACCCCACCGCAGGTGCCTGTACTGGTTCAGTGGGACTGGGAGTACTACTAGACTCACAGGCACAAGAGAGTGCAGCCTACTGTACCAGTAGGTTGGGGCTTACACTTTGACCATCCATCTGATAACAACATATTTGGCCCTTGTACGGCCCTTGAACAACACGCACATGAATACATATGTACATGTACATCACGCATGTACCTGTTAAGTGTCTGACTCAACAAGAACCAAATGCCCCAATCAGTTTACAATCCTGGTCAAGCAGATGCTGAGAAACTCCCTTCCCTCAGACCAAAGCTGCGTTTTACTGTCCGTACTGTACATGTACATGTACTTGCAGCTTAAAAAATCTGGGCAAATACCGGTACATGTGATATTTATATACCAACAGCATAATTTGTATACCAACAGCAAATGGACAAGGAGGACAGGGTAGGGGGTACTCACGGTGCTCTGAGTGGAGGTACATTGTATTATGACCTAGATTCTGGTAATTGTACATGTAGGGTACCTCTCAGGGTCACATGTGAAATTGAAAGGTGGTTGCACTTGACCATAAATTCTCGGAAAAAAAGGAATTAACCTAACTTTGTATACTTTCAAGCAAACTGCCTGTTCAACTGTCTGAATAACAAAGCAGATAGCCCTGCAGTCATGCATGTACAATGTGTACTGCCCTCGACCAACAGACAGACCGACAGACAGAAATGAAGACATATGCACAACATATCCGAACCAACAAATGAAATGAGCCAAAACCGTCACCACAAAATGCCTAACAACAAGTACCTGAATTACAACTGATCCTACTTAGTAACAAATCAAAACATAATTTCTTCCAAATTTATTTTTAAAAAAGGAGGGGGGGGCAAAAAATCCAGATTTAATTGAGTCAAGCCCCTGATATGACTCAGGCCGGAATCCTTGGCCTTTCAGCAGGTATAATCCATATCGGGTCCCTCAACCCAACCATCTGATTGCATTCCCCCAGGACTCTGCAGGGGCCCCGTGGCGGTGAGGGGTTGTTGCTTTTACAAAAGGCCTTCATCCCAAGACTGTTCACATGTGGGTATAAGGGTGTTAGTGGTAAAAATAATAACTGCCGCGATAATTGGTTCCTGATCAAGGGTGATAGTATGGTAGTCCTGTCAGGCACAGGTTGTTTAACAGACATTATTTGGTGCCATGGTATTCTTTAAAATATGAACAGCTCCATGACAGCAGTGTGACAGCATAGCTTCCTTGGCAAATCTTTAGGCCAAACTTTCATACGGCATAAAAGTACTGACGGCTGCTCCTGCTTCAAAAACTTAAATCCTTAGTCTCTTGTTTGGGGTTATGAAAAGCAGTGACACTCCATGCATGCACACAAACCACTACCATGTTGTGAAACCGCAAATCCTTATAAAAAATCCACCTTCATGTGGCTGAGTGAAATGTACATGTGCCAGTAGCATAAACTTAAGGAGGGCCCGTTCATGGAAAACATTTGAAGGACAAGCACCATTATCACCAAGACTAAATTGAGCTTCACCCGTTTACTCCTCTCAACAAAACCTTGAGGAAATAAGACAAACAAAACCAAATCTAAGGCTCACATGTAAACTTAATGCTTCCCCTGACCAACAGGGAAAAGTACAAGTGAATCGTCGACTAGTAACTATGAGTGGCGCCCCAAACCTGTACAAATGAAATAAGCGGCCCATGCGTCTTCAAGTACAGCACGTTGCGATGTGATGAGAATGCTACTATCATACAACCCGTTGGCTTTGAATGAACTTATATATGTAAAACAGGCAATTTCAGGAAACAGAAGTCAGCAATTTGGGATGAGACACGTTGTCACTGTGAAAAGGTAAACCATAAGCCTTCTCAATGACAAAGGGAAATGAACAGTATAGCTCCAGCAGTTTCAAAGAGTTGCAAAACTTGAAAAATGAAACCCTGCATGTAGTTACCCTAATTTAATGTTGAAAGCACATGTGGTGAATTCATGCACAGCATGAGGTCAACTTAAATGAAAAAAGTAATGAATACATGCTATGTTGTCTACTTATAAAACAGTATCGTGTTAATTTCAGTTGACAGCATGTTTCAGAATATATGAATGTATCATGATCGCCTACTGTGTCACATTACCTAGACAAGGTACATGTACATCCTATCCGGAGTGGTACCAGTATCAGAATTACCCCAACAGCCTGTCTTTAGCGGTAAACTCTTTCAAGTGTACATGTACCCCATAAAATGGCAGGACAGCAACCTCTACCGGTACCTTTGACGAGCAAGTGAATTCTCTTTACTTTTTCAAAGGTACATGTAGGGCCTACTACACCTTCACCCAATGGTCTGTTTTTAGCATGGGAAATGTTCTTCCAATAGGTTATGGGTCAATTTCCGAACACTTCAATACTGCAATACTAACTACACAGTTAAGCTCTATTTCACTATACATTGGTAGCAAGCAAATAACAAAGCTATAAAAAAAAGCACACACAAGAACTCTTAAAATTAACAAATAAACAAAATAACAAATTAAACTCTTCAGCTTCTTTTTCTCATTGAAACTGGGTACATGTATGTGGCTTCTCTCCTGTTTCAGCTTTGAAGAAAGAACTACATTGCTCCTGCTAGACTGATACGCAAACTACAAAGCCTATGGAAGTGGTGTAGCAATTTTAAAATTGACAAAGAATCAAAAGATTATTATTTACAGTGATGTCGCTGAATCATGGAGGATATTGTTCAAATAACACTGTTCTGGCCTGGTTCGATAAGGATACCAGGTTATTAAAAATAAGTGTTGAGAACTACCGCAAGAGCTTCCATAAATGAAGTCCAAGCAGATGACAAATATTGGACTCCCACAGAATAATCAACATTTGCATCTTGATACTGCTGATACCAACTGGCTTTAGGTGGGAACCGCAGCCCAGACTCAATTTGGTTTATTTATCATGAACTGATAGCCACTGGTCGATATAAAGGGGGAAACCAAACAACGTCCAGGGGAAGTGTGAACAGAAAAGAAATGCTATCTCAACAGATGAAACTGGACATTTGTGATGTTCACATGCTAGTAATGTACATGTACCTATGCATTATACATGTACATGTAACTCATAGGCCAGTTCATAAAATTGTCAAGTTTTGAATTTATGCCTACCATTAGTACCAAAAAGGTGAGAGATGCTTTTATTGGCCTAAAAGACCTACATGTACACGTATACATGTAAATCTCTCCCTTTTATGGTTGCCTAAAAAGACAAATGCTGTAATAAGTTTGGACAATCCACTAAATTATTCTGATTATTTTTCATAAAACTTATCGTATTCAAAAGTGAAAATACAGAAATGATAAATTTCTGCAATAATATGGAAAGAGTCTTATAGATCATATACAATTTTGGCATTGAACTGTTTTCCCATAAATATGCACTTTAAGACCAACATAAACCCAATTTTGACAGCATAGTAAAGGACTGTGAGCCTTTTCAAACCACACATACTCAGTCACAAAAGAGATATCCTTCCATGGTGCTACCACAAACCTTTTGTACTCTACTCAACAGTAAAGCACTGGAGGACTGAAGGTTTGCTAGAATGGCACATTTGGGTAGAAGTAATGGTTGTGAATTATCACAACAGATCTAACAAATCATTATACATGTAATCCATACTGAAATTTCTCAATGAAAATGTGGGCTGACATCAAATTTTACAAGTTCCGGTGCAATGATTTGAAGATGCTCCTCATGAGATTTGGAAGTCACATATTGCTCTGCATTTCACACCATCAATCACGACTTTTGAGATCACAAGACACAATTCAAACGCTTACCACTTTCAAGCTCTTACCAGAGGGTGCAAGGGCAACGGCACTTGTTTTCAGGAAAGAAATACTGCACCAGTATCAATGAATAGTGCTTTATTTAAAAACAAATGGTGTTTGTAATTTAAACATTATCAGCTGAAAAAACATAGCGGTAGTTGATACTACAATTGATCGGCTGTAAAATATTTGAACTGAACCAAACATCTGTTTTTGTGTACAGTAATAAAAGCCACTTGGGTAAGTGTCAATATTCAGATGATCAATATATCCTCAATCAAAATCAATTCCACGGCAACAATTACAGGTCACTGTCACTGACTACATGTGTTACAAGCCAAGCACACACACAGCAGCCAGCATTTAAGTGCCATTGTCCTCAACCAGATTTCCAATTGTCCAAAACCATTTCACTTAGAGACAAAATGGAGCAGCCATTTATCAGGGAGGGTGTCCTTTTGTTGGGAGGTGAGAAAAACAGGAGGGCTTGTCCACAGGGAGAGGATGAATAGTTTTTTTTTCCCTTCACTGACAAGATTGGCTTTGGTAAATAGATCTTGAGATGGGTAAACTCTCCAGCCAGAAGAGTGACTTCTGATGTCTGGCTTGTGTTGAGGGGATGGAGGGACCACTTTCCCTGAGCCCTGGTAGGGGTTTGGTAGCACACCATTGCAACCTGCTGAGCCACAGTGCAATCAACACACCAGTCAGTAAACGGCCCATTGAGCCCATGGCATTGTGAAAACACTCCAGCAGCTGTCAACTAACTTGAGTGACAGGCCCAATCAATCGCTCTGTTTACCAGCCAGCGGTAAACTATATATCCCTTTTCAGGGGGTCCAAAGCTAAAAGACCCAGGTATGTTTTTTCCAGTGGTAGTGGTGGTGGTGGCAGAGGAGGGCAGTCAGGGTACCAATGAGTTCCTTTGATTCCAATAATTCCACAACACTGATAAATACCATTGTTGGTTACAACCTAAAAGCCAGGTAACCAGTTTGGAATGGGATTGTATATTGTGTTGTTTGGTGGGGCATGCAATGGCCAGGCCTAAAGCTGGGGGGTGTTGAAGCATGGCTGAATCATGGAGCTTAATAGCTCCATGGTTGAATCAAACCTCATTAGCTTGTGATTCACAGGCTTTTGGGGTTACCCTGATTCAATTTACAGCCAGACGGAGCCAGGGAAGGAATGGAACTTTGGCTGGCACTAGCAGGGATTAGGCTGGTCAAGCACTATCAGATTCACCTCCAATGAAATCCAGCATTTCCTGGTTATTCAGTTGAACAGTACATTGCCTTACCAAAATAGCCAGCAAAGACTCAAGCAAATCAACTAGTACACATAACAATTCTCCCTTTTTTGTATTGAAATTCCAACCCTGATTTCAGCAATGTGGTGTCAAAATACAGACCATACACAAAACAAGTGAAGTTTAACTGTCTGCACTAGACAGAAGACTTTTGCACTCTATAGACCTAAACAGTGAAGCTGATTTCAAAAACACAGCAGTATTAAAGTTAGTTGTAAAGGTTTGCAGTAGTACCATGCAAGGATATCTCTTTTATGAGTAGGCCTACGTGTGGTTCTGAAAAGAACCGGAGGGCACTCAACGTTTCAGACAGTATGCTCTGTCCGTCATCAGGAGACTGCTACAAGTGCAACTACTCGTAACTTGCTACCTTCACCATGAAAAGCTTTGAAGCTCAACACATCAGTACTTCACTGCTTCGTCCATTAAAAAAAATCATTGCATAGAATGGTACAACTTTGCAGGATACATACATGTGCACATGAAGTATAGTGTAATTTGACAACCAGAATTAGAAGTCATTACTGCGGTGGCACAATGCTCCTGGGTAGGTGGTATGCGCTTTTTACAAGCCTCTTCACTCTTCAACCAACAGGGTGTCGTGATTTGCCAATGCACGCGCGCATTGAACTGAAGAATATGTGTGAGAGCGCAGTGACACAGCAGGTATGGCGTCTAATCGGATAAGTCTATTTTAACTGCTCAGGAATCAGACCAAGAAAGTAAAGGCAAGAACAAATAACACAAACATCAAATTTTCCCTGAACTACATGTTTGGCCTGTACATTGTATTTCGCACAAACTATAACTACTTCCGAACTATTGATTTTGGAACAAACTGTTAGTTCTCCTGACAAATTCTGTACAGGTTCGGTTTACATAATTGTACACGAACATTCATCAAGAGAGGTGAGAGATGAGAGGTGGAAGGTGGAGGGAGGAGGGGGGGGAAAAAAGGGTACAGCCTAGTGGATATTGAGGCAACAGGTGCACCACAGCCCATGAGGCTGGGGTTACCGGCTAATTCCTAGTGACACCAGGACTGGAAATGAGAGAGGGCTGGCATGAGGCTGCAGGAAAAGCAAAGGTGAGAACGAGTACACAACAGGAGAAGCCTTATTAAAAAAGACATGCTGGTACCCCAAATAGCATAACGCAATCAGAAATATGGGGGGAGAGGTAGAATGGACCCTTAGGTGACGAGATGTGACATGAAGTAGGGGAGGAAGGGTCAGGGAACAAGCCAATATTATGCATCGTTAGAGTTGAAGGTAGAGCTGAATTCAGAATATACTTGGAGTCTGGACAGTTGATATCATAGACCTTCATGTATACAAACTGGTCTGAACATTGCTCCTCACCTTTTTCAGTGTGAAATGTTTGTTGCACCAATTTTTACTACTCTCAAATCGGTAATAACATGATCACAAACATATACAAGGTATCCAAGATGCATCAACAAAAACTAGTTCACCTCTTTCTAAATCAAACTAAATCAAATCGGTGTTTCTCTGTAGCTGTAACAGTCAAATGCTACAAAGTAAATGCTTTAATACACTTATCCCGCAGGTCGAGAGTAAATTCAAGGAGTGTTCCTAGTCTAAGGAAATATACATGTACAATTTCAAATATTTCAAAGTAGTTTTCCTTAATACATAATTTTTCTAATCTAAAACCTCTCCATAGGATAAGCTTTGACAAGCAGCATTTGGACTACATTAAAAAATTACTGCAAACTCAATCTTAGAGCCAACTGCCACAAGAGAAAAGGCGCAGTGTAGATTTGAAAAATGGGAAGAATTCTATAGATTGATCAAATGTCTAACCTTTGTACATTGGACCTTGCAACTTGAGACAAAAGAACACAAAAATCAGGCAGACAGAGTAAGTAACCACACCACTCAAGCACACCTGAAAACACACAACTGTATCCGGGACACATGTTAGAATTTACAAGTAAACAGGCCCACTTTTTTTCTTTTTTTTTTTACATAACTGACCAATTTGGGGTGGACCACATTTGCACCGGAGTTGTTTGTCCCTGGTATCCTGGAAACACCAGCTAGTTAAAAAGCATACCCTGCTGAGCTGGGATCAATGAATGAATGAAAACACCAACATATTGGCAGCACATCTTAATGTAACTACATGTATGACAAACATGTGCATACCGGTACACTGAGAGTTTCCAGTTAACATGCACACACTGAAATTGCTTTGTATGATAACTGTAATCCTTTTGAATTTTGTCCCTTTTTCCTAAACAGAACAGGATTTCAAGATCAATTTTGTGTGTGTTTGCCTATAATTACATTCAGCTGATTTTTTTCTATAGCAAATATTCTCTTGCAAGTCAAAGGCCTTTCTGCCATTATCCAGTGTTATCAGGGAGATCATTTCATTTATTATTTCTCAAGGCATAAACAAATACAGAACATATGAGACAACAATACACAACTGCAATGGCAACAGCCTTGATGGACTACCCAATGCGAAGTTAATCACAATCGAGTGGCTCTCCAAATGTTACCATGCTACAAAAACGGGTTAAACACACCATGTCACATCTTTGCAGAGAATCAAGAAACCCTACATCTGAAACAACAGGCATAACCCCTGCAAACAATCACCCAGATCCATCCCAGGAAAAAGAAAAAAAAAGTAAATAGTAATAGTTGCAGAAAGATGTGGAATGGTCCATGCTCATTCTGAACACCAACAAATCATGATAAATAAATGAGAACATTGATTTTTAAGAATATGATACAATTAAATAAAATTTTATTATGGCTATAAATACATGTAAGTATAATCTTTAATAGGGAGAAATTGAAGTACATGATAATTCGTAATAAATGAGATGAAACTTAACATAAAAAAAATTTCAAGAGGTCTGGTTTAACATATAAAATAAGGATTTACTTGTTATGAAACAATCCTGGCCCAACATTGACAAACACTGACTCTTGGGCTGAATTTAGTACAATCAGTGAAATCACATGACTGATTATCAAGTCCCAAAATTACTGGTACAAACAGGAACCAGGCATGTGCGCGCCATCTTACATAATGCTGGCAAACATTGCAATGATGAAGCCATGGTCAAGTGAACCAATCAGATCAGAAAGGTGAGCAGTGGACTTCAGAGGGTGACAGCTCAAGGTATGAACCAAGTCAGGAATGTTTCAGTTTCTTGGGGGGGGGAACACGGATGGGACAGCAATGCCACAATGTACAGGTGAGTGAATAGGAATAAGACTTCCATTTAGGTCAAAGAGATGTATAGAGGTGAGGTCTAGGTCCAGCGGTAGAGATAGACTTGTGTTGGCCTATCTATACAAACAACGTTACTCAATCATTTTCTTGTTTTCCAGATTACAAAAGTACAAGTGGGAACATAAAGTACATTGTACACCAGTGCGCCATAAAAACCCAATAATGATGCTGGATATGAAGTCAGCTGTGAATGATTAACAAACAAGTGCACTATTCAAGTACATGCACACTCACCGACAGTATGCGCTTTGACAAAGTACCACCAAATGAAAAATTATAAAGGAAGAAAAAGAGTAATGCTAATAATTAAAGACGAGTTCCAAGTTTTTGACGTTCTCGTCATGTAGATAGAGCCTGCCAAAGACTTGGGATCTGAACGATATTGGTGTTTGAGTTGTGATATGATAACCGTGGGTAAATATTGCTGTGAGGGACCATGGGAATGACAGCAGATATCGCCGAGCCAGGAAGGGGCCAACCAGCAGTGATCTTCCCAGGCCAAGATTGATAGCGGCCCTGGAATCAGGAGGTATCAGAAGTCTTCCTGCATGCTGCCCATGACAGGGGCATTTTGTATAAATACAAACCTGCAAGCTGGCACGCCGGTGTTCAGTCTCTCGCAAACACGTGTCCACATGCATGTACCTTATATCCAGGCGGCTACTGCTTATAATGAATACTAATAGGGCCTATTAACTTTCACTGCAGATTCTATACATGTACTGCAACAGATACTGTATCTTCCCCAGAGTAGATATGTAAACTTTCTTCAGTCACAGTGACAACTCTCACTCCATCACCTTGCTATCTTAACCAGTCCCACAAAGCAGAAATAAGACCCCAAGACAGGACCTAAAATATAGTATATTTCTGACAAGTGTGAATGTCTTTGAAATTCAAGGTGAATGCAATTACAGAGCAAAGACTGTATATGATAGACTTCTGTCAGAGGGCGATGACATTAACACGTACCCCCTCGTGTATGCATCCATGTACTGGATGGCTGGATGCAGACACGATACAATCAAACGCCTCAGTCGGAACAGGTGAACTCACGGCATATTTCCAACCATTTTCCTACCAATTATCTCACCAAGATTTCAAAACAGAGTCTGAAAAATCTCGCACAACTGAGGCACATGTACATGTCTCTTTGCTACTCACAGATCTTGGTCCAATTCATCAAGTACATGCATATGCACATGTACGCATCTTTCACAAGTGGTGGAGCCAAGTCAACTTGTAAATGATTGTAAATTGATTGTAAATTTATAAGCAAGTGCAACCAAAGTAAAAACAATGGCAGGGTTGGAGAAGGGCGTGGGGATGCAGGGCCAACTTCCTCCTTTGCCTCTGCCACACAATTTCAGAACATTTGGTATGTGAGATCTTCCCTTATAAGAACATTCTGCAAGTTTTGTGTGTAATGGAGCATCAGAATTCAAACCACAGTCTGTGAATATGAGTATCTGTCCAGTGCTCGCTGTGTAAATATTTGACATTTTGCACTAAATTGGATATTTCGTGAGAATCGTTTGTGCGAAAAACAGGTGTCGAAGCATGTGCAAGGCATCAGCCTTTTCATGACAAAAAAGGGCCGACAATAACATGAGTGCAGTCTACGCATACATGTATAACGTGTACAATGTACATGTACCGGTATCTGACTGTACAGTACATGTAGATGTACATTACTACAGACTTACACCAACATATGTACCGGTATATAGGATGATGCACTGCAGGTGACATACAACAAATATGCGTAGATACACCATTAGTGCTCTTTTTCAGTCACGTAAATCTGAGCACATGAAGTGCCTTTAGGTTCGGCACATGTGGAAACCATTATTGGTGAAACTGGGGCGCCGGCTCGGATTAACCAAAATGTTGCACTGGGAATTGGCTGCAGTGATCATAGGAACCCTCACTGCAGTATGCTGGGCAGTGACGACTGCAAGTGGAAAGTACGGGACACGATTTGTGCCCTGTCGACTAAAAAAAAAATGCTCAATGAAGAGTACAAATTAGCGACTGCACCTCAATACCTTATATGGGCAAAAGGGAGATACTCAGGGATTGCGATTATATTGCATGTACCAGCACATGGTAACCCTAGAACACACTGGAGAAATTTTACTCTGATGGGTTGGACAGGAGAAAAAGAGACACGTATGTAATTGCAATAATTTATAGTTATGTTTGGAGGCAAGGAAATGCAAGACCACGATGATGGAGAGTGCAGTTAAAATGGCTTCAGTGGCACACAAAGGAAACAAACCAGAGCCACAGTTGTGGGAGGTCATTTGAGATAACGGATCCATGCATGTACCAAGTCATATTTTAGTATTCTGTATCAATTTGGGCAATTCAGTCTTTCCTTCTCTGACAATAGAAAAATGTCGACTGCTTGTATTCTACCCACATTGCCACAATCTTAGACATGGAGCCTGAAAGTGTCTGGAGTGATGAGGCAACTTCTTGCTTCAGTGGCATCTGACATGGGGTCAATTCAATTCAAAAAGTTACATACGATGTATGAACATTCTACCTACGATGCTCAGGTTCAACTGTCAGACCAACGGCCAGGAAAAAAATTTTACTGTGCACACCAACCCATGAAATCTCGGAAGCTAGAACTTGTCTGATCTACTACTCACGGTATCAAGTCTCCTGTCAGCAGCCATGTCCAAATCAACTGGCTATGGCAGGCAATAATAGGTACGTCTGTTGGAAGTGGCAGCAGCCATTAGCCATCTTTATGTATCATTTCCAGCCGGCAGCTGCAACCAGAACTTTCTGACACAACCTAACATTAAGAAATTTCTTCATTTCTCCTCTTTTGCTCTATTTAGATTTCTTCTTGTTAAATTGAAAGGTTCAAACCTGGCCACGGGGACACACTCCCCAGTTTTCATGTACACTAAGATCTTGTCCTACTGCAGTAGTACTGAAGACGGAAAAAAACACTGCAGAATATTACCCCAAGATTTCAACAGAATCTCTGAAATGTTTCGGACTGATCCTCTCTGAGCGTTGATTGAAAGAGCACTACATGAGCATTAAAAAACCTTCCAGGAAGAATGATGTCCAAACAGAGACTGTAACTTATCTTTTTTATTGGCCAGCCATCAGGACAGCATTGGTAGGTGTGAAAAGCCCAATAGCACCTGCACTAAATCACATAGGCCCATTGTCTGTCATCAACTGGGTGATGGTTGGATAAAAGAAGGCTAACAGTTGCTTGTTGGCAAATTGTGCAGCTTGCCATGAAATAAATCAAGCCTTTGTGGAGTGCTGGGTATTTGCACCACATGAAGCAAGCACATGTCCAGCGGCTGTCAAAGACAGCAGAGTCCCTTGTCTGCGTAGTAGGCCATGGGCTGACTTAGGCCCAGTATCTTGAGGTGAAGTTGTCAGGTAGTGTGTTAGATTTGGTGGTAAGTCAGTAATTGACTGTTTTGTTCTGCATGAACAAATCGGATGAGATGCCATTCCAGTAGGGCCACTGCACTCCCACACATGTCTTAACTTGAGTGCAAGGCCACTCTTCAGGTACATGTAAATCTTGACACTCTGAGGGTCTGAGAAGACTGTAATGTGTGTGTAGCACCAGAGTGCAACCAGGATGGCCCCACAGCAATGGCTTATAATTCTTTTTGTCGGATGTGTCTATAGATACTGTATGTTTTGCCATGGACAAAATATGACTATCTCACCACTTGCCATCAAGTCTAGTATGGTGTGTGAAGAAGCAAAGCAAGCAGACTGAGAAATTAAGCATCCTTTCACAGCCTGAAGACTTAAGTTATTTCTTTCTTTCTGCTCAGGATGCTGTAACTGGAAGAAGTGGTTTTCACAAAATAGCAGACCCTTTATTATAATAACCTTGAATCGCACAAGTAAAATAAACGCATCATACAGCAGATCTGAAAATTGAAATAATATTAGGCAATACATGCACATACGGTGACATTACATGAACCTACAGGGTTCACACTGCACCTCTACATATTTTACAAATTACAAACATTTCATGCAAATTACATGTGTAGCATATGTTACCAAAGTAACCAAATCATTTCTTCCCGTTTCAATATTTACAATTTAATTTTAATCAACTTCCTTCACCTGACACAAATCAATAGTGATGATGCTGTATAATAATGAACACTGTCTATACATACATGTACAATACCGGTATGTTAATGTCTGATTTTTCCCCCGCCCAGTGTAACATAGACTGTTTCTACAGTAGATGTCTCGTCCTGTTTGATTTACAATATTAGAATGCAATGCAAGTACTCCTACACCAATATTTATCTTGCCAGGTTAATTTTTAGCATTCTTGGCAAAGTCAGATATTAATTTTTCCCCTACTCTTTTTCTAACTGACTGGGTGAATCTTGCTGGGAATGCATGGTCGGAATTCCTCACCCCTCACCCAATAAATTTAACATGAGTAACTGAAGGCTGATATTTCAAGATAATTGGCAAAGTGTTTGAAACAAGTCAGCGATATTAGCTGACTGGATTTTTTTTTTTCAAAGTCACTCAGTTTGTTCAACTCAACCGTTCATTCTTGGAATTCTTCTGATGGGCCTTTGCACAGTCAAGAGATATGAGATATCCTTGTAGATTTTTTTCAATGATTAAATCAATATCATTGATTAACCCAAATTACTCCATACAATCCTAACCTTGCACCTTGTTTTGAAGCATACTGATACTGATCAGTCTCTGTTGCTTTGCATTTTTACATGAGCATGGGGCTTGAGTCTTCACTGAAGTAGACCAAAAGTTGATCAAAATGTGCAGTATTGGTCTAATTACATGTATGTGTTGGCTTGTATGCAATTTCAGAAATTTCCATACCCAAGAAATAAGGGTTGATACTTGAGTTGTTCTATAAATCTTACATCCAATTTTTCTGTGTACCTGCCACAACAGACAAATGATTTTGTAAGTTTAGATTGCATCCTTTCATTTCCAAGAGTGATTAGGAAATGTAGATTACTTGAAAAACAAAAAAAATAGTTTTGAGGTCTATTTCTTTGTCAAATTACTTGGTACATGGGTCAGGTGTAATAGAAGTTTACACAAAAATATTAACACACCTTTTAGACCCCGTATTTGCAGCATGACCCATTAGGGAGTTGCCAATTTCACTCTATGTGATTTACATGCATGGATTTTGTTAACACTTCACAGAAGTTACCGGTACCACATGCACATATAATTGTAGCAGATCTAGAAAATCTCTCCTTCCACAGAAAGCTACATTTCAATTTTGTGAGACAACATCACTTTCAAAACAAGCATGAGGATGCATTCTGCAAGACCATCTAAATCCTGTTGATCTGTAAGATGTCCTCAAATCCACTCGGTGAAACATAAAAAATGACACGCCACATTATTCAAATACATGGATGTGTAAAGTTAATCGTGTTACAGCATCAGTAACCCTTTTTGCCTTCAATGCGCCTTCAAATGTTAATAATGTCTATTGAATTTCATGAGTTGGAGTGCCCACTGTTTTTTTCCCCACGGTGGACGTGAAACACGACTCAGAATGTAGCAACTCTGTCCACTGTCTGCATATTTTTTTAATACCAAGTGTCAGTCAATCACGTGAAATCCAATAGGGACTATCACATTTGATCATCTCGCATTATTGAATCTATTACATCCCATAAAATACCACGATGTACTTCAGGCACACAGCCTGGCTTGATTGCCTGCGAAGCACTGACGACCATAAAACAAGTTGAATCTTGCCCCCGAACGCTCAGTGCACATGTACATGTACATGTATCTGCGCAAATTCCTCTGAGCAGATATCCTAAGGGGCACCTGTCCAAAGTTTCACATGTTCAAAAGTACATTCCTGATTGGGAAACCTCGGCAGTTTTAACAGTGTGTGTGGAAATGCTATCATGTATAGTGTTCATTGTCATGCATGCCACTTGTACCGTAAGTTGATGTCTAACAGCGCACAAGCCGTTGGAGACAGCAATGCCCTTTCTTTTGGGAGTTTTACAATCAGGGTTTCCCCTCTCTCACCTTTAAAACAAAAGCAAAACTACTTGTCTCTCAGCACATACTAGTAAGTAATGTCATACAAATGTGTACACTCATGAAATGTACACTGAACCATTCATGACCAGCTTACAATAGAGTCAAAATTCTGAAGCAGCATTTCTGAAAAGAAACTACATACATGTACAACCTTTCCATTAATCAGTTGTGTAAACAGTGAAATTAAAAAAAAATACCAGTATGTTTTGTGTCCAAAGAAAATAATCTGTGAAATGTAGTTGGTTTATTCCCTTTCACAGAGTACAGTGCAGCAGCATAGCATTTGCAGGAAAATTGCATTAAGGCGTAAGTTATTCATACAGGTAGATGGCTTCACAGTTATAGAAATGCAGGTACTCAACGGAGAAACAGTCCATAAATACACAAATCCACAAACAACTTTCAATTTGCATCCTACATATACTGCCGGTATATAGCAGCATCCCCGTTCGGGTTAGATCTCGGACCAGAAAGAACAAAGATTAAATGTGCTTTCCCCTACCCTCTTTTTTTTTCATCTTCATTAGTTTTTCATGATGTTGTTTGGCATAGTACAAATATTCAAAACTTAGTCCCCTCTTCAATCCCAAACCTGGGTGGGCTTAGCAAATCTCCATCAAGGAACTCTTGAGAATGATGGATGAGCTACAGAGAAGTGACATCCACTTGAGAGCCAGGGTGCCAGGTTACAAAATAGTGGGGGCTGGAATACAATGGCTGTTTATTGTTCAAGTTTTTACAACCAGGGCACAAGTACCAACACCCCTCCCATTCCTGGGTTGATTTCAGCATCTGTACCTTTAAACAGAACCCAGATGAAGTATGTGTCCCCTCCCCCAACTCTGGTTTGAGAGAAACAATTTGTGATCTGTCAAGATGAACCATTGATGTGGCAAAGTGGATAAACCAAAAATTACAGAATCCACCAATAATATCTAACAAAGGGTGTTTCTGACAAACAGTGAATGTTGATTGTGAGCAATATTGAAACAAAAGACCTTCAGTATTCATGTAGCTAATGGAACCTGCTATATATAGAACCATTTTGAAACTGCATCTGCACAGCTTCCAAGCAAGTGCACTCCGATAGCCTGTGTGCACGGATTCATGCACATCACGAACAACAAAACATCCATTACATGCACATGTACACTGTCTTCTTGATCAGTACAGAACTTGACACACGGCGAAGCTTCCACACCGATCTTGCATGATACTATCCAGCGGTTCATCATGCATTCATGTCATACACTGTACATGTACATGTATGTACTGCACAAACATGCAGCTGGTAGTAAGCTAAACACAATTCAGCCACAAAAAAGTAAACCTGAATCATGTGAAGGGAAAAATATGTAAACGCTGCCCATTTCTTATGCAAAGGAAATGTCACTTGGCACGCACAATGTCGGCACTGACCATGTCCATAAAATGCTCTAACTCTCAAGTGGCACACTGAATTCTGAATTGTTCACACTGTGCATTTTCCACACAGTTTTAACCCCCCTCTCTCCCTCCTCCCCATTTTGGCATTTTCCCTGAGCCTGATCCAATACCGCACAGCTTCAGAATCGGGATTGTCCAGAATGCCTGTCAGTTTCCGTTGTCGTCTTCAGCTCTCCATTCAATAGGGGCGATTTACAATAGTGCGCCACACCATGAGTTTACAACGCGTTGGCCAATCACAGTGCGCGAAATTTGTCAACCTTTCTGAATGCGCATTGGGTTGACAAATTTCGCACACTGTGATTGGCCAACGCGTTGCAAACTCATGGTGTGGCGCACTATTGTGAACCGCCCATTTTGCCACAATTCAAAGCATGACAGTATCTCTGCAAGATCATCTTGTTCACTTCAGATTGTCCAGTTGCATTATGTGCTGTCTACATGTACATGAAGTAAGATAGCGTACATGTGGCAAGAGCCCCAAAAAGGCAGATTCCCTCATTGCTCATCCCAATTCTACTGTTTGTCCATTCACCAAAGGATAGAGGAAGGTTAAAGCTTGCACACCAAGGCAAATCTACAAGGCAGCGCCCCATAAATTTCAGACAGTCCATGACTAGTGACTACCACTACATTTTACACCAAATTTCATCTTTTTAACACCCGGGTCAAATTTGGTCCAAAGGTGTTCCTGTGTGTGTGTTATCTATCTGGCTCGGGTTGTGTTTTTATTTGCACCTACTTGACACTCCCACAGTTTGGGTTGGATTAGAAAACTTCCATGTGGCTTTTGTCATTGTCAAAGCAGCTTTTTCCCCTCCATAAAGCCTTCAAGTTCTGCACAGTATTTTCCTTCTTTTTACCTTGCTCCCAGACACCCCTGCTTTACATCAGGGATTTAGACAATGTAACAGTGATGAATTGCTGGGCATTTTGGGGGTTAGCCAACTAAGCTACCCACAAGACATAAGTTCAGAAAGTTGCTTTCAGCATAGACCCATGTTTTTGTCCAAACAAGGGTGATTTAAGTGCTCTGACATTTTATTCCTCCATGCTCTGACAAAGAGGGACTCTGATGTGTCACAAGACAATACTGTCACAGAGTTCGAAGGACAAATTCATTCTTGACCAAGATAAGGAGCAAGGGGCAGCAAGGGGAAGTTTCTGACATCCAAAACAGCTAATGCCACAAAGACTCACCAACCCTAACAAGTATGAAAATTTGTGCACACTACAGAATCGTGTGCAACTGTGCATGATGGGCCAACACAATTTCTGTATAAAACTGTGAATGAACAAAGTGGAAGGGTGGTGCACATGTCATGCAACTGACTGTGACAAAGTGGCTTACTAATTAAATTACTACGTTTTGTAAAAAAAATCAAATAAAAAAGAGGGAAGTATTGATTTTCAACAGAGAAAAAAAAACGGAAAAAAAAATTGTAGGGAGAAAAAATTAATGCAATTTACGAGGATAACACAAAGCTGGTAATTGCATCATGGTGGATGCAGGGGACGTACCACCTGCTGGGGATGTGTACACATGTGGAAAGGGTTTCCTGTGAAATGCGCAGGGTAATTACGCTACGCCATGACTGGATCATGGATACACAGTTGCAGGGGGCTGGTAACCAAACGACTCTCCAATTCTTCTTTTGCCCATGAAGTGGTCGTTGGAAGAGAGGGCGAGGGGTAGGGAAGACCCTCTGCACATGGTGGATGTCCCCCCTCCCCTCTGCCACAGTAGACACCTGTTCAAGGGAGGGCTGGTCTTAATTGCATTTGTCAGGTAGTTGTCACGGGGCGATTACGCCGATTTGCAATTCATTCGGGCGGGTTTCTAGCTACTTTCTCATGCCTCCCAAAGGTGTATTATTGTGGAAATGAATTTGGTTAGTCCTGCAGATGGTGCAAAGCCAAGAGGGCAGAGAAAACCTCTTTTTCTACCCCCCCCCAAAAGCACTCCAGGTAAGAAACAGGATGACAAGAAATCTCATCTGGTACAGTTTTTAAGACGCACTGGCAAGTCAGTCACACCTGAGTCATCTTTAATTGCGGGGGGAAATGCAAAAACGTTCCTGCTTTGGGGAAAACACCAGCACCATGCTACACGCAGGTGCAGGTTTGAATTTGTGCATGTGAAATGATCGTATTCCAAAATCACAGTCACTAGTAGGCAATAACTTTGGGATGTAGAATATTGTTGAAAAGGTCTCACAATTCAAAAGCCCATGAAGATGTCCGATTTACAGCGCAAAGGCCATTAAACGTGAAGAAATAACAGTGCGACATTTCAACAGCAGGATTTTGTGTGTGTTTGATTTCAACATTTCTTTTGGGGTTCTTGTTTGCAAAGCACACAAAATGCAATGATCAAACTGAACTTTTCAAGTTGCCTGTACAGATATACATGTGCATTTTCGGATGAAAGTACATGCATATGTGCATGCAAATAGGCCTAGTTCTTGTTAGAATTGAACTCAAATCTGAAGACATCATCAGTTAATATTCAGTGAACTTTACAAAATTACCCAGGAAATTGCTTTCGCTAGATGGAAAATATTTTGGCAAAAGGGACGGTTGCTTCACTTTTTTCTCATGTAATGAAAGATTAAGACTGTTGACATTTTGTTTGTTAATGATTTAATCAGAAGTACCGTACATGTACATTCCTCTTTCAACACAAAAGAAAAAATTAGTAAACAGGTATCCTTGTTTAGAGTTCTTGTGAGATGTAATGCCTGTGTTCAATTGATTTTACCAAATAAAAGTGGAAACATCAATATATTCTAGTTGGTTCATAGTCTTTCCCTCCCCCCAAAAAAACCAAAAAAATGTTCTCCTCAAGAAAATATCCTCATTAAAAAGGTAAAAGGTTCAAGGTTGGCAAACTGGCTGGCCCTTGGCATGCTTCCCATTCCAGTGCCACAGGTAAGGCTGTAGAATTAACAACAGCCCAGCAGCATTGGGGCATGCCTGCCATACCAGCCGCTGAGGAGCCGTGCCCTGGGGCTGGCTGCCAGATCCTTCCTATACCCAATGTGGCATACATGTACCAAACCTAGACCTGGCCTGTTGAGGAAAGAGTCTCAAATGACTCCATGTTTGGCTCATTCTTCTCTTTTGTCCAAGAAAGATGTGAACAGCTGCGTTGTGTTGGTCTGCTAGAAACATCAATCGACTAAAGGGACAGCAGCCTTAAAGACTAAGCTTGTATAAGCTTAAATAAAGGCGTACACTTTCTAAATTCTTAGTGACAGCTCCTTCTTCAGATGCACTAAAGAGGAATAGATGCTGAATGTGCTTTGAAAAGCACTCATTCTAGTACTTAGCAACGTTAGAAAGTATTAGGTTTAAAAAGGAAAGGAAACATAAAAGGCAAGCCTTGAGTTATTGAAATATACTTCTTATTTGGCACTTTAGTTTGTGTTTGAGGGGATATGAGGTAGAGTATCATGGTGAAGCTATGCAAAAATGAGTTTAATTAACTAGCGTTTCAAGCAAATTTAAAACTCTGATGAAAGACTTGGTAACAGGAAGCCTAGAGAGGTAACAGACACAACCAAACAAAATGTAGGCTTATCAGCTAAAATTCACACTAACATGAATCCAATTAGCATCAGTACAGGATTTTCACCGGCTGGAATATCTCTGCAGCATAAAAAGTAGCAAATTTGAAAGGAGCATCTTTCATTTGAGGCTAGACAAACAATTTTCAAAGATTACCACTGATGTCCTGTTGGAAATCACTGAGGGAATTCTCAAACATGGAAATTGACTCACAAAAGTTTGCCAAATCCCCTGACTGCGAACAGAGCCCTCTGAGCCAGCCTTCATTGGAAGTGCATGTATTACCACAAACTCCAAACTGATGACACATCCTATACAAATCACCTCGTGCCACTCACAAGTGTGGGGAATGGGGAGAGGGAAGGCTAAGCCGCTCAACCTGATAATCAATGATTGCTCTTCTCTCAATCAGCAGTGATTAGCAGTAACAACCACAGAGTCCTCCTGGGTCCAGTCTGCATGAGTATTTAAAATTCAATTCAAGTTGCTGATGATTACACATGCATACGGGTAATCAAGGTAATTCATGGAAAACAATCCCTCTTAAGGAGCTTTCACACTAGACAAATTTCCCAGGAATTTCTCGGGAAATTGACAGGGAATTTCAGTCTGTCTGTTCACACTACCAAGAAAATTCCCCGGGGAAAAGCATTTCACTGGGAAATATTTACCCTGCTCAGGAGTAGGGTTAAAGGAGTAAACCCTGGGGTTTAACTTTTTCCTGGGGAAGAGCAACTGGTGTTTCCCTGAGGCTGAAATAGTGTCCCTGGGAGTTACCAAATGAGTCTAGTGTGAACGGTTGATGGGGTTTTGGTGGGGTAAAAATCCCCGGGATTTTCCAAGGGATATTTCCCAGGGATTGACTCTGCAGTGTGAAAAGGTCTACACATACATTTATTGGGGTACAGATAACATTTCATTTCACAAAAAGATTTTCTGTGCTTTGATAGTAGGTATCTTGCTTGCAAGTTGCATTCACTGATGACAGAATTTTTAAATTTTGTACAATCCAATTATTATGTAGACCTATGACGTGATAAATTTTTAGATTTTATGGAGGGAGAAAAACTTTCAAGCCCAACCTTGGTAAATCCATGGGGAAGGGGGTAATATATAGTTAAGAAGCTTTGAAAACAACCACTTTCCGAGAGGTATCAACTTCAAAGACTCAAATTGTCACTTGTGGTATTTTGACAGAGAAATCAAAACAAAACTGTCCTTCAACAGAACTCAAGGTTTTCCAAGTTCTTAAAGACCAACTCCAATGCTTTTAAAAGTTTTGAAAATAAAGTATTATTGTGTTTAGTGTGTAATAAATCATATGTCCATTACCAAATCCTGTCTGTATTGTGTCTGTAATTTTTGTAATTTGGCCGAAACTTTTGAACGGTGTCTTCGAGTTTCACGAAAAATTTCCACAATCTGACCATTAGCGGTGCTGGTGAGAAACAAAATTTGTATGATTTAATAACGGAGAAATTATTGAAACTGGTATGTATGCGTACACTGCTTACTGGGGATCGATCTGTGCACCGTGTCTACTGTGTGACATTATCTCTTTTCCATTGAGAGTTTGTGCCAAATGCCAAAATTGTGCCTCATTGTTGGACGTATAGATTCTGCGAAAGAACTGGGATTGAAATTTTTCGGGTTTCCGAAGAATGAGAGCAGTCTTCATATTTGTGCTGTTGTCCGCCCCTATATGTGCTATGTACGCCTGAAGCACACTGTGGTATTTCCTTTCCACGGTGATATATCATAAAAATCAATATTCATTAGACGCTAATGAGTTGTGACAACACATCCATTTTCACAACCGCCGACAGGACTCTCAGGAAAATGAATACAAAAACTGAGTTTTACTTACACAAAAAACATGTACTGCAAGGGAGATATTGGTATGTGCCACTTTTATTAGACTTGGCCCTTCTGAGTAAGATTCAGTGCAATGTAAGCAGGAAAGCGACAGCATAACCATTAAATGACTTCAGAATCTACAATGAATACAGAACCAAGCCATTTTTCAGTAAAAAGCCCAGTATCACTGTCAATTGTCATAAATGTACTGCACATGAGCTTAAGTCCTCGACAAAATATTTAACTCATTATATCTGCCAAATTACTAAGCCTTGTACTCTCCCCCCCCCCAAAAAAAAATTACGTGGGTTTCAGGACCGATCATACCAGGAACGAGTTCACAATCTCTTGTTAGTCACACATTATGTAAATCCCTCCACCAAGGCTCCAGCTTGGGATTTTCAGGACAACAATACCACGATTGTCCCCAACACTCAATGCAAACCTTCTCCAATTTCCTGGTTCAGTTGAGCGAGCATTGTAGGAAAGCAGCCATGCAATGACCAGCCAATTGAATGTACAAATTTTGTTCCAGTGTACATGCACCCTGTGTCAAACCTGTCTGAAAATCCACACGAAAGTTGAGGAAACAAAAACCTTCCCACCCAGAGTACACACAAGTTTGTTGTAAAGCACCCTTTGAAACAAGATGCCCTTTACTATACCACCAATTCTTTGCATCATTTCTCAAGCACTTTTTGCCTTCCTCGGCTCCCCCTTCATCCAACAGAAACCTGAAAACTTGCCTGTCTACCAGAACAGGAGCAGTGGGTGCCCACATTTCTACAACATGAGAACCCATGAAACAAACACCCCAGCCAAAACTCACACTGGCTACATGGGGGGAGATCAAATGGCCAACACCATTTTTATCTTGTAAGAATCTGGCTTAATCTCCAGGTGCAAGGATTTCTACAGGGTCAATAGCCCGGTGACAGCTGCCAATCACCCTGACCCAGCCAGCTCCACTGCACTTCAAGGGGTAATCAATTCTGACTTCACCTTGGGGACACCCGACTTGCCACAAAATGAAAGCCACATTTTCATCTCCTAGACAGCTAGATTAGTAATGCATTTAATTGCCAACACCAAGAGCAAAGTTTTTGAGTTCTGCTTTAAAATCACACGCACACCCACGGCACCCCTCAAAACTGAAAATTTCCTCCCTCCTACCAGCAGAAATGGTACAGTCCCAGCTGTCAGTCAACCTGCATATCATGCCAGGCTGATTTCCAGCATTGTTGGAGGCATTTGTACTCCTCCCTTGTACACCAACACTGGTAATTCAAGGGGGTAATTATCTACCCCCAATGAAAAATTACTGTCCAAACACTCTCTGTCAGGATAATTCAACCATGTTTACAAAGGCAATTTATTTTCTAGAGCGACTTGTGATGGAATGCTACTGCCTCCCCAAATTGCAGCCATCTGTACACAACCCTACTTGTTCCTTTCAATGGCCACAAGTCAATGTTTTCTTTTTGGGGCATGGACAAATTTCTGTGATTTCACAGTTAAATTAAAACATTTGCACACAAAAGTCTTTTGCACACTGAGTCTTGTACCTACAAGTGTATCGAGTACATCCTCATTGAACTGAAACTGCAAATTTGGTACAGCTATTGAAACAAATTGGGTCTATCTGCCCTCAGCTGAAGTGCACCCTCACCAACAAAAGAAAGACAGATGGTACTCGTGCTAAGTTTTCCAACCGTGTTCTTACACGCGTGTACGCAGACAATATATTCCAGACTAAATTCACTGCGCGTAACTCAGCATGCTCAGCACCAAACACGCATAAACTTGCACGCCTATGCGCTGAGTGCGTACCAAATGACTACCAACCCTCTTTTGTTCCTGCTCAGAGCGGATACTGTGTATTCCGTATATTCCCTTTATTTAAGTTCCATGGATATGTACTACGAAATGCCACATAAGCTAAGGTACATTATCCTGTAAAGTTACCCTATTATGTAACATCCAACAATAATTGATAGTACATTAAAACACAAAATGTAAACATCTAAAGTCATGTGTATTGCATGTCATATGGGCCAGAAATGACTATGAAATACAGAAGTGTATGTCTGAAGACATGCATACAGAAGAACCTGTCATAAGTTAACAAAGGGCCTCTACTCTAATAAACGCTCAGTTTTAGACAAATGTTGAAAGACAAATATACACATCGCATGCTCATGCATTACATATTTACAATTTCCCGTCACAAGATCTTCCAAAAAAGTCAATAAGCCATTTGTGGGTTAAATTTGAATAAAATCTGCTACTCTGAGTTATCTGATTTGCACATAAACGTAACAATTTGAATTTCCCAGACTAAAGACATTGTTGGTATACATGTACCGGTACCTCGTGATTCAGGGCAAGCTTTTGCATCGCAACCACCAAATCTGGAATGGACTGGTTCCTTTGTGCCCTTCTTAATCTTATCTATTGAAAAGGGTATATTGTTGCAAGGCATCTCTTATGTAACTAAGCAATAACTTAACACAACTCACAAGGTACAGCAACAGTGTTTGTAGTATGGCGAATTCAAATTGCCATGTTCATGTGAATTTAAAGGACTCAGTGTACCATACTTTATTCAAATTACTATTAAGAGTTATTACAATCACGCATACTCACACAGCACAACATGCAATTAAAAGCGGTGAAAGTTCACAGATTTTCCCTCCATTTCATTTCAATACAGTGTAACTGGGCTTCTATTGTCACACTGTAAGCTAAACTAAAGTAACTCAAAAGTTTTTAGAATGAGACTGTAGTATCCCTCCCTATCCCCAGCGGGCCCAACCAAGACCACAAGGAAGCGAGAGAATGGAGTCAAGGGGCAGGCATGCCAACTGCATGACTCTCCCCAACCAAGAGATTAGCATAGACTGCATGATTGCACAATTGATCAGTCTTGTTCTCCTGTTGCTCAGTGTTGCTCTGATGTGGTACAACAGCCAAATGAAAGCACGGTGAACAAGAACACTCACACGGTTTACACCATGGTTTAGTACCCCTAGCACACACATTGTCCTTGATTTGCAGGGAGGGAAAATTCAATTAAAAACAAAAGTTTCCTGCACTTGGTCATTTCACACTCATCAACACCATGGAGAATGAGGGGTTGTACGTTCAGTACAGTCAATGAATTATTTGTCCATTAAATGATTTGTAGTAAAACCAGGGTAGAATTACATGTATGGAGCTTTAGGCTGCCTAACAAATTGATACCTGGAAATATTAAGAAAAACGTAGGCCCCTATGGGTCATGTGCCCTGATTTTACAGTGTGCTGCCTTCTGGTATGTTGAAAACACAACATGTTCATGTATCTCCCTCTACGTTTCAACGATTTTAGAAAAAAAAACAAATTGTTTGAAAGTACGTGTAAATATTAAGATTAATATCTGTTCAAACCTCCCACTCAACGCTACCAAAGAAAATCACTGTTTGGTTAAGCTGCGAAAAATATTCAGTTTTGTAAGAGGGTTAAACCAGGCTTTTTAAACTTGTGTTAAACTCCACATTTAGTTACATACATGTATGAAGAGAATTACATATTATATGAACATTTACTAAAGTTAGGAGTTTAAGGAAGGTAAATTTATCATGCTCCATGCCACTTACATCTGTCTTTAATCTTATTCCCTTCACAGTCTGCATCTACCTGTATCCTGTTCCTTGGCATTTCAAACATCCTTGCTATTATTGATAATTCCACAGACATTTTCCTTTGGGTAATAACATTTTCCAGAGAAATATGAGGGGGGAGGGGGGAAACGAGAAAAATCCACAGCAACGGAGATATTTTGTGTGCATTTTTTTAAACATCCAGTGCTGCTGGCCAAGAGAGAGCGAGCCAGGGCCCTCAGCTGAGACCTGGCTTCAACTGACCCTGTGCAAACACGGCGTAGATTGTCTCCGCAGGTATTCGGTAGCTAATACAAGCAAGCCCCGCTGGCCCTGCTTTCCTCCCGTAAAACCAATATAATACACGCACAACAACCGGCCTCTGCTTGCTTAGGACTAGAGGCACAGCTGTGCAGGGGAATATCGGTTTGTAAATGTTTTCATAGTGCTTTTTTTTTTTCTGGTGAGCTTGCAGTGAGCAAGTGATCTGAGCAATCCAGGGGAAGACGTGGAGGGAGTTTTGTTTGTCGACTGCTGGGGTGAGGGGTGTTGAGGGGGGGCTTGGGGGTGTTGATGAACTGTGTGGCAGGGGTGCACTGGGATGGTGTTAGCATGCCAAAAGGGCTTCTGACTGGTCAACAAGGGGGGAAACAAAAGTCAGTCTGCATGCTGTCTGGAAAATAGAATTCCTATCACAGCCTCGGCTCAAATTCAATGTAATCGAATAGTACCGAAATACCCCTTCCCGTCCCCAAAAATGAATTGTTTCAGGGCAGAGGTGGAATTTTCATTTCAAAGTACTTTCAAAAAGCAAGCTGAAGTGCCATCATCACTTCTTACACAGTGAAAAAGGGAAAACATTTGACCATCCCAAATTTGCCAGTATCTGCTAGGTAAACCCAGCTTAAATGCACACAAGTACGGTGTAAATTTAAACCTGTCTGAGTTTACTGAAGCAGCCAGGGTCTAGTCTCCCATTCATGGTTTCATGGCAGAGCCTGTTTACACAAAAATCCTGAAGTACTGCAAAGGGAGTGGGCAGGCAAGTAGAAGTATAACACAAGGAATGTTCTGATGAGTAACTTGAATTCATTTCCACATGTCCAGGTGGATGGTTAGTACACAACAGCATTATTCTACAGGGACACCAGAATTAAATAAAAAACAGAATTGTGGTTTGTTGATCCCCCCCACTCCCAAGGTCTGAGAATAAAACAATGAAGAGTAGGGTTATACTTTCAAACTCGGCAAAAAGGGCTTCTAGCCAACTCTGTAATATTCCAAGTATCGTAATTAATCAATTTTATCCATCTATCAATATCTTATCAATTTGGTATAATGCCAGCTGTGCATGTGCACATCAAGATTCGTCAATGTTCAAAGGGGTAAACAATCCCACACGTTTATAAAATCACATGTACGCTGCAGGTACATGCACATGTACCAACAAAATTGAAAACTGCGTGCTAAGAAGTACTAAATTCTTCACACTTCAGACCACTTGTATTCACACACATGTATCCTTTTTTACACCATTTTATGCTCGGAAATCTTTTGTTTGTGTTTCTGTTTTGCTTGAGCTCTTTTATTGCCCAAAAGTGTACACTACAAATTTGACCACCTTGCCCTTCCCAAAGCCTTAGGAATTCAAAGGCACTGCTTGCTTATCCTAATGTGAAAATCTACAGAATTTGAAGCCCATATGCAAAGCAGTAAATGTCACAAGATCATCAGAAAGCTGTACCTGCAGAATCTAAAAATCCAATTTAGAAACCTCAGGGATGTAATCGAAAAGGTATCTTATTGCACGCTCCAGTTAAACTACAATAAATGTCATTGGACTCTTTTCTCCCTCCAAACACTAGCTATCACATCGGCCTGATGAAGCCAACAAATTACAGGAAGCGTCAAAAGCAGAGGGTGAATGCCCGACGTCTGTGCGGTGTTCAACGCTCGCCCGTATACTGATACTGGCGGGTGAGCTGTACAGGAAATATTCCTGCATTAATTTGTATCCTGATTTCTCTCACTCAAGTGTCATTAGATGTGTAAATTATACAGATAGTTCCTGTGCACTTTACATTACCAGCTTGTTGGCGGTCATCTGGTGTGAAATTTGCACACTGTCTGGTCACAAGCACACAAGGGGAAAAAGTGTGGTGGACAATATCAAGGGCAGACTTGGCATGACTTATGCATGTATTGTACCCAGGGCCCCGGTTATGAAGAAGTCCAAGCGACTTATTAGTTGTTGACCGAAATGGTTACTCAAAAAATGTTACCATATATGCAGAACTTGTTACAAAAAGGTTACAAAATTGATTACTGTTACAACATTGCCCCCTTTTTAGGGACTCCTGGCTACTGTGTGGGTAAGGAATTTTTATCAGTGGTACTATGACTATTCAGGGGAACCAAAAAGAAATTTAAGACATTTCTCCAAAGAAATTAGTACTCAGTTTCTTTCATTTGTAATACATAAATTAATTAATGCAATCAATACATGTATGTTTCATTAGCAATTACATGTACATCAGATTTTGATTTGGATCTGTGGTTTCGGTACTGACATATTTGCAAGATGACCAAGACACGTCAAACTGTAGGCCTATCACATCCTTTGCCAAAGGCTTTGATTTTGGAAATCCGTGGCTTTTAATATGTCAACTGTGGAATCTGATAAACCAATTAGTATTCACAAAAATTGCAGCCCTTCTGAGAAAAGATACTGATTTACAATCTCGCAACACCTGACATTTTCTTGGGCAATTTTTTTTTTTGAGGGGGGGAGGGAGAGTCTGGGTAATTCACCTGGAAACACTCCAGCATGTAAAAGAATATTGAGGTAAAATTAGGCCCGCAGGGACCGGGCAATAAATTCACTGATGAAACTGTATCTTCGGCAGCCTCCATTTGCAATTCAAAGCACAACATCTCGAGCGACCGAGGGGAGGAAGATGACTGCACAAGGAGACCATTCCTAATCTCAGCTGATGATGCAAGATTTCTTTCTTTTTTTTAGAACAGATCAGCTCAACAGATTTGGTGAGTTTGTCTTAAAATTACCCTGTTGGGGAGGAAAAAAATAGCATACAAGTTGCATCTATGTATACTGGCCAATGTGATTTGATCTGTTGGGTGTCTTTCATGACAACGTTCTCATCAAGTACAGCATGTTGTTTAAAATATAAGCTCTCCTCCTGCAAAAAGGACGTGAAGTGAAGAAACAATCAAAGTCAAAATATCTTCTGCCTTGATCTTTATTGACAACAATTCAATCAAACTGGTCTTATTATCAGAGAGATTAATATCATCCTGACTGTCTTCAATTTCCTGCCACTTTCCAACCCACTGCCATCCAGCAACTGGGGGTGAGACCAGGGGGTTAATTGGCCTAGATCTGGGCCAGTATGCACGTCCTTGTCACCCCCCAGCCTATCCAGGTGTGCCGCGCAGGTAACGCGATCGTCTACTTCAAGACAAACTCAAGCATCTGGAGCCATTACACCAGGGCCAAAACCTGGCTTTGGATTGCCGTAAAGTGATACCCCCCTCGCCTCTCGGCCAACCCCCGCTGAAAATTCATGACTGGAGGATGTCAGAGCATTTAGGCCAAACTAAACCCCAAGTGTCCCTGGGACCATTGATCTGAGACCCACTTAGGGGGTTGGTGTGATGCCCATTTACAAGTCAAAGAATGCACAGCGGTGGTATGTACTGTATGGCCCAGTCCGTCCGTTAGTTCCTTCGGCTCTGGTGAGGCAGCAGCAAGGTAGGAAAAGAAGGGAAAAAATGCTGGACTTGGGGGGAGGTGGAACGACTGGGGTGAGGTGGGGATAAATGTTATAACAGGTGATTAAGGACCTTTTTCCTTGGCTTGACAGGTTTACCCGCCCACCTCAGATTGGCACGAGGAGGTCAAACGTCCAGGCTTGACTGGCAATTAATGCAGCAGGTGCCAGGTTCTGGAGTCCACTCACAACCATTTCCATCTCACCTCCTCTCGTGGAAATGACAATAATCCAGAACATCACCATTCATAATTATCAGCTGACCCTATCCATGACTACTACAAAGTCTAACTTCAACGAAACACTTCAAAATTGCTTCCAAAAAATATTTCTATTACGTTTAAGGTTAATTTGACACATGCCACTTGTTTGAGTGTTTTTTACAAACCATTGCAAGAATTAATGACAAAACACGGCAACAAAATGTCCCAATAGTCTTCCAAAATTCAAACAGACAATCCAGTGATGTCTTCAAGAAACATACAAAAAATTTATGACTGTTTTCCACGTGTACTTTAATACATGTGCCTTCATGGGAATCCACAAAGAACAGACATACTGCTACCATTGTTCACATTAACCTCATAGCTAAAAATAGTCTGTCTTCTCGCTGACTGATTTAAGGGATTTTACTTCCTAAATCTATTTACGATAACTTCATTTTCTTAGGCCGTGTAAATCTTAGAAGACTTTCTTGAGAGCCTTAAAATGAGATTCCAATATTCTTCCATCCAACATAGCTACATGTGCTTCAATCATAGAGGAAGAACACAGACCATGGAGGCTTGTGTCCTTCCTCCATGCTTCAACCAATAGCATCAATAAAATAATTGGCACTGCTTTCAGTTTTAAGTACTTTTCATTTTAAACAGACTAAAGACAGCTTCAGGGAACTATCCCCCTCCCCCACAAAAAAGAAGTCCTTTTTTTTAATAACAGAAGACAATTTTTTTCCCCTCCCTTCAAAAAGTATTTAAAATACCCCTAATTGCAAACTCTCACCTATCAGAAGGCTGTAAAAGGTTACATGAAAAAAATTTCCAATTTTTTGGGCCCCTATAAAACAAGTTGGCCCAAAACTGGATCCGTCTTTGAAAGAGACATTGTATCAAGCTTATGAACACTGAACTGGATTTCCAAAATTTCTGCGAGTGCATTTCAGGCATACAATCTGCCTTTTTCCACTTCATGATTCTACTCATCTTGAGGACTGTAACTGGATATCAATGCATTCTCTAAAGGTTAATCAGTATAAACATTATGAAGTTTATGAACAGACTATTTCTACAAAGATTCTAGATATACAAGGAATGGCTTTTTTTTTGGCTATGCTAACTAGCAATTTGTCGATCTGCCAAGCTATGGAGTCTCCAAGCATTCTTCAGCAGGGATTGCAAGCCAAAACTTGAAGCAAACTACGTAATGCGATACCCGACAAATGGTCTTCCCCGTCAGTCTCCCGGGACCCCCAGCAATTTGGGGCTGATTTGATTTCAAATGCAGGGGGATCAGCTAAAGATCATGCATCTTTTATTTTAGAGTGTGTGTGTCCCTTCCGGATAGAAACTGAGAGTGTTGGCAGTCAGGGTTTGGACATGTTAGAGCGCAGCGCCCAGGGGTATGCTGCATCTCATGAGATCGTTGTGTAGTCCCCCATACTCACTCTCTCTCTCTCTCCAGCTGCACATGTACATGTATTTCACTGTGAGGCTCTCTTATTGGTTCACACTTCAATCAGCAGACTTAGGGCAGGGCAAGGCACAAACATAAACAGTATGGTTGTGACAATGTGTTTCAGGCCACTGTTGACACTGAGAAAACTGAAAGGCAGTTATGTCTGCAGTGTTAAGCCCACGTCCTGCCACAGCCTCTAAAAGTAACTCAACATCTGCACAAAAGACAAAGACTGGATTTACCGGTATTTCATCTGCCAGCTAATAATATTTCCAATTCCAAAACTGTCAAATTAGTCACATCACTGCTCCCCTAATCTGCTCGAATGTAATTTTTCTTTCATTCATTTACAAGCTCAAAAAGTTAGAGAGTCTGATATTTGAATCCTACCTTATCCTTTCACAAAGGCAAAAATGAGGAGAGAGAGAAAATAAAGCAGACAGCGAATCAGCCAAGCATGGATGAAAGACATTTCTTAGCCTGGAGAAAGATTCTGCTGGGATCCAAATGTCAGGCCTACAAACTCTTTTGACATGAAACTTTAAGGTTTAAGTAGTCAGCTCGTAGTTTTCAGCAGTTTTTGTATCTGGCCACTTATGGGAGGAATGTTCCTGAAAATCCTCAAAAATCCAACACTTGCAGTAAAAACAATGATTCACCAAACTGCAGTAAGACCAGTTAACCAATATCTGGTACATTTTTGCTAAACTAGAGTTGACCCTGTTTAATGCACTTCACATACTGGGGGTTGGTGGGTGAGCAGGGGGAAAAATAGGGGAAGTCCTCTTGGTCCGCTCTATGCCCTCAAGGAGAATCTACTTCTGACCCCTTTCTCTGACCACCACATCCTCTTTGTATTGTGAATATGTGGTATGTGTTGATCCCCTTAAGCAGCAGCGTTCAATCTTAGTTCCTTCAGGGTATGATTCAGCTTCAGATTTTTTCCCTGCGTGGGCCGGCTGCACAGAGTTGCTGCCAGGGCTGGCAGAGATGAACTCAATTTGACTTCTCTTTGGCATCAACAACGTGCAGCGCTTCGGTGAAAATGTACTTTAAATTGCTGTTTCCTCACCACCTGTACAGAAAATTACAACTGCTTGCAGGCAAATTTATACAAAGTTGCGTAGGCCTTACCATTGTTTTGATATGCCTGTGCACGAAGTGTGCCACGAGGCAAAGAGAATTGCCACCTCCTCAAAAAATCTCTGAGCTTGTGACCTTATGACCTTTTGGTGAGCAGTGATACAGGCACGCTGGAGCAGAAAGTTTCGGGCGGCAGGTTTGAGTGCCTTCATGGCCAACTATTCCTTTGCATTGTTAAAAACACTTGAAATTTTTTTCATCACGTAGAAATGACAGTGTTGACTGATAGTCAGAGCAGCAAACGCCTCTGCACTGCCCCAGCCAGGGCAGACAATGGTTACAAAAGATGCGACTGAATTCACAACAACCATCGTGGTCGCATAACAGCAAATCATTCAGGTCGTCGCGCTATTTATCCCCAGTTGTTTCCTTACACTGCAGGTTCACAAAAATTGAAGAACGGGGACAAATGCCCCCTCTCCTCTCCAATAAAAAGGCAGCAGGCCCAAGATGGTGCTTCCTTGCATATCCTGCATCCTGTCCACCTTAAATGGGCAGTTGGGCATTACGAGAAAATTTCCCTTCTTCCAGTGAGTCAGTTGTTGCCTCGGGCGAGATTACAGCAACCTACATGTAATTTGTATTTACAGCTATACCCCAGCTTCTTTTCTTCGCGCATGCTGGATTAGGCTGTGCAACAGTTCCTAAAGCTGTTAAAACATTGCCAGCCCAAGCGGAAAGACTCCAGTCAATTTTTCTTTCTGTTTTCCATATCAAAGCACATTTTTTTATCTCTGCTCCTAAATACTTAGTATTTCTGTAACTAAGAGAAAAACGTAAGCTGCTATATGAAACAGAACTTGAACAATGTACTCAAGTGGGTATCTGCAATACAACATAAAATATGGCAATCAAAGAAAACCTGCAATGGGCAAAAAACTTCATGCACAATGCTACCAGTACGTGTATATGATGCTATTTCATGTGGACCAGAAAAGCATGCCAAAACGATCAGATTTTCAAGCAAAGCACAAAAATGATGTCTATTCAACCTATGGAGGAAGGGAATACAGCAAATATGGAGAAGCCATAATTCCTGAATGCACTGTGACATACATGTACCGGTATGCTTGGTAACTGCAGGCTGAACAATGCACATGTGCGTGTCAGTTTGCAGTTTTGTAAGCAGTGAAGTAACCTTGAACTCCAATGACACAAGAGTTCAGGCGGGACCAAACCAGAGCAAGGCTTTCTCAATCAGAGTCAATCCCGATCGAAAAGAGAAAAGGGGGAAAAATAAATAATTCACTCATGCAGCAGACAAAATTCCAGCCAGGAAAGCTTGGCTGTGACTCGGAAGCCCTCTGAAATCCCCAAGGTCAATCGAAATAATAAGTCCAAAGTCACCAAAGTCGGCATGTACATGTACACCGGGTTCAAGACAAGTGCCTGGGAAGGGGGGCCAAAGGGCAAAATTGCCCCGGGTGATTTATTAGGGATTCCAGTGCATGATTTATGCTTTGTTTCTTGACAATTTCCAAATTGACTTTTACTAGTCTGATGGGATTTAGCTGGGTGTAGCAAGAGCACAGAAACTACATGTACACCAATCATTAAGTTATGATCAAAAACATAAATTTGGGCACAATCTCTTGTCCACAGAACTGGAAAATTCTAGCAGTTACATCCACTTCCACATACATGTATACATGTAGGTTAACTCGCTGGTAATTTCAAGGTAATTGAGGAATCTTTGTGAATTCAAGAAAAAAACACATTACAAAAAACCACCATCATTAAGTTCATGATCAGAAAATACATTCTGTATCTGAACAGGTAATCTCATTGGACCTTTCCCCTGAAATATGCAAATAAGGCAGGTGCATGCATATTACTACCACTGGTTGGCAAAGTTGCTTATAATACAAATCTCCATGTGCGCATTACTATTGCTGTTTCTGTACTAGTATAGTTTAACATGAGTGCCAAACTTTAAGACAAAGGATTGTTACTTTCCAACCTCAGGACATTGAAAACTTCACTTAGTTTTGAGAAAGTCTTGCTCAAGTATCGGGTAAAGGCTGTAATATGGTTTTGATTGACCTTCAACACTCCAGGTTATGGTTACTATAAGCTTGCCTATGCTACCAACAGTGTTGACGGCAGCACTTGCCAAGCAGTGGTAGTAGTGCACATGCGCCCATCCAATTTGCATATTTCATGCAAAGGTCCATTCCAGCACTATTATCATCTCCATACAGATGACATGCAAATTAGGAAACCAGTGCAAAGACTGGGGAGATTATGGCTTTGATTGTTTCACGCAGATCTGGATCTCGATCAGTGATCCAACTCTGTTTCGTGCCATCGAGTCGGCAGGATGTGGTATCGGTGAAGTGAACCAACTATGGATCACTGCTCGCGATCCAGATCGGCGCAGAACTGACAGGCCCCAAGACTAGCACATGTACTTTTCACCATGACTTCCTTGAAGCATGGAGATACAGAGAACAGAAAAAAAACTGTATCCTAAAGACAGATGTGAAATACAGTGCCAAGTAGTTGTAGTTTGTACCAAGAAATTTTAGAAGGGTTTAGCCAGTTTCCCCACGTTTCAATGCAAAATGCCTGGCTGATTAAATAAGAAAGTTAATACTTGGAGAAAAAACTGTACATATACATGTATTATTGCAACCAATGTCACCACAATCTTCAAACAATGGAATTCTAACACCTGGCCACAAAAACAGTCACATTCAACCTGACTTTCAGAGAGAAATTACAAATGAACAGATGATACATGCATGCATGTATGATGTCCTTGATGTTAAAAGCTAAGTACATACATGTATTACACTAAAAATGGATACAAGAGCCACTTCATCCCCCACATTTTATAATAAAGTTGTAATGTTTAATATTTATTTTAGTGTGTGGTTGATAACTGAACTCTCAGTCTCACATTGTAAACAGTAATTACTCTAAACTTGATTTACTGGTAGTGTTTAATTACAGTGTTTCAACAAAGTATAAAAACTGAATTCAAACTTGTTATATGTATTAGATACATTTTATTACATTTGCCTCTACAATGTACATCATTTTTCGTTTTCAAAGCTTGCAGACCTAAAAATATCATGTAAAAATGAAATCAACTTTAAGGCTATCTGTTAAAGTTGTATAATACTTCAACTTTTCCATTTCCCTATAAAATACCCAGAATAGTAAGACTCAGTGCCCACAATAACCACTAAGTCAAACACAGTGTGTGCATTATGTTGTGTGTGCGTGAGGTACCGCTACACTGCCACTTGCTGTTCATACTACTCTGCATTCGTTCTTGCTTGTTATGGGGAAGAATACTCAGCTTGGGTTAATATTTTACAAAAGGACAGGAGGCACATGTACATGTATGTACAAGGAATACATTGCATTTCAGTATTCACTACACATATATCAGCTTGTAACTTGCTGGTTATCAAACTCATTTTGGGTGCTTGTTCAAAATATCCAAACAGTCCAAAAGCTTGACAACATTTTACAAGCAAAACCTACTTCACGACAACAACATATTGCTAAAACCTTGTTCTCAGATTTTTTTTAAAAAGTAATTTCATGCCTGCACTACTTACAAGTACATGTACATTATTAGGCAACTTTCAGTCTAAATCGTTTTCTGGCTTGATGTAAATTTAACTCCAAAAAGATCACAATGTCCAGTAGTCCAGTACAATCAACATTCACTGGCCAGTGCCAAGACTTTCAATGCTAGCAACACTGGGCCAAGTTGATGGAACTTCCGAACCTCCCCTAAGCCATATTGACAACACTTCTATTTTTTCTGTAATATAAGAGCCCTTATAATACAAGTCTGGCTCACAACTACAGAACACCTGTCGTACTTGGAAGTTGAAAACTCACTTTCAACTCCTCCTGGATACAGTCAATGCAAATTTTGCCATTTCATCTTGTCCATCAGACAGCAAATACATGGGTGTTATGATTACCCAGGTGAGCAGTATCCACATTTTGAGAGCTTATTTTGCAATTTTAAGCATGTACATGTACCAGTTAAGTGCATTACTGTCATGTTGTTCAAAGCTCCTGAGATTGGGACTGACATGTACGTTGTGTAACTCTTCTAAAGTTAAATGTGAAATAAAGCAATACATGTGTACGAACATGTACTGCATGTAGAGACTGCAAATTTGAGTCCTTCTCCAGAAATGAATAACCAGTTCTCATCAGACTGTGAAAAACATTTCAGAATAGAAGAAAAAGTGGTGTGCATCATGGTTGAGAGATTGGTGCATAATTCCACAGAAACCACCACAGGACATTGTCATACATTACATGCAGTTGTAAATGTATCAAAAGTCAGATGGAGGATTTTTTTCAGTGACTTTTGGCATTTCCATAGCGATATACAAAGTTTGTGGTTTGCTTCCTTGATTTGGGCTGTCTACACCACATCGGATGTCATGATGCAAACCAGTCCCAGGGAAAGACAGTGGAACTGTCCTTACCTTTGGCATTCTTCCTGGTGTTCTCCCAAGGTACCTCTGGCTCCTTCGGCTGTTCACTTGGCACATACCACGTGGCGTCCTCCTCTGCCATTAGTACATTCACATCCACTTCCCCTTGCACAGAGGACGGACCGGTCTTCTTGGTGGGATTGACTCCAGCCGTTTTCCTGGAAGTGTTTTTCAGAGGCAGGGGGCGCGAGTCATTCAAATTGAACTGCTGCCTCTGCAGCTGAATTTGGGCCTGCAGAATTTTGAGAGGGTGCACCTCTTCGGAGGCACCCATCTCACTGTTGGCGTCTGTGGCATCACTGGAGGTGGACACTGGGTTGGACACCAGGTCACCCGTCGAAGACACTGTGCTGTTGGACGTTCTATTGGCTTTAACTGCTTGGCTCATGGCTAGTTTTGACTGGTCCATATTGTCAAGTTGGTAGTTCTGACTAGTCCGTGATGTAAGTCCACCTTGTGAAGAATAAGATCCCGTGGACGCGGTCTCATTCATGGACTGCTGAGAAGTGAGGGAGGACGCCGGTGAGTGATGCGACTGGTTAATGCAAGTAAGCTGGCTGAAAGAGTCGACGGGCTCATGGTTAGTGGCGGACATTGTGGTGTCTGGAGAGAACACACTGTCTAAAAAATCCTGTGTGGCACTATCACTGTCCACAGAGGGGGGCTGGTGGTTGGACAAAAGACTGGGCACTGACTCTGAACTGTTTAATTTTGTATCACTGGTCCTCCAAGAATTTGATGGCATATTTGGCGTTTGCGTGGCTGAACGGTTTGAGTTTTCCTCCACCAATGGCAACTGCCCATCGCTCAGGGGTGTTGAGGCACTCAAATTTTCCAGTGATGGGGGCTGGTCAAAGGACTCCACACTCAGGGGATTCTGAGAGGACTTTTTTCTGCCACGCCTCTTCTTCGGGCCAATAGTACTGGCTGCAAGCATGTCATTGACTTCATCAGACTTTTTGCGCTTGCCCTTCTTCCTCGGCTTGTCCTCTGGTCGTCTGGTGTTCATCTGCATGGGCACACTCTGCTCGAGGAAATCACTGAACTGCATCTGGTAGTCTGAAGGTACACTTGCTGTACTGTACGAAGGGGAGCCAAACGAGTCACCCATCGAGACTAACGGTGGGGAAATATTCTGGCCACTGGCACCAGGTGGTGAAAACATTTGCTCAGGCATCTGAGGACCGTAAGAGGTTTGACTTGATGGGGTGGGGGTGTATTTCTGTCCCAAAATATTTCCAGGGTTATCTATAACTGATTTCATTCCCAACGGGCTGTGCGAAGTTGAAGTGAGTTTGGGGACGGAGCTGTCCATGTCAGCAATCATGTTGCGACAGGCAGCAGACAAAGCAGCAATGCAGTTCTGCCCACCAATTGAGGAAGAACCGTCACCACTGTGACTTAGGTATTCCATATGAGAACCCTTCACTCCATCATCTTTCTTCTCCTTCAACGACTGAGTCAAGCGCTGAAGCTGTTGGACGGCATTTTCGGAATCTTTCCCCTTGTCCTGTGAGGTAACAGTGGTCGGGGTGGAGGTCGTGGGATTGGTCACGGGCGATGTTCGGATGGGCCTGGCGGAGTTAGAGTCCGGGGATGTCTGCTGTGCGACAGCAGCATTGGAACTCGGGGTGGATGGGGCTGAAGAGACGGCTGCACAGGACTCAGTAACAGAGGATGGAGCACTGGTCATCTTCACGCTCTGATTTGTTGTGATGGATGTTGTAGTGGCTGAGGGGGATTGAAAACTTTTGCCCATGCTTGTACTGTTTTCCACCGAGGTTGGGCCTTGATTATTGAACAAACCAGGAGCCACGTTTGCACTTGTTCCATTCAGGTAGGGAGGATTTTTTACAGGTTGTGGCAGGCTGCTGACAGAATCTTGAATTTGGGAAGCACCACTAATTGCATTTAGTCCACCAGGAAAATCGTCAGCCATTGGGTCCCTTGACAAGCGAGCCAGCTTCTCCAACTCTGCACTGAAGATCATATTTCTCCTTATGTCAGCCTGTGTTTGAGCTGCATCACTCTGCATCTGGTAAGCTGGAGGACAGTTATCGTTCACCACAGCACTGGAGCAGTTCATAACATTATACCTCTGCTGGCCTTCAAGATATGTCTGGTTGGTGTACATTTCTGGACAACCAGCATTGGTCTGCACCGAGGTCGGACTGAATGTATCTGATTTAGTTCTGGTATTGTAGTAAGCAGGGTTAGTGCTACCGAAAGATTGACCACTAACACCTTGCTGCTGAGTAGCTGACTCAAAAGACCTCTGGTTTTGAGATTGTACAGGGAATGTTGAGGCCCCCATACCTGTCTGCACTGATGGAGCACCACTCACAAATCTTCCATCCAGTGACCGAAGTCTCTCATGCCTTGTACTTGACGCACCACTAAACTGATCGTAATTCTGGTACTGTCCATCCATGTTGGGTGTGACCACAGACTGGCCACTGTTCACTGAAGGGTCAGCAGCACCATATGCTCTATACGGCAAATGGTGCATGCCCTGGGACTGGTTTTGATTAGGCATTGGTCCATAATGTCTCAACCGTTGACTGCCAGCACTTACATTTGACTGGCCCATGGCAGATGCCTGTGAATCTTGAAAATTTTTGTACCCTTGAGCTCGTGACTGGCCTGTAGCCATTTCACTGTACGCTGCACCCTGCCTTAAATGGCTACCTCCTGCAAACGGCTTGGCAATTTTGTTACTGTAATTCATTGAAGCTGAAGTGGGTGGACATATATCCATGCTGTTTACTGAAGGGTAGTGATTTGTTGTGATTTCGTTGTTGACAGATGAATAGGTTCCCTGTCTTGTATTTGTATACTGCATCCCCTGCGTGTTTGTTGAATTCTGATTCCCGTGTGGAAACTGGGGGTACATGCCGCTACTCTCTGCAGAGTCCATCAAATGCAATGCCTTGGCATTTGACATGGGAGAATGGGATGGGAACTTGGCCGGCGCTGAATAGCCAGAATCTGACCATCCTTCGCTACCGGCACCTGTGCCGGCTGTTGGATACGAAGGTTTCTTCATGGCACTTGATGAGTACGGCTGCAGGTAACTGTTTGCTTGTGTCCTCCTCATTTGGCTATCTGCCATGTTTGATGCATTTGTGTCCAGATCTGAAAAGGCTGTTTGATTGTACCCAGTCATGCTAGAATAGGACTGGCTGGATGAAGGGTACTGGTTGTGTGAGTTTTCATAAGGTGTTCCAACAGGGTAAGAGTTCGATCGTGCATAGCTCTGGGTTGGTACGTTGCTCTCTGCAGCAGGAATAGACATTCTCCTTGTCATGTGTTCAGAAGAGTAATCTGAGTTTGTGGGGTGTTGCTGCAAAGAATTGCTCATGCTGTTCATCCCTCGTGTCTGTCTACCATACACAGCACTTGACATATACTGTCTGTTGTATGCATGCGATCTGTTCATATGGCCATAACCAAATCCTTCAGTGTTTGTTTCACCATGCCCATATTCCCCATAGGGCATGTTTGCAGGATTTGTGGCCATAGTTCTGTTTGGCATGGGGTACATTTGCCCGTCACTCCCGGCATTGGAATGGAACCCACCAGATCCAAGGAGGGCATTGTCCAAATCACTGCATTCAAATCCCTTCAAGCTGTCCGCCGTGTTGCTGGCACCGTAAGAGTTGAACCCGGCGCCTGCGTCCATACCTCCCCCGTGATAAGCCTGTGTTGCCCGGGACGGGTAGCCTCCGGCGCCCGCCACCGACCGCACTCCGTAGTCGACCCCGCCAGCTCCGACTGGGTTCCCGGTCATCACTGTGCTGCTGTGCTGTTCGTGCGAAGCGGACGACGGCAGGTGACCCACTGAAAACATCACGCACACGGACTGCAACCGACCGTCACGAAGCGTGCTTCACCGTTGCTAAATGTCCACGGGCCATGCTTGTCAGAATTCCAATAGTTTTATCTGCCATAATAAAACTGCCATTAGGCACATAAGCGTCCCATAAAGCAATCACTATAATCTGAAGTCCACACTAAAGCTTGTACTGCGTAACAATAATCAGGTGATTAAAGTTCTTATCCAGAACTCAAGATGTTTTTTCGCTCGATCATGTTGACTGATACTGCCATACGACCGGAACACGATGTGACAATACCCCGTCAAAAATTTCACTCTAAAACGTCGTAACATGGGAACTGTCACACAATTATAACAATCCAATTCGCTGGTTTATTCATGTCGACAGCGGTTGACCAACTTTTGAAGTTTCATGAGATCTTTCCAGTCACTTTCTGCAAGCTTTTAAGACGGGGTTGCCAGCGTGCTGCACCGGTAATCCAAGCTGTCATTTACGTTCACAAAACGGTGCGATCAATCGTTGAGAGTCGGTGCACACAATGAATGTCACGGAATGTCGATAGTCACTCGACCAGTTTGTGAGCGCACACGCATCAACAAGTTTCATTTCAACGAGGCACGCTTCCTGTTTCTTTTGCACGGATTCCAGACGAAAAAGACTGGTCAAAATGGTCTCCTGGTCGAAATTCACAAGTTTGCCGAAATACGAGTGACTGCTTCCGCAGGAAAATCTCACATTCCTCCAGTCGAATCCCGGCCGATTCGGAATGAAAAGTTCCCATAAACTTGTACACAGCACATTAACGCACGAAGTACTGTACATGTACAGGGTACATGTACTACGTACAGTCGTATGCAAAATCGTCGTCTGCAACATCGCACGACCGGCCATTGTGTGTACCAAACGCCGTGCGCATGTATGAATTTTTAATGAGAGCCTTCCATTCTGTGATGGGAGGGATTGTTGTATTATTCATCTTGGCTGTATTTCAGGACTCCTGCTCAAGTTTTTTCAACTCTACCTTCCTGTTTTATATTGAATTAGTATTGTTGCTCTTCTTTTACTTAAAAAAACGCACCGTATTTGATGGACTCACCTTTTCAGGGAAAAAGGAAAAAGTTTACAGCAATTACCCTAATTCATAATAGAACAATCTGAGACTAAAGAAATGGGCCAGCATTACAAAAGTTCAACTTAGAATTTGATACGCAATATTTGGACAGGTCGATAATGCCTAATTACACTTCACTGAACCCCCTGTCCGGAGTGGGCGGGATTTTTTTTAGCCCTAGGCGTCAGACTTTTGGTATCCCGTGTGAATATCAGACAGTGGCAGTGGTCACAGCTTTCGTGCGTGTCTCTTCCTGTTTTTTTCTGACATGAATTTTGTTCTGGAAAAATAGCCTCCATTTTTATCTATAATCTGTTAACAATTACTTTCAACCTTCTTTGCAGGAAAGGGTGTCGAAATGTGTAATTAGCTTTACATTAGTCTTGGATAACTCAATTTCGACTTAACAAGCATTTACAGAGTTGTAGCGTGAAGGGAGAATATTGTTCAAGAATTATTTTCTGTGCTTCAGTAGAAAATGGCTGTCTGAGTACAGCAAGAGGTGTTTTATTCTAATTTTGACGGCATGTATGCATGTTGGAGTGCATGGTAACTTTACAAGTTTGAGTGGACTTTGCGATAGAATACGATCTGTACTTTACAAGGATTAGGATGAAATTTTGCAGAGTTTTGCTTCTAGTAGCGAAACTCAGGAAGTGGTGTAATTGGGGTATTTTTGCAGGGGGCAACTTAGGGGTTTCATTTTCTGGACGAGGCACTCGTTGTGTTCATCACAGTTAAAACAGTGGTTATCAGCAGATTTCTTTCTCTAATTTCTGAGCGGCGGTCACAGGCCCTGAGCCTGTGCCCCTGCCCCCACCCCCTGTTCCGTAAATGTACCCAGACAACAACAAATGGAAACTACCAAAGAAAAGCACACGAGTGATTATCTATCGTGTTGTTCCTAGCTCTATGGCGTGTCTAATGCTCAGCATTGAGCCTCCGAGTCCCCACAAGACATATTGTCACCCCGCCCATCAATTAGCACCTTTATTGACTGTGACAATCACTTGGGTACAGTTCAGCCCTAATCGGGCGTGTCTTTAGGCCACTCGAGGTATTGGAAGGCGATCACCATTAGGCTGACTCTACAATAGGGGCTATAAACAACTTATTGATTGTCTGCGTGACGCATGTTGATTGACGGCTCTTGGAGTTAAACATGCAGTCCACCCCTGACTACAGATCTTTGTCTCAGCTCAGCTCACGATCTGTTCTTGCTTTTCTAGTTTCTGGAAACAAAACTGCTTAGCCGTTCCATAAAAATCTCAGCTCTAAAAAAAATTCTACCACTTAACATGCTGAGAGAAAACTTGTTGGCGTCCTGTTACTGTATGGTGCAGTCTAAACATTCAAAGCCAGTACGCAGGCATGAGAGCGTTGGATTTTCCAACGTTGATCAGACTCCGTGGAATCATTTCCTCCATGGTGGAACAAACTTGTAATGAAGTGCAGGGGATTGAATAATTAGAATTAAGGTCATTTAGGTTGAAATGTTTGTGCTATTTAACATCTACATTGTTTTTGCAAGCAGTATTTGAGATTGCGAAGTTCAAAAATGATAAATTAGAAATATAGTCGTAAATGCTCATTTTTCAATAGCTCCACCTGGTCTCTATAACAGAACGGTTGGCATAGATGGAGTAAACACACCTTATTTATCGTTGGGAAATGCAATTGGCAAAACTAATATCAAAATATTGTTTGGAATTTTGTGACGAGTGCCAAATATTCACCATGATAGTAATGGCTGTTTTTCATTTCCTTTTTCTAAAATAACTGTTTTGTTGAAATCTGTGCCATCCAATAATTGGGGATGTAAATAAACTTCAAAGCGTACAACATATTAAAGACGATCTTATGAAGATTAGTTATCGAGAAAAAAGTAGCAAATTCATATCTGTTCGAAAGCAAAAGAGAAGGCCAACTCTAGAATAGGGGGGAGGTTAAGTAATGGTTAAGTTGATTGTACTTTTGTACGCTAAAAACTTAGACATTAAAAAATACCTCCGGCCTCCCCCCCCCCGAAAAATTCCTAGAAGCGCCCCTAACCCCATCCCTTAATTTTGCTGGTGAACTAAACTAAAGCTCGGCCGTTTCCTTCTAAATTTCATGCTTAACGTCAAACTGCAGCTTGAGAATTAATGTATAATGGTATTACCTTGAACTGGTGTAGCACTGATCTTATAGAAAGATGGAAGGGAGATGTAACAAACCGTCAACATTAACTTGTGGGCTTATCGGTTTGTTATGACAACATAGACCTATATGGAGTTTATTTCATTTTTGAAAAATACGAGCAACTGCTCATTGTGAGTTTGTATGAGTCGTTATTTCACCGATAGCCCACCCCTCCCTTTTTAAGGTAGAGTTTACACCTTGGATTGGTTTCACAATAATGACTATAGAGAAAATCCCTTATATTTAAATAACCATTTATTGATGCTAAGTTGACATTAGTTAGTTTCTCGATTTTTATTTCAATGCTCTTTTTAATGCTTCTTGTACGAAAAATTGAACGGCGTCGATGACGTTAGAAACCGTCCCAGTTTAGACGCGCCTTGACCCAAGTACAATATACCAGTCTACTAATCCAATAGTCTGAATGTCAAAGTCTATAGAGGGCGCCATGACTCGAATTGTTTCAAGCGCGCGGCACTGCACTGTACTTTCTACTAGAGCGTACATGTACATGCTCACGAAGCTCTAGTTTTCTAGTTATGATCAGCTGGCTAGGCCTACTCATTGCGCTCACGTAGTGGTTGGATCGTGTTATTCGTAAAGCGGGAAATTTTAATTTTCCACATGATTAAATCATTATTATGTTCAGCCTAGCTGTGTAGTTCTGACTGTGCTTCTTACAGTCCTCACGGATCACTGGACGCTCAAGAATATTATCACCTCTGATGATGGAAGATGCAGGCTTTACGACTAGCAGACTAGCCATTGAGGAATTTCCTCCATGTTCTAGCTGGGCTCAATGACCGATGGTTACCGTGACATGGTTGAATTTGTGGACAAACATTTACAAAAATTCACTAACACGGGATCAACAACCATGGCTACTCCTTCAAATTACAGGGATTTATTCAGGTACATGTATTGAGTAAACAAAGTGTTTTGTTTTTTGTTGTTTTTTTTTCTTACCCCGGTACCTGTCTTTTCGTATGTTGAGATAATTTCTCTAAACATTCTGACGTTTAAAGCTGGACTTGGGCATGCTGGGGGCAGTCAAGATTACTCATCGCTGGCAGCATGGAGGAAGGATTCCTTTCTTCATGCTGGCAGTGAGGTTTTTCGTTCCATAACTTCGAAGTGCACAATATATATTGGTAGCATCAGGTCACTCATTGCTTTTCATAAAAAAACTGGCATCAAACCGATACTAAAAACAAGCCCTGTTCCCCTTTGAAAGTAAGTGAATGAGTGGCCAGGCGGTTCTCTAGCAAACAAGTTTAGAGAGCATGTAGTCATGGCATACACTTCCTGCAATGCCAGGCCAAGCAGGCAGGTTGCAATTATTCTACCATCTTAAGTCCCAACACGTGTGTCTTCCTTTGATTTTTTTAATTGAATTTCAAGGTAAAGGACAGGATAACTCACTTTTTTTTCATGGGTTTTCACTCTGGAGAATTTTATTTAAAACAATTAAGTCTGAAATCACGTAAAGGGACTGAATTCCATCTTGTGAATACACATTTACAATGTGAGCATGGAACCAGATGACAATTTCTTATGGTTAAATATCTTAGTCCCCCAAAACACTGCACATTCAGTTGCGTACTGGCAAAAAAAAATTTAGCAATTCAGTACTGGTTCAAATCTCAAGTATCTGCGGCCGTTTTTGTTTTGTCTCTTTTTTATAATCAGATAAAGTTTCAGTTTGCTATTGGATTACATTTTTTGTGTCATTACATGCTTTGTCCAGTATATCAGGTTTCCTGCTCTTTTATCTCAGATTATACCTAGGTTAACAGTTTGTCTTTTGAGTGGAGATGCCGTTGGAATCTGAGAATGTCTATTGTCACAGTGCAGCTTGGTCAGTGTGGAAATCAAGTCGGGCATCAGTTCTTTCAAACTCTTATGACTGATCTGGCCAGCCAGCAGGACCAGAAATCTAACCACAGTGTTCATTACCAGTCGGAGAGCCTTCGGCGCTTCTTCTACAACCCTAAAGATGAATTCCTTCAACACAGCAGTGAGGGTCCAAGGGCAAACATCCCTTTTGCCAGAGCGGTGCTGGTGGACATGGAAGGAAAGGTCGTGCAAAATGTTGCCTCACAGGCAAAGAAATCAGGGTTGTGGCAGTACGACAGGAAGCAACTTGTCTCCCGGAAGCAAGGTGCAGGTAACAACTGGGCGGATGGATTCTTCGAGCAGGGCCCCCGGGTTGAAGAGGAGGTTCTGGAACGAGTGCAGCGGGAGGTAGAGAAGTGTGACGCCTTTGCCGGATTCCTGACCCTCATGAGTGTGGCGGGAGGCACTGGATCGGGTGTTGGTACGCGCATCACCCAGATGCTGCAGGACCACTACCCCCATGCCTTCCTTTTCAATCACCTGATCTGGCCGCATGGAACAGGGGAGGTCATCCTTCAGAACTACAACGCCATCCTCTCGCTGGCACATTTGTACCAGTCAGCCGATGCAGTCCTCATCTCTCACAATGACGCAATGCGGACGATCTGTGGCCAGCACGCCACCATGCTGAAGCAGAACGTCTCCTTCCAAGACATGAACAAGCTCATCGCGCATCACATGAGCGTCGCTTTCCAGCCGGCATTCCTAACATCGTCGGCCAGGAGGCCTACGTCGTTGGGATTCATGATGGAACATCTTGTCCCTCATCCAGAATACAAACTGCTGACACTGCGTAGTGTCCCTCAAGTCTCAGATGCAGCGTTGGCGTTCAGTACATTCAACTATCGTAGCCTTCTCAGCAGACTAAGACAGATGCTGATAACTGGAACTGTAATAGAAGAAGGTGTGTACGTGATGAGTGTTGAGCTTGATCAGTAGATCTGCATGATCAGGCAGTTGTGCTGTGCTGTCGGTCAATCCTGTAGGAAATCTCAGACTTCATTTCCCTTTTTTCTAAACAGTCTTTCAGAGCAGTGAATTACATGTACAAAGACTGGGTGATCAACCGATGGTGGCGGGATAGCTCAATGATAAACCGACCTTGCCCAACATTTATAAGCACATGCATACGTAAGCATTGCACATTTATAAGATCGTGTTAGCAGGCATGCAATTTTTCCTTGGATCAGCTGTCCCCTTATTTTTCACTGCACACTCATGCCATTAAAAATTGAAATACACTGTACGGAGTCTTGTAGAGATTGGAATTACATGTACCTCGTTTTTGTCAAAATCCAGGTTGCATGCTTGTGTTACAGATGTGCATGCTCACTTTTTCACTTCATGGGGACCACATTGCTTACCAAAAAATTCAACCACTTTTCTCATTGCAGGTCTCTGTGATTTTTCCCCAGACAATCAAAGTCCGAATGTATTCTCTTACAAGATTTCATTATAGATTTTATAAACCTGGCATATTTCCCTTTGAAGTTAGGTAACAAGGCCAAGTTACAATGTATGTCCATAATCCAGGCTACCTGATAGGATGCTTGGGAAAGAAGCATCAGTTGCCAACTGATATATAGGTAACTCAAAGAAGAGTGGATTGATAAAAGAGACTGTGCATATGGGAATGCTCAATGTCCACACAAACATATTTAGTAACATGCTTTGTGTTAAATTCATCTACTGTAACTTAGTGTAAGTGGCCACTTTTAGTTTGCAGAAACCACCACAGGAAGTTCTTAAGGGTAACCTGTGCAGATGCACTTAGCCCTTGGAATATCAAGGTCTTTATCAATCATTATTCTGATTTGAAACTTTTCTGTGCAGGTATCAACTGGCATGTGAAGTTGCCATCCAAACCTTCACCATCCAGCCAACACAACAAGTCCCTGGCTGCCCTTCTGACAGTCCGCGGCAAGGAATCAGACCAGGCAGACCCTGTGGACTTCAACAGCAGCTCGCTCTACGCCGACTGGGTGCCCAACGCTGCGGCTTTTGCCGCCCAGTGCCAGGAGCACCCTTTTAGCGGGCAGGAGAAGACAGCCAGCCTTCTGAGCAACTGCCAGACCCCACTGGGGCCCCTGGACCTGGTGCTAGGCAAGGCATGGGACATGTTTGCCATGCGGGCCTACGTCCACTGGTACACGAGGTACGGCATGACTGAGGAGGAATTTATCGACTGCTTTGCTGGGCTGGAGCAAGTGGTGCAGAACTACAAGCAGCTGTAATGATCATGGGACCGTCAAAACTCATCTAAAACGGGTCAAACTAGTCTGGAAGTTTCAGTTCTGTGTACATGTCTGAGAATCCCAACACTTAAGCCAGTGAACACAAAAAATAAAGGAGACATCGTCACTGCAGTGGTATCCATTGATCCAAGACTTCCAAGTGCATTTATGCAAGTCATAACACCTGTTGGTTGAAGAGGAGTGTAACAAACATGTACTACTCATCCATGATTGTAGTGCCACCACAGTAATTGCTTATAGTTCTAGTTGCTGAATTAGTCCTTAACTTGATTATTTCACTGGAAACAGCCCAAAGCAAGTGTTGATTTGGTTTTCTGGAAGATTGGCTTAGCCCCACAGAAATCTTGCAAAATCCCCCCCCCCCCTTTAATGTGCATACATGCAGGTTCATTGAAGTATTCTGTCAATATCTTATTTGTAGACGTGTGAAGAAAATATTTGTTCAGGGATAAATGATACGAGAGCGACCCACAAGAAATAATTCCAAGTACAGAGAATTTCAACAAATATAATTGTTAAATATTTTTCACACAACTCTAATTTTGTCACAAACTATCTTGGAGACACATCGAAGCATAGAAGCCCCAAAGCAAAGTTGCATGACTTCACCTCAATACAATCTGTTTAATCCAAACAAAAACCAAACTGAAACCAACTGAATTCCTATCAATATTCAGATTTTTATTTTGTTTTCAGGGTGTCCATACAATTTGTCTTATATATAATTGTCTGCTCTATCTTTTACTGTACACGTACAAAAACTATTCGGATGGGAAATTGTAGAAATATCATACTCACATTGAACTGAAACATGTTGACTTTCGGGTTGAGCAATGGAAGTACAATTGCATATTTACCATCATCCTGCTATTAAATCCAACATGATCAGGCAGCTTTTTCTTTCCTTTTTGCCCTTTTCTCTTTAATCAATTTCGATGTGAACCGAAAACAAAAGCTCACACTACGATAGCTGTATGATAGTGTTGGAATCAGGGGTTTTAGGGTCACAATACTTTAGAGCAATAAGCAGTTCACAATCATCACAAGTACCAGCTTTTGGGGAAAAAAAAAGTAGTGACGTTACTTCCCAGAATTGTACAGATCTTTGGTATTCAACTTGGGTATAGAGCCACAGGCAAAATCAACATTAGCCTTGAGTTTTCAGGGGCCCTCCATTTTTTCCATCATTGTCACGAGTGCAAAGAGAATACTCTACTGAGCCCCCCTTCCCTTAAACAAACTGAAAAGAAAACAAAACGTGTCAAGTTTACATGGCTCTTCTACCACCTTCCCATTGTATGCTTTGTACAACAATGATGCAAGAATGGATGACCCCTAACTACAGTTAAGGTGGGATGTTAGGGTTGGGCTTGATTAGCATGAGGAAAAGTGCTGGCATCTCCAGCGACCACTCAATTTTATTACAAGAACATTACTCCCAAAACAGTATTCAAAACTACTGTGTGATATAATTCATCCCAGAAGCTGGGATGTTTAAAGACATGACCTGCAGCGTGCAACATTTAATCCTATCATTTTTCAGGGGCTCATACTTCTCACTTATAAATTATTACTAAAATTTACTGAATTCTTTAACACTTTTATCCGTGTGACACGCTATAAATAATGTTGGCTGCCAAAGTATTCCATAGTTCTACTGACTTGCAACAAACCATACTTGACATGGACAGGTAAATTGGTTTACATGTAATAAAAATTTACACAATCACTTCACAAAATAATTACTTTGGCAAGTAGTAATATATAATCCATTTATATTAAAAAACCTAAGCAGGAATGAATTAAAGTGAGTTTTCAACAGAACTGAGTGGCATCATTGGCAATCCACTCGAGTACGCAGTGTAAACATTTATTCAAAACAGTTGGTGTTTTTCAGAAGTTTTGAAAGGTACTCCACTATTGAGATAATAAAATAAATTAGCCTTTACTGCTGATTTACTCCAAACCAGAATTCTGTTGACAATATCGAGCTGACTGAATCTAGGCTTCACTTGTAGTCAAGTCAAACAAGGCGACCAATGAGCAACTGGTTCTTGAAGAACAATAGGCAAGGAAGTTGGGAATTTCCACAAAATGTGTATTTTCCTTGACTTGCTTGAGGTTCAATCCCCTGCCTTGTCTACGTTGTTGCCTCCCCGTTAGCTTAAAAAATTGCAGAACAATCTGCAGCCACAATTGGAAATGAACGGGAGTGGGCTGTACCAGTCACTGCCCGTTTCTGGTTATTTTCACCAAACACAAGCCAGGTTCGCCTATTTCCAACGGGCAGCAGTTTATTTATGTAGGGTAAACCCCTGGGTTCACCGCCCCAGGGTCATCAGCACAATAATGCTCCCTCCCCTTACAGGATGTGAGATAAACTTACTCAAACTGTTGGGTAACTGCCATTCACCTGCCATCCGAGTTCGTTTTTTTCCCCCATCGACTGGAGACTTCAGTTTCCCGTGTTTGTTCCTACATTGCACAAACACTGCCAGGGAGGGACGCCACGGGGAAAGTTGATACTCTTTGCAAAGTTTTGGAAAGGGTGGGAAAATCAATTGCTGGCCAGTAATGGCAAAGGCATGGGGATGACTTCCTGTCCAATAATCTGCGACGTCCCAGGTGGTCAGCGCCAAAAAGTAATGTTTTAATTGGTGCCACACGTGGGGTGAAATGGGGAGGGGGGGGCTGGGTGAATATTAATGTGTTGGGCTCAACAAAGTGACAGGTCAGACTGGCTTGAGGAACATGATAGGTGTATCCATTCCCGCAAGGGGAAACTGAACTGACGCATGTGCTACGTGATACCTACTGATGTTTTACTAACTTTGCAATTACCTGCAACCAAAAATAAGCTGTTTGTACTTGTTTTATTTTTAGAAGCCGATGATCAAAAAAATTGAGTTGGGCCTTAAGAATACGAATAGGAATGGTGTCCTTTTTCCAGAACTACATCTCTGTGGAGTTCCACACATTCAGAAAAATATTTATACACAAAGCAGCCATGCATTGCAGATGTGAACCTTCTGTTAGAAAACACAAAATGATTTCAGGATGGAGAGCACCACTGAGGGTAATCTAGTTGACTTTTCCTTCTGACCAATCACATAGACTCATATCTGCCCATCTCAAAAAAGTTCAAAAGCAACTTGCGCATTCCTATTATGTGTGCTATTGCTTCTGCACAATTTGCTTTAGCCCTGAATTCTGCCATTGCTAGCAAAGAGTGACCTCTTTCTAATAAAATTCTTGTTAAACTGCTTTTATGAGGACTGCCATGATAGAACGGTTCTGTTCGGCTTTGAATTACCATGGAAAGAAGGCAGCGAACCATGAAAACATGGTTTTCTTCAGGGTCCTTGAGCACACGAAATCAACAAATATTGATTTTTTGGTTTTATGAGAAAGAAAGACCCACTGAAATGTTGCTTAGATCAGTTTTTTGTTTTGTTTCAATAAGAGAAAAAAGCAAGACATGTTGTGACCACTTAAGAAGCCGTACTAATTTTCTTGCATTGCATGTGTAATTCTGTTGCAAGGTAGCCAGAATTATTTTATTAAGAGTCTGTCTTTTATCGATAAGCTTCTCTCCATACAAAACCCATATATCCAAATGACCAGCAGTTTCTGCTGGTTTCCAGCCATGTGTGTGTTAACTGATTTCTTTACAATTGCTTGGTTTCTTGGCGAGTGCTGTTCACAGTCAAAACACAAAAGCATTTGAATTTACTGACATTGACAAAGGATTGGACAGAAAGTACCACCAGTGTCTAGGTGACGCTTCTTAGGTCAACCCAGTGATTTGTGACAACGCTGTCACCATGGCATTGCCTTGGTGATCTAATACAAGGAAAGATTCTGTTTGCTGTCGTCATGATGAAGACGACTGGTGGCTGACCTCGTTAAATTTGACCCGCGGGCTTCCGAGGGGAACGCTGTGACCTGGGGACAAGCCTCTGCTGGCTGGGGCTGGGTGGGGCTTCACTGCTGGGGAAGGGGGTGGAGTGGATGACCCCGTCTGCATGTTGACATCATTGATGATCATCTGGGCTATCTTCAGCGCCATCTCTTCTTTACTCTGCAAAGGAAAGCAAGAAGCAGACCACATGTCATATTACAAGGGCATCTGGAAACAGCATCTGAAAAATACTTTTCCCATATTTTCAAAATTCTGAAAACTAAAACTACCTTAGGATTTACAAGCCACCAAAGACAACATTTCAAAGTAATTTCCAAAACATTATTCAGTTGTTGTTTTGGCTCCTCTGTTGGCTGAAACATAAATGGTTGTTCACAGAATAGAACCAACAATTCTCCATACAGAGACGTCTTCCCACTGAGCTACCATGCACCATCTACAAGTTTACCTCTGCATTATGCTTGCCCATTCCTCCACATGTAGATGGGTGTTTCTGGAGCTATGTTTTGTCAGGTATTCTCTTCATGTTTGTCAGACTGGCAGTAAGTTCAAATATGTCTGAAATGTAGTACTATCCAAGGTTTTCACAAAAACCTTCAAAGCTGGTGGGCAAAGGTGGATCCAGGGGGCATGGCCCTCACAAGAAAAGGAACCTTTTTTTAAAGTAAAGAAAGGTAATTTCATAACCCTTCCTTCTAAAAAAAAAAGCCTAGAGAGCGATAGAATTGTCTCATCATTTAGAAAGGCCATTGAAGGTTACACAAAAATTTTGTCCTTTTTTGGCTCCCCCCTCCAAAAAAACTTGTCCCCCCAAATTTTGTTGTGGATCCACCCCTGCTAATGGACAAGATAGCATCCTTTGAGTGTATCTGCAATAAGGCACATACCGCATCCTGTTCGCCTTTCACAAGCTTCTTCAAAGAGAACTTCGAACCTGTTCGTGGGACAAACAAAATGAGATCAACGGAAACGGTCACTCAACTGGGAAGTCAGCAAGAAGCTGCATAAAAATTTATCAAGTTTTTTTCCAAACAGACACCAGTTCGTTCCAAACATCTGTGACAAACTCACTTGAGGATTTCTTGTTCATGGCCTCTGGGTCTGGCTCGTACTCAGCAACATACTGGCCAAGGTGGTTCACCTTACCAAACGTCATCATTCTAGCATGAGAAACAAAAAAAACAAATTTCTGTGAGAAGGAAGCTTGGCCTCATCAGGACGGTTCATGACCAACAACTGGGGGGCCAGGTGACACGAATCTGTAACTAGTCAGGTGTTCTGTTCTTGAGCGAGGTATTTTGCCCCCAAAATAAATGATGGCTGGGATGACTATTGTCCTATTATTTGAGCATATTATATAACTTTCTTTCAGAGTATAAGGTAATCACCCAGTTACAGTAAGGCAGACACTGAAGGTCCATGCGATCACACACAAGCCATTTCTTAATAATAAACACCAAAATGATTTGGAAGGATCTAGCCAAATGAAACCATCTTTTCACATGTATTTTGGTCCCTTGCATATCCGCATCCATTTTCCACTTATTATACAATTTCGAAAGAAATTCTCTGTAAGTTGTTCAGATGCTGAATGAATGTCAATGGAAAAGCACCTTCGGGTTGGTTGAAGACACATACGCACTTGCACCCCATCTGAGAAACTGAGACTCATCTGGCAAACTATTCCAAAGGCACCTGCCCAAGGAGCATGGTTCTGGACAGGTGCGTAAACTCACCCGTGGTCTGGCCTCTGCCACAGCAGATCGGGATTAGAGTCCAGACTCTCCATGTTCATCTCGCTCTCCTCAAATAACTTCTTGACGTTGCCCTCAGCCAAGAGGGTGTTGCGCGACTTGGGCTTGTCCTCAGACCCCGTGCCCCCCACACCAACGACTCCTACCGAAGTGTCTCCCGGGTACGTGGCGGCATGCTCACTCTTGATGGTGTTGATGAGCTCAGACAGAAATTTGTAATACAGCTGGCTTTGTAGGAATCCGGGGAAGTACACCTGAATCAGGTGGAGAAACAACCCACAATCAACGTACAATCTCAATTACGGGCACGCACCTTACGACAGTGGTTTGCTTAAAAAATGTCAGAACATGCTCATATGCAGCTTGATGAAAAGTCAGAGATCAAAAAACCATATTACATGTTTAGAAGGCTGTCAATGACAACAAAAACAATTTGGGGAGTCAGATTGGTGCAGCCGTGCTGTCCTTGCCTTCCACCCCAGCGGCTTGGATTCAAATCCCAACCAGGCCGTGGATCGGGTTTTCAGTCCCTACATGATTCCATGGGTACACCCAGAATATTTGTCTGGGGATTTTTCCCACTTGTACAACTGAACTTTCCATCACTGTCTTCCTTTCCGTGGCCCTGGAAGAACAGTTTGTAACAGATTGGATTTACCCAGTTTAAACAAATGATAAGTAAAACATAAACTATATTTGATGATGAGAGTTGCTTTCTCTAATCCTTTTTTTTTCTGTAAAGCATTGTGTGCCAATAATTTGCCCAACAGATCATGACATTCCAGTCATCAGACTAATGGAGTATGACTGAAGTAGATACGGTGACATGGCCCTGAGATTTACCGTTTCTAACGTGGTGTAGGCCTTGCGCATGGGCGTGGCAAAGCAGTCGGGCAGGGGGCCACCCTCGCGACAAATGTTAGTCTCCACTTCTAGCCGTATACTGTCATCAAAGCCAATCGGACATGTAGCCTGGAGTGAGAAGTATCTGTAGTGGGGGTGAAGGACAACAGATATTTAAAAATCCCTCAAATTAAGTCACAAGTTGTGCACAGAATTTTCCCAGGTCTCTGTCCGCCCCAAGCAGAGCAGCCCCTCATTGGTTGAAAAGATCCATGCTGATCGGGAGTGTTCATTTTGTTGGTAGCTATTCGACCATAACGCTTGCATTTCCTAGTCATTCATGAACCAGCTAAGTTCAATTCTGACCAAAGGAGCCTCGGTTGCTAAGAAAATTGTACCCTTTCTCGATCAAGCTCGAGACTCAATGAGTCAAGTTGAGATGCTTGAAAATATGACTTGAAGGTTCATGTCGCAAGAGGTCACAAAGAAGTCTTATCCCTAACTCCTAAGAGTGATTTACTTGGAACATTCCTCATCCTTGCAAATCACAACACCATTTAGTAAACCGTGCCCATAAACAGTTGGACTCGGTTTATTTGTCGTATGCCTCATCTCACACGAAACCCAGTCAGTTTACTAGTGAAGTATTCATCCTCACACATTTCAAAAGGCAATGGTGTTGGAGTTTGGCTGGTGGGGGATCGTCAGGGTTAACCCTCCTATGCTGAAGTCACTCTTTGGGTTATTTGGTAAACACCTTAAAGAAGCACAGCTGTGTCGTGTTGTGCACTGCACCAACAGTCCCTCACAGGGATAT
>NW_019091517.1:296006-347125 GCF_001949145.1 Acanthaster planci
TGTGCTTCACTGTTTCATGCGCATAATTGTGCAGTAAACCAAATGCAGTGAAGAGGACTGCATAAAAGACCCTGGGTCATCTTGTGCTGGCAATCTACTGTGTACACACTGAACCTGTGCATGTTTGAGTTCCGTATAGAAAATACATGCTCACCAGTGACTGTGGGCATTTTGTGCACAATTGTGCTGTAAAACCAAAGGAGGGTTAATGCAAACACACTTACTGATCATATAACACCATGGCGTCACTCTGTGCTTCTCCGCTGTCATACTGACCCTGCTGGGACAGCAGGTGCTTCTGAAAGTTCTCTGCAGCCAACCAGAACTGTAGCAGGTGTACAACACCTTCCTGTTCCATATACTAAGGGGAAGAATCAAACCAGACAATCAGGGCATTACACTATAAGTGTAAGGTTCTCATGGAGGGGTGACCTATCCAGAAAAGAATGAAATCCAAGAGGCTGTTAACTTACCTCCATGAAGTAGAATGTTGCGGTGTCATTATACAGAATGTCGGCAAGGTAGGCCTTGCCTGTGGTTAGTACGTCGATTTGGTATTTACAGTGGAACTCGCTCCTTAGGAATGGCTGGAAAAAGCTGCATAAAATGAGGAAAATTGATGATATTTGAATTGCTTCAATAATTCTCCAAAATACATTTTACAAGTTACGCATTACGGCATGCAAACAATTTAATACATAAATGTTATATATACATGTAATTCAGACCATGTTCAGACAGCGTATTAACTTTGAGAGGATTACGTTTCCGTTACATCGGAGATACACCTGAAATAAGTACAAGACACTATCCCACACCACTCAAGACATCTCCATGTCTGAACACACCCTTAAAAACTCTCAACCACTCCAAATCAGCTATCAGTTCTAATCATTCTAAAGCTCTTTTCTGTTATTTTGTTTTTGTGAGCATTAAGTTCAAAACTGGTCCCACGAACTACGTATAATTCACACACCAGAATGATTGCAAATGTATGTGAATCAGTCAGCCTATAGCAATGTCGAAAAAGTCATAGCAGCGGCCATGATTGACACAGGCACACATGGAAGCCACAGGGCTAGCGGCTGCAGCCACTTTCCATAAAACATGTGTTACTCCTAGCCATAGCCATCTGATTTGGACCCAGATTTTTCCTGGCCATTGTAATCATGCTACACAGAGTATTTTCTGCAGGAAATGGCAGGTAAAGATTGGTATTAAAGTTGTCAATCAATGAGCTCTCACGCATTCACTTACTGCATCTCCATGGAATCAAACACAAAGTTCTGTGCTGTCTTGAAGCAGTCTGGATTTAGCCAGCCTTCCTGTGGACACATTTTGGCTGAAACAGAATGGAAAGAAATTACTCTCTTATTTGTGGTACATCAAACATGCACACCAGCCAAATCTGATCAAATTAGGAATCATCAGGTTAGAGCCTGTGCTGGAATTTAATACTCAAATCCGAGTACAGAATACTCTGAGTATTTTAGGGGCTGAGTCCTGGGCTAAGTACAAGTGCACTGGTGATAAGTCCGAGTCCAAAGCACCAAGTAAAAGTACATTCAAGGCTGAGTACTGGGCCGAGTCTGAGTACTAAAGTCCAAGTCTAAGTACATGTTCATGTGTTATACCTGGAAGCCCACTCTATAATATCGGAAACTGCCAGCATAGTCAACTATGAAAAAAGGCCACAAAACCTCTGTCAGTGTGCACATGTACGTGCACAGTAAGAAATGATGTGATGCTTCCGGAGCACAAACTTGGCTCATATCCATGCTACGAGTTCCCAAAGTTATAGCTGTGGCGGCAGAAACAAGACTAGCAGAAAGTTCTTATACCCAGGGCATGGTAAGCATTCTATACGTGTTACAGATTAAAGAGCCGTGTTCAAGGTTGAGCAATGCAATCTCTGCTCGTCGCCCAGTGCCCGAAAACGGACAATTCATGTGCCACTCCTCGTGTATAAAATCAGATTACATACAAGTACATTTGCAGTGAAGTTACAGAGTAGGTCTTGCATGCAACAGTCGTTGATCATAATCTTTAATGTTGGACATCGACCCGCCATTTTATTTGGCAGAATTAACATTAAATCTGAGCCTTAAAGTTTATGTTTGTGACTGAAAACTTCACTCTTCATTGAACACTTCCGAGGGCCCATTCAGCGATAGTACACCAAGCTTACCAAGTTTTGTTTAATGCAAGAAATATGCAATTTGTCTTTCTCTTGCTGCCGCAGTTTAATTGTTTTGCAATGTGGTACTAGCCTTGTCTCAAGGCATCTATGCAGATTCCCAGTCTGAATTCCCCACGTGTGCAATAGTCATATGTGTGAGTATGAACTTGTTTGCGCCTTGATTTCATTGCTAGTACGGTGCACGTGTGAACAGCCAATGTGTGTACCATACCGGGCCGCTGCACTGTGCCGCCTGCCGCTGCACGCATGGGGCTAATGCACGCCATAGCGCTTGCAAGTATTGGTACCAGTGCGGACAACCCAATCATGAGGTGGAGTGGTGCAATTTAGCATGTTTCCAGCATAATTCGTTCATTAAAAGCAGGCATTTGAAAAGGGTTTGGTAGGTATTTATTTGTAGTACTTGGCAGAAAGCTTTCTTTATATGTATTTTTGAAACCATTCTTAGTGGGAAATTTTGCAAGTTCCGTTTAAAGCAGTGGATTCCATTTCAAAAGGCTGATTCTGTGAATTCCATACGTTATCCGCGATTGAGGTAAATCATTGGCCCCATGAAAGGTCCCAACAGTGGTCTCACAAGTGCACTCAAGCCCGACTTTAAGCCTCATCGAATAGACACATTAAGTAGTGTATCTTGTTTCTTACATTTGAGTAGTCACAACTTTTGTTTGGTTTTGCTATAAAATAGACGAAGGTTGTGACCTTACAAAACAATGAATGAGCACATCATGGTGTCAACTTCGATCACCGACAAAGGGTAAGCCAAATGCATATGCTACATGTATGCTGACTGCTGACTCCAATTAGCTAATTTCAAAACAAGCATCCAAGCCACAGTTTATCAGTTTTCTATGCTACCCAAACAAACTTCCTGACATTTCTCAGATACACCTGTTTACAACTTCTGTAAGGAAAAACTGATAACCATCCTGCTTGTAACATTGAAAAAATGAACCAAAAGTCTGTGTATTTTTACCAATAACGTCCAGTCTGATTTCATCAGTAATTCCAACGGGCAGAGGTGCATCCTTGCACAGATATCTAGTGAAGATGTTGGATGCATCCCTCTCGACAGCTGTAAGACAATGGGAAGATGAACAAGAAGACAGAAAACAGACAATGTCAACTGTTGATAGTTTTGTGGGGTCTTTCTGTTTTCTTCCATTTGGGATTTATGTCTTCCAGTCTTTGACTTTCCAAAATAATGTTCTTATTCTGTAAAAATTTTAACTGTTCTCTAATCAATTTTCTCTCTTTAATTTCATTTGTTTTTCGAATAAAAATATTACTTTTTGTTCAATTGCCATTATTTTAAAACCCTACCTGTTCTTGGATCAACACCTTTCCATGAGTTGGTTCTTCTGTGGCCAAGCTCAGCTGGACTGGCCTCGGGTTTCGTTCGCTCAATGGCAATAAGCGAGTCCGATTTGGCTCTGGAGTGCGTTTTAACATTTGCCTCATTTGTCTGACTGCTTGGTTCCTTACTTTCAGTTTGGTCATTGTTGTTCTGGCCCGAGTTGGCCATGCCATCCTGGGTTACATTCGGTTGGGACAAATGAGGAATACTGACATTGGATTCGCCGCTCATTTGGCTGTCGGCCTGGGGTAGCAGGCTATCGGTGAGAGTTGTCTTGGAGCCAGCCCGGGGCTTCTGCTCGGCTATGCTCTTGCTGGCATTGGTGAGGGATTCCGAGCGCAGCCTGGACCAGGAGGCCGTGGAGAAACTCTCAGTGGCCAGCCAGAACTGGACCAGATGGACAGCGTTCTGGGCCTGCATGAACTGGATGAAGTAGGCCAAGGCTCCGTTGTCATGCAACACCTCCGGGAGGGTTCGGCACAGCCGCGATTTGGTCTCCAGCTCAGTGTTGACAACTTGCTTAGTACCTGGAATCCAACATCCACAATTGTAACCCTTGTGTATTCACTCTATAAGCATCCAGACAAACTTAACATAATTCCATCAGATTCATCTGTGAAATCCAAAAGCTGAAGTGACAAACTTTGTTCGTAATTTCAACCACAAAACAATTTTCAATGGCATGGATGAGGAGTGAAATGAGGAAATCAGCTGATCTGAGGAAAACCTGCATGCCTGAAAAGAATTTGTTTGAACTGATGGACGTTATTAGAATTGGAATACATGGCCGTTTTCCAATACTCAACTTCGGCTCCGTCTCAGGCTTCAACTGCTTTTTAACTAGCTGCCTTTGAAGCTGTAAGCGCAGTAATTAGTCTAATAGTGCCACAAAACATCAAATAAGATGCAAGAGAACAAAAAATCACAGTAATCCAATTTAATGTAAACGCTTCAGGCCCACAATCGGGGATTGGTTTTGGGAATGAAGCCTGAGACGGAGACGAGGTTGAGTATTGGAAAACGTCCCGTGAAGGCTCTTGTATGCCAATTCTAAGGGGCTGATAGTGACATCATCTGTCGAAATCAGGGTGCACCAACATCAAGAAGACAGTTTATTTATATGTGACTTGACCAGGTTCCTCAGAACTTCTAGCACAGCAGTGCCTAAAATACCAACAACTCATTTCAACAGGTTCTGAACATGAACAACCCTCAAGTCCATTTCACTACTTGTGATCAAAAGTTCCACAGGATGTGTGCCATGAACTTAAACAAGCAGTGAATGCAAAAAAAGTTGCATGATTTGATCATAACATAACACTCTCCACACTTCCTTTCTTAGGGGGCCATCCATTTTTTTCACCTCTTTTTTTCACCATCACAGGAGTACAAATATGCACAAGGGGTGGGGGTTAGGGGCCCTTTACTCTCAAAGGGACAGGGTCCAAAAACAAGTATTCTTCGGGCACTCTTGTGAATGATGGAAAAAATGGATGGCCCCTTAAATGACATTATGGTTTACCACAGTTGAGTAAAGAAGAGCAGCCCTGCTCACCTGTTCCCAAGTCTCCATACTGGTTGTCCTCATCGCTGAACTCCCGTCTCAGGCCAGCTTCCTTCCCCAGGCTCTCCCGCCTCTGCTGCTCCGTGGGCTGTTCATTCCTGAGTGAGGCAAGAGCGCCACCATTGGGCAAGCCGATGCCAGTCTGCACCAGTTTCCTCTGGGTGGGGTAGGGGGGTGGCTTTGCAGTGGTAGACGGGATACTGGTGGGAGGAATCGAGGGTGTTGGCCTGGCTTGTGGTGCATTGGCTGCTGAGTGCCTTTTTTCTGTGTGCACCAAATAACAGCAAGCAAAATAACATACAATAAATCCTGGCTATGAAGAAAAATCTCACTTTTGGTCAAACTTGATGGCTAAATTTGTTTACAGGTACAAAATTCTTGACACTTGCCCCCATGCCCAAGTTCTTCACAATCCTCCAAATGCCACAATGTGCACACGATCTTTTATAATTTTCCATTAATTAGTTCTCATATCAGGTGTTCTTTTGAGGGGTAACCACTGCCTCAGTCCTTCAAAATCCTCAGGCAGGGTGAATATCCTGAAACAGTGCAGATGATGTCAAATGTATACACACATGTACATGTATGTAGCTGAGGCCTGAGTTCAAGCATTGCAGAACACAAACAACACAAGGTCTGGTCCAAGACCATGACGTAATGCACCCTTCAAAAACAGTCACACATTTCTCTACTCCTCCAAAATCCTCCAATCTCACTTGGAGGATTCTGAAGGATTGAGGATGGATAGGTTTAACAATGAGAAGGAAACTTAATCAAATTTACTGGTGAGAATTCCAGACTGTCATGTTTCCATTTCACCGTTATGACTCCTTGCTTTGCAGTTAGGAGCAGCTTAACAGTCGTGCAAGTGACACGAACCTCAAGTTTCACTGGCAGGCATTGGTAATGAAGTCTAAAGTTGACCATAAGTATCAGTTAGCAATGACATTGTTGAACTAAAAAGGTCTGAAAACTTGTTTTGTAGCCTACTGTAAGTGCCAGTCAACAGTGACAACTTAATTTCAAAGATCAATTAATGGCCAAATCTCTGCAGTGAAAATTTAGGGAAAAAAATTGAAAAAAAAGGAAAAAACTTGACAGCATTGAATGTACACATTCTGTCACACATTTTCACACTTCAGGTCTGAAAAATCCTTGTGTTTTAATGCAAGTGCTTCAATATTTTCCTTGTTAAATTAAATTTTTTTTTAAAGTCATCACTTTCTGATGGGTGATTGTCACTGCTGGGAAAAATTTGTGATGTCCATGTATGGAATTCTTTCTGAAAATAGTTGTGTAGGCCTCCCTCACTTTGCCCCTCCCCCTCCAAAAAAAATAAAAAATTATCACCTCCCCCAAACAATGCCAACTGAAGCAGTAAACACCTGCCGAATGAAACTGCTCTAAATGCAGGCAATTATGAGCTAAAGAAGATGGCCATTCCCACATCTGCTCTGACAACTGACGTTAGGGTTATATAGCTGGATGAATGCTCGTCCGGGGGAAGGGGTGGCTCAGAAATGGCTCACGCTACAGTTCGTGATGTTCCTTCGCACCATGGTTCATGAAAATGAACTTGAAACTGGCGTGTTAATAGCTTACCAGATTTCTTTTTGAATAGAGGCATACTTCAAGATGTTCTTAACATGGTATTCCTCCACACACTGCTGATAAATTTGCTCATTTGTGAGTTTTACGGTACGATGACTTCACGTCAAAATACGACAAAAAATAACACACATCTCCGCCTCCACGACATGTCACTGACGAATGATGGGATACGTAGCTTCGCCGGCTGTTTTCTATGGTGCCCCTTGTCAGACACTTCGTTCTGCCCAAGATCACTTTACAACAACGGTTTGATTTCCGATCATCCAACAGCGCATACCCCCAAATCAAGTGCGTCCAGTGGCGCACCCGGGTTTGTCTTTAGGGGAGGGGGAGATTTGGAACGGAATTTACCCAGATAGCTCCTGATGCTCGAGTCACCTCCCTCCTGAAGTTGCGCCTCAGGGACTAGGACTTACGGCAGGGCTAGTAGTTTAAAATGGTACATTATTGTATATCTTCGTTTTTCCGCAGAAAAGGTTCAATACAAGCCCTGACGGTCGACCCCCCCCCGGCCGGGTGCGCAACTGGGGTAGCCTTAATTGAACCTTACATCGCCCATAACTTTACATCAAAATAATGGATTTTGATGCTGGTGAAAGGGTTTTTTTTAGTACATGCTCTCAATATTATCTTTGCTGGAAGGTCGAAAAAAAAACAAGAAAACAAAACAAAAAACCTCCAAAACACATCTCTTAATTTCTCATGCTCACCACCAAAAAGTTGGGGCTGGTCAAAATCATCCTCTGGTGAAAAGTGAGAAATGGTTTATGCCCAATGACCATGCAATTTTAGGCTATGTAGTAGATGTACATGTACATAACCTGGATGTCTGTATCTTGCAACGAGCTCAAAATGAATTACTTCTTGATTATTACAAAGCAATTTTATAATTGCTTTAAAATAATCAGATAATTGTGTAAATTATAGTTCTTTCTAATGCAAAAAAATGGCATTGAAATCAAATTTTGGCATTAAAGAACGAAAAATATATTCTTTGAAATCAAAGCAATTTTTTAAACTGTGTGTTTTACTAGTATTTTAATATTCCCATAAGTAATATTTTTTTTAGGTTGCCTGGCCTATTTCGAGCTGCCCCCTGTTTTTTTCGGCTGAATCCTAGGTCTCAACCCGCCACGTCCTTTCTTTTTTCTCCGTTGGTCTGATGTTTTGCCATTGCTCAAAATTCTGTCCATGGTGGATGCTTTTTGCTGGCTTGCCGTTGTGTCGTTTAAAGTTTATCGATGTAAGCACCTCCCATTCACTTCTTAATGTGTCACAGATGTGAATTACAATAAAGGTATGTCAAATATAACTTGTATTAAGTGTCTGGAAGAGGCCACCGTTACTAAAAAATTTAAAGACCGCCCTCTTGAAGTGATAGTGTAGTTGCGGATGTGTTGACAGCTAACAAATTACATACACTAAGCATTAAGTAAGTGTACTAGCTGCATCATCATTCGGTTCAGTACAACTCCACGGTCACATTTTGATATGAAATATGTTTTGTAAAACAGAAGCTTCCAAAAAGACCGAACTACTTGAGAAGGCTAAGGCGTCCAGAAATGAAAGGGCTCAGCACAAGCAAAGAGAACAGGCCTCCGTGAAAATCCAGGTCGGTATTGTACTTGTAAGTTATAGGCAGTCGGTGGATCAATCAATCATTCACAATCACATCACACAGGCCCCTAAAACTTAAAATTTGGTTTGTCACATGCTCCGCTGGCATACCATGCAGTGAATACCGATGTGAAGCTAGTTCCTGGTTCCACATTCAACTTCGAACAACTAACCGTTTGATATTTCAAAATTGAAGAAGTCATGTAAGACATAACATGCTTCAGTAACAGCGTGACATTCAGGTAGCACACCTGTACTCCTACGCTAAAAATGATGGAGTGCAAAAGGGACCAAATAAATAACTGCGTCACAATCAATGCACATGTATCCATTCACCTGTACCTTATTTACGCTGTACATGCCTTTTCACAATGATGTATTCACACAACTCCCTCCCAAAGAGGCAACCCTGGGCATACCCGAGAAAGGCACTAATCCGTAGACCTTACTGGGGCCATCTTTTTGATGGTTGTGTATGCTATGGCATTTTGAAAAGTGTCCCGTAAACGTCAGGTGATCATACCAGATAAAACACGTTTGCATACCACGAGAACTGTGGGGTCCGACGTCCGTCTTGCACCCACGACCATTTTGGAAGGGGGGGGGCAACAATGTCAGGGCACGCAATACACGCTGCGTTGTCATGCTAGCTGTTCACGCACGCTTAAAATGTTGAGAAAAATGTAGTTCAGGGAACGATAATATTTTGCAGAGATTCGGTTGTGAAGTTGTGGGACTAATAAAGTTTCTGTTTTCCATGTACATGTAATTCGGGGATTTATTGCAAAATGGTCGAGCCGATATGTAATTAGTGTGGTTCCCTGACCACAGACTTGCCGGAAGTCTCTGAACATAATCTTAAAATGAGTAGTCGGAATTATCGGAACTGGTATCCAAAGCATCATATATATGTTTTTTATGCAAATATGCTGCGTCTGTTTTTGTCACGTGAAGTATAGCCACAAGCAAATGCAGAAGTGAACAGATCGTCGAGGGATGGGAGGTGAGGACGTTAGAAAAAACCTCATTTTTTGACAATAATATACATGTAGGTTAAACACTACAAAATGCAGTCAAACCCGGTAGTTAGATATAGGCAGAATTTCAATATGAAGGTCTTAAGATTGGCCTAAGCAAGCGCAAACAGTTGTTTTATTTGGTACGATCACCTGATGTTTGCAGGGCACTTTTCAAAATGCCATAGCGTATGAAACCATCAAAAAAATGGCCCCAGTAAAGCCTATGGAGTAGTGCCTTACTGTTCAGGAAGTACCCTGGGCATAGGGGTTTTTCGGGGTCAATCAAGCCCTGAAATGTAGTTAGCATGGTCTGTTTCTTGTCCCAGATGCATTCCATTACTTTTAGGGATGTGCATCCTGAATGTCAAACGGTCACTTATTCAAAGTTGAATATCTAACAGTAAGGCCTACTTGTTCAACATTTTGTGTTGAACATCAAACAAGGAATACTGTGAGTAACTAGCTTCACACTGCCCATAATTTAACCCTTCAAGACAAGTCTGAACAATTCCGAGTATTTTCTATGCATATGACTCGGTCTTTTCCCTGCTAAATTGAACTTTTCTGGACATGTTTCTGCTTTCTGATGTTAATAGGTCACCGTGGGGAATGATTATTGGCATCCATAGATGGAACTCTTTCCGATTGCTGTATGATCAAGTGAAAGTGGCAGGATCACAGATTTACCAGTGCAGCATAATTGATTCTTGATAAAAGGAAAATGAAAAACAGTCAATCACTACATTTTGCTCATGACGTGAAAGTGACTATGGCTGTGAGATTTCACATGTGTGAAATGAGATATATAATTGCCCTTCCATTTTCCAAACTTCTTTGAACTCAGGCAGTGGTACGGGGGTTTCTGTGTAGGCGGAGGTATCGGCGGTGGATGCTGGAGAGCCTGGATTCCATCCTGGAGGCATCCTGTGTATCTTCGTCAGCTTCTCCATCATCACCGCAGCCAGTACAGTCCCAAACTGCTACCAAACAACAGTTCAGATCTGGTATGAAGGCTGACAGAGTTTGTGTCACAATTTTCATTTGTAGGGCATGGTATGCAAATGTACGTGGGTTTACAGGTGTGTAATTGATACTGTAGCACCCCCTGTCGTTATTTTGATGTTTTGTCAGAGATGAGAAATGATCATGTTATGATGGAAAAAAATCAGGCAGACAGGTCAGACTTGTTGTGCAACACATCACAGGTCACATCATTTTTAACAGAGACTGTCAGAAAAAGTCTTTGATTTCCACGTCAATGATGACGTCAGATAGCCTTGAAAAAACAATGAAAGGACTTTGGGCTTGACTTGACTCAGGGTAAAATGACTTGCCTTGCCTTTTAGAAATATATGTGACTTGGTTACAACTCTGTCGACTGTATGCATGTAAGACAAAGTGTGCATGTGAGACTATATTCATATGGAATGTACAGTTCTTACTGATGCCTACGTCAAGTAGAAGTTATAAAAATCAGCTGGGGTCCTGCACATACAAACTTTGTTTTACATTCGGACATTTGCCCATGTGACAACCTTGGCCAAACAATTAAGCAAAAAACATCTGTCTGTTTGATTGTTTCCCATAGCCCAGGATGTCTTCCCAGCTGTCCGTAAATTCCTCATGGTGTATGTGGACGACCTGGACAGGCAGGTAGGTGATTCTAGGCTCTCCAAAATGGCAAGCTCACATGTAGAATTTAACAAATCTTTGCCATACAAGATTCGCTTGAAACTAAAAGCTTATTAGCAACTATCTACAGTGTCTTGAAGAGTACATGGATGGTACCTAAAAATGAAAGTTTGCTCGGAACCTCATAAATCTTTTCTATTTTACTTCTGTGCCATCACTCAAGGGCAGTTTCTTGACAGTAAATACTTCAGTGTTTGGACACCAAGCACCATGTACAGTATTGGACCGTTTTCCAATACTCAACTTCGGCTTCATCTCAGGCTTCAACTGTTTTTTAATAGCTGACTTTGAAGCTGTACACGCAGTAATCAGTCTAATAGTGCCACAGAATAAGATGCAAAAAAGCCAAAAATTACAGTAATCCAATGTCATTTAAACGTTGCAGGCCCACAAACGGGGATTGGTTTTTGGAACGAAGCCTGATACGGAGACAAAGTTTAGTATTGGAAAACGGCCCTGATATCAATACTGATATCAATATCAAGCAATACTGAAGCCATCAAGATGATCCACACCTGGTAGTTCTAAGTGATACTGCAGATTTTATGAGGCTGTCACATTAAGCTTGCAGCAAAAACAAATTGTTGATGGGCATTTCCGGGCCTAGCCAACTGAACCCGGTTTTGCCAGTGAATTTTCAGTGTTAATGAAAAAAAGGTACGTGAAGTGTCATCTGTGTTGCTTTCATGTTAAACTGACATCTTCCCTTCCAATCTTGTGCAGAGGTTTGAGAAACTGTGTCGCTACATACTAGCTGGCATGGACAAAGGGGACCCAAAGGTACAGACACACCATTTGCTTATTAATTTTACCAACCCTAGGTTTTGTTTTACCGTTATATGGTTTCATCATCCAAAATAGTTGAGGGATTGAAGGCTAGTTAACATATGGCAGGAATTAGCCTTTTTGAAGCATAGTGGACACAATAGGAGGATGCTGGTTGAAGTGGGTAAAAGACGGATTGTATCCAAACCAAATAGCGCCCTCCTCTTTTGTCTGCCATACCTCAAATACCTAGTAGGCTAATGAAGTGGGCATTAGTGCTTTCTTCTGTACCAAGTAGACATAGTCTGGGATACTTGACAAAATAGCTTTCTTTTTAAATCCCCTTTGCTATTTTGAATTCAGAATCCAAATCAGGGTTCGCACAAGACAAAAATTCCAGTGACACTCTGTCTGTTGCTTCCAACTATGATTATGTAGAGCTAGCTGTAATGGTTTATTATTTGCAGGTCTGGTATGTGTCCCTTGCATTGTCCAAGGATCATGTGTTGCCATGGATCAGACAGCTGAAGTCTATTCTGGATCTGTGCTGCACAAAGCTGAGACGGCTCAAGGTGTCTCACTTACACATTTACATGATCAGTTAAGCTTGCTTAGCATACATGTTACTATTTTCAAGCTTTTTGGCAGTGACTTACAGATGCATTCAAATTAGACATTGAATATTCATTGCACATAGTAAGAGTGTTAGTTGAGCATATATACATAGTGTTCATGGCTGGCTGCAGAGCGGTTTGCTGTGACTTTTTAAACTGAATTCTAAGCTAATCTTCAAATTGGTCCTTGTACCAGTTTCTGTGCTTCAGAGGGACAGAGGCTAGCATGGGTACAATTACTTTTACAAGGAGGAAGCAAATGGCCAGCAGGTGGATTCAAACCCAAGACATCCCAACAGCAAGTCGTGAACACTAGCCACTTGGTCATGCTTTTATGTAAATTAAGTTATTCTTCATAATTTTAGTTCCTTACCAATTATTTAATGTCTTTCTGTGCCCTCTCAGCCTGAATCACCTGTTGATGCCAAGATCATCACCCTTTATCTCCACATGCTGGTCACGTTTACCGATACCACGACATGGAAGATTCTCAAAGTGCAAGGAGGTATGTACCTTTTCACCCCTTCCAGAAATTGCTGTTTGTGTCCACAGAGGGCAAATTAGAGGCACTACTGTAATTTGGCCACCGGTCAATTGCTTTATATCAAAGCACATGTACAAAGCCAATCGCACCCGAACAACCCCATTTAGCCATTTTTAAAATCTTTTCACTTACATTTTGCCGTTGGCTGCAACTCAACCATAGTTCATGGTGGAATTGAGTTTTGATAACCAGCACTTTGTCCATGTCCCAGTGCCTGCTTCCAAATGGTTGACTAGAAAGTCCAACCATCTATCACTCAGGCAACTTTGTTGGAACTGTAGACTAATGCGAGTAGACGTCATTACTGCAGGGCCACCACACTCAGCATGGATTCTGAAGCTGAGTACACTTTGGCATGTCACAACACCCTGTTGGTCAGCGAGGACTGCAAGTACCACCTGGCCCCACAGTAATGGCTTCAAATTCTGGTGACTATATTAGTCTGTAGTCATTTACATTCATGGTCCATCGGTAATGTGCACTGTTCTTCTCCTTTTGGTCTTGTTCCCACAGCGGAGGCCCTAAGGCCTAGCCTCAACCAGCTGTGCTCTAATGTCATGGGTTACCTCAACAGCCACGGTCTGTTCCCCATGCTGCAACAGTTGCTGGTGGAGGGTGTGGCCCGAAAGAAACCTTGCCTGTCAAACACAATGCTATCTGCTCTCTTCACCATTGCCTTGCGGTGAGTCTTATATATGCGTTCTTCATGACATTAATCCCAATGTCTGCATGGACTTTCTGAAGGAAATAACAGATAATATCTTGCACAAGCTACAATGTGGGAGATATGCTGTGTGTGACGTGATTTGCATGCATATTTTTGAATGAATGTGCACAAACTGTAGTAAGTACAAAGAGATGCCAAGGCCTAAATATACTGTGGCAAACAGTGCAGCTAACACATTTCATCTGAATGTGCACAAACATGAATGTTATTTGCCAGGGTGTCTGGCACCCAGGCAAAGATCCCCCAGATGTGCAGGAGAATATGATGATCAACTCCTGGCCCACAGTCTCTTTTTGGCATCACTGAAGGAACAAAAAGGACAAGCAAATGGCTCTCTTGTTTCACTGCATCACAGGCACTGTGATCATTTTTACTGTTTCTGCAGTTTTTTGTTCTTTTTTTTTAAATTTTGCAGGCCTGTTATTGCTAGTAAATACTCTGATAATTTGGCTAGCCTGTTCCACCTGTATGTGCTATCAGTGCCAGCCATGGTACTACATCTTGCCTCCACCGCACCCAAGGTGAGCAGTGTTGTTTACCAAGCAGATGACCTTTCCTGACCTTTCATGACCTGCTTGGGTCATTCCATAAATTTGGGGTCTACAAATGTGACATTTTTGGTGTTCCTGTTACACCCGACCTGTGGAAGTTGACATGGAAATATCATTGGATTTGAATTTAAGTTGCATTTATTTGTTTGGCAGGTATTTTGGGTTACTTGATCGCTCTTAGAAATTAAGACCGTCACAGGGACACAAAAAAAATTGGACCCTCTTGTCAGTCTTGAAAAATTCAGTCCCTCCCCCCCCACTGGCACAACCACTACCAAGGATTTGACTGACTTATGAATGTTAAGGGGACATACAAATAACAGACAATGATTTTTGGACTTTGATATGGATTCCAGACTTTACAGTTGGTCAACCAGTTTTGTGTTGTATCTCAAAATAGAACCTTGCAGATGTTGCTTAACCCATTGGATGTAATGCACCCTTCAAAACAGGCCACTCACGTCAGTGTTTGGATGATAGCAAATTGCTTATCAAAGAGTAGGAGTAACTGTCTTGTGAAATGTTTTTGAATAGATTGGGCCTTCGTATGGCCTTGGTGAAAAAGCACTGAAGTCCAGTTGATAACCAGCAATGTGACCATACCCAGGGCCTGGCTCAATAGAGTCGACTAGACGGTCCAAGCAATCTATCGTTTGTGCGATGCTTGATAGGTCAAGCTATTGCTAACTGTAGGCGTCGCTCACACCTGCCCATAGTCCAACCTCATAGTTTGGTTGGTGCATGCTTTTTTCAGTGCATTGAGTCCATCAAGAAACACAACCTCTTCAAGCAGAGTCTGGACTTTCTTGCCAAGGAACAGAACACAAAAATCATCTTCAATGTCCTGGAGGGCAACTATGCACTCTGCCTACTGGGTAAGGTGAAAGGTGTTGACTGACGGTACTTACCATGCAGCCCTTCATGGGCTCCCCTCCCCCTGCCCCCCCCCCCAAAAAAACTTGCAAGAATTAAAAAGGAAAAAAAAAGATGAAAGGAGATGAAAATCACCAATTTGAGTTGGAAAACACCTCAACATTGACCCCTTTCACAAGTGATGGTTTATCAGGTCATTAATAAATAATAATATTAAATTAATGTTCTAATGTACTTTACAATAACAAAATATACAAATTAACCATACGCAATCATACGAGACAGTAACATTGTTGAGTCCTTTGCCCCTCCCTTGAAATTCCCCCCCGCCCCGGTGATGCGATTTGTCTTAAATATGGTCAAACTTTAAAGTAATTTCCATTTGTTTCCTGCTGTGAAATGTTGGAAAGTGACTTTTGAGCATGGGAAGACAGCTTGCAATATAATGCTACAGCATCTTTTGTTTACCTTTCCATAGCCAACCTAGTACACTTGGGCCAACTGGAACAGCAGGTAATCATACATTCTGACTTCTCTCACTTCACCGATATTCTTTGAGTGGATACTGTGCGTTATCATTTTGGAAATTATATTTGTTGATAAAGCTAGCATGATGTTATGTATTGCGGCTTGCTTGCACATTTTTGTAGCTTTTATGAATCGGAAGTTTCAAGAATAAATACTCAAGCAGATGTTTTCTTCTTTTTTTTCAGGTTCTGTCCAGCAATGTTCAAACTTTTACTGTAAGTGTTGGTCACACTGTAACTTACTGAATTTGCCACATCTTACAGTTATCTTTATTTTGGGGGGGGGCTAACATTGTAGATTGTTGATCTAATATCCATGGTAAGCTGACATTACATTTTGCACTAACTACAAAGTTCTAACCAACTTTTCTGGAATCCTTTTGTTTATTTCCCCAAGCGAGTGACTGTGTCCCTACTCACTCATTGCCAGAGCTACGTTGGGAAGAAGATGTCGCTCACCACTCAGTGGCACCCAGTTCTCGGCTGGTTTTCTCAGCCCACGGACCACAGGTAGAGCGACTGCTCACCAAAAGCCGCAACTTGGTGTTCACGTCCAACATCTATCAGATATGGGGAGATATCAGACCTCTCTGTTACATTCAGGGGATTTCTGAAGACTCTTTGCCTCAATTTTTGAAACACTTTTCAAAGTCAAATCCAGAGTTGAGGAGTTTGTACATTGGAGTTGGGGTTGCACAGGTGGCTTTGTGTAAAGTGCTCTCCTCTCCCCACTGTAGTCCCGGGTTTGATTCGCATCCTGGGCGGTTTGTGAGTGGAGTTGTTCATTTGTTTTCTTCTGTCTTTCAGTTTTCTTCCCTTCATCAAAAATCAACACTTTTGATCTCTGGCTATGTTCCATGGTCAAATAGGGATTGTTTGGCTGCTGCCCAAAGCATGTTTACATGTTTACATTAGGCTGGGTCCTTTGTTATTCAGCCTCCCGGCTGCTAGCAGGGATGATTAACCCACAATAGATATTTCAACAAGTTTGTAATTGTAATGCCTTTCCATGGTATTCTACTTCATAAATTTTCCCCACAATGGAGAACAAATGAATGTAGGTATTCTCCCTTTAAAGACACATTCCTCAAAAAATCACATTTGTCCAGTGTTCCCTAGTCAAACTGTTACTCAACACAAGCAGTGCTCTATAACTTCAGAAAAGTCTTATCTGACCAATGATACTTGAACCTTAGCACTTTACTTTAGAACTTAACAGTGTACACTTTGTATTCCTCTTTAACTCGTACATACATGTAGTATTCATTGTGATATCCATGGATTTCCTACGAGTCTTATTTATTTCTGCTTTTCTTTTGTCATTTTCTGGCATTCTAGGTTACATGAAGCCATGGTCTATGTAGTGAAGCAGTTGAATATGCTGTGGGACCAGCAGATATTGCAGTTAGTGTTTCTTGACATCCTGAAGGCGGCGCCCGAACCTGATTCGTCAGCCAAATCACCCACATCTTCTGCAAAGACCCAGTCCAAAGGTTCGTTTTCCCTACATAATACTGTTTATTCAGGCATTCACATTAAAGCATTTTGCAGTTGTAAAGCTTATAATTAAATTTAAGTTTAATGTAAGTTTAAAATTAAATTGTTGCAAAAGGGGTGTGTCTTCCAAAACCCAAAGAAGAATGAAGGCACAGAAAAATAGATGAAATGGCTGCTAAGACAACAGAAATTGGGCAAAATTGATAAAATAAAATCAGAAAAAAAGGTAAACCTATTACAGTTAGGTCATAAGACCCAGACAAAAGTTAAGAAAAGAGGACACAGAAATAGGACAAAGTTAAGTTAATGTCAGATAGATAGTGTTAAAACCCCTTGGTAAAATTCTGCTTTGCCTCAGAAAGTTGCCCCAATACCTCAGAGAGCTGATATCGACTGTACACCCTCACCCCAGGTTTTCCTTGTGTATTGATTCCCAAAGGGCCTAGTTTTGCAGGAAAACGTCCTTAAATAGAGAAGCCTGTCTGTCCCATATTACTCTCTCCTGTGAAAAACCGATGATAGCAGTCGTGATTCCGTTCCAGGGGGTAGTTTCTTGAAGCGGCTACAGAGGACCACCTCTAAGCTGGGGACACAGAAGGGAGGCAAGAGCCTGCAATCGGCCGAGGTCATCGCTGTCTGTAACGTGTGCGACATGTACCAGACTGCCATCGCTACGCTGATAGAACTCAGACGAGACATCCTGACGGGTAAGCAGTGTTGTAGTCAAAACCATCCCAGGATCCCACAAGATCATCACCATCAATCAATAGGAGCTCCAGCAGAACAGGTGTCAAGGAGTGTGTACCTTGTTTCAGGAAAGGGGCACATCCAAGATTTCAGCCAGGAGTACAAGCAAAAGTGGGTGCAAAATGGCTGCACATCATAGCATGGTCAGTAACGCTGTCCAGGCCAAAAAATAAAAATTGCCCAAAGTTGAACCCCCCCAGCAGAGTGGGGGTAGGGGTTTCAATTGAACCTGCATCTATTCATGATAAACATTGGAGGTCTCTGTTCATCTTCTCCCAGGTTTGAGCTATCGCGACCTCCTGCTGCCGAGACTTTGGCACTTCATTGCCGAGCTGGGACCCCACGGCGGTCTCAAGCTGTTCCAGGAATGCCTGTGCTCTGTGGATTCCCACAACATCCTGTCGGTGCTGGTCCTCTTCTGTGATGTGGCCAGCTACTTGATCCCGTAAGTTGACCTCTAAGCTTGACTTTCCTAGATTATGATTCTGAGATAATGATTCATATTGCAATTAATAAATACTAATTTAGTCTTGCTATCATTAATGACACTGCTGTGGAAAAGTGTTTTCTTAATATCATTTGGTTTATTTAATGTAATAACCTCAGCACTTCATTGACGTGCCCTTAGCACTAAAAAAGTTGCCAATTGCTATTGTTGCTAAATCTCTCCAACACCGAACTGTTTGCATAGCTGAATGAGCATTTCTGTGTTATTTTCATAGGATTCTGGATGACATTGAGTTCTACGACCAGCAGATTCCATTCCATCAGGATGACCTGGTCGCCGTCACCGCATTTCTCAACGCTTTTGTCTTCAAGATGATTTGGGAGCATGGCGTAGGTATGGCAAGCCTCTGAGCGTCCCCAGCAGTCGTGCATTTTTGGGTTTTAGACATTTTCTTGTAGACTTGTTTCCTTCGTGACCCAACCTCAGTCATACCCCAGAGGTCAGGGTACTTTATTTTCAGGTAGATCGATCCTGTTCACTAGCTTCCCCTTACATGCAAGAAAGGGAGAATCCTGTCCAACTTTGAAGTGCCATTGCCACCGTGTTCCCAGAAGCAAAGCTTTTGTGGGTCAGCATATTTTCAGATGACAATCTGCCACTTAACACTGTCCGTTGGTCTAATTTTATAGGAACCAAAATCTAACACGATGTCTTCAACAAGGAGCAAATTCAATCTAGGATCATTGGTTGAAAAGTTGTTAGTTCATAACTTGCACCCTGTGCCAACTTGCTAAAATTATAAAAGCTAACCTCTTTTGATTTGAAGGTATGCTGGAAGAAGACTTGTCAAGGTTTGTAATGACACATTTAGCATTTTCGAAATGAGTGGATTTGGCTTTGACCTCAGTTTGGTTGGTTCCAGTCGGAGCTTGAACAGGTGGTTTCGAACTCTGCTACAAAATAGCTGGAACCAGCGAAACCAAAGTCTAAGCCGAATCCACCCATTTTGAAACCGCTCTATGTTCGAATAATCTCTCTTAAGAAGTATGGTTCTAATCTCTGTAGTCAAAGAATGGTCATTTGTTGTCTGGTGAAAAGTTCAGTCAGGGACCTTTGGTCAACCACTTATAGATTTTGCCAGAATATGTTTTATGCATAAACAAGTCTGGTCCGAGCCAATTTGGCTCATCAGGCTGGTTCCTTGGCATGAAACGACTGAGAATATTTCTATCCCCCCCTGGATGGGATGCCAGTCCATCACAGGTTGTTTTGATTAACGAATGGTGGCAAATGGATTTCAGCCTTCACAACTCAAGGTCCTGGTTCATTGTTCTACATTTTGAAATGTTCGGCTACCGTTAACCAGTCATGTGACCATCCTAGGTAGGCTAGTTCCCAATAGTGTGCTAGACAAATCAAACTATCACAGACGGGTGTAATGTTTTTGATCAGATTAAGTCAAACTACAGCAAACTATATGTCTTGACTTCACTTGCCCACGTTTCATTGGTAACCCAGGCGGCACGGTGAAGCAGGCCAGCCTGTTCAACTCCACACATTCCCTGCTACACCTCCTGTACGACAGGGACTGCCGACGGCAGTTTGCCCCATCCAACCACTGGCTGATCAAGGACCTCAAGCTGACCACATTCAGGGCAGAGCTAGAGAAGGGCAGTAAGAGAACCACGCTCATCCTGCAGAAGATGCCGCACGTCATCCCCCACAGAGAGGTAACACCGTAAAGTCAAATTTAGCAAAATTAGTGGAATTGTGACTAGAAAACTTCAAGAAATATTGTTTTGTATGTTACATGTCCAACAATCCTGTATAATCCACTGTGTTTGATATCAGGCCATGTTTGGTTATTTAGTGGCTGCAGCTAATAGGTTGCTATTAGTGCACCATAATGAATAGTCATAGCCATACCCAGTAATGCCCATTGTGGCTGCAGGTAGACATCACAGATCTCAGATCAAAGAGGTTTGCGGGAAAAGTGACATCCCTGCTTTCAATTAATGCACTCTGTGTAGAAGCACCCCCATACAGGCAAAGAAGGAGAAGGTTTCAACTTTTGTGCCTGGTGAACTTGCATAGACTGTACATTCTAACATAAATTGGTCGTCTGCGTTCAGCATGGCCCATACCAAGTGCGTGTGAACTTGTGCGTGCATGTGTAGTGTCTCCCCACCAGTGAGATGCCACTGATATGCCAAAACATGCCATCTCTTGCACATGCTCAGAGTAGATTGATGCAACACCATGATGCTTCAGGTTTATTAAAGTCAAATATATTAACTGTATTTCTGTCACATAACATCAGCTTGGGAAGGAATCTGCAGTTCCAGTCGGTCAGTTCGTGTCGCAAGCCCATTTTTCAAAAATTTGTTTTGTACAGCGTGTAATGTTGTTTCGCAAGAGGGTGGCCGAGGAAAAGAAAGCACTCGGCTTCACCGAGACAGCCAGTCACTCACCACACTCAACACTCATTACAGTCCATCGGACCAGACTAGTAGAGGTGAGGCTAGCATCAGATGTTATAAATATTTAACAGTAATGACAAAAACGTATCACAGAGTATTTCTTATTGATTTCTATGGTATGAATCTTTAGCTTGATAACTTCGGTAACTATGACAAGATCCATATTTGTGAAGACAACTGCTGAATTTCAGGTGAATGTTTGACCTTTGCCTGCAGGATGGGTACCAACTACTGGCTGGTCTCCCAGCCCAGACATTAAAGGGGCTTATCAGGGTCAGGTTCGTCAATATGCAGGTAACATATTAATTTCATCCGTCCATCCGTCTTTTTGTGCATTTTAAATTATTGTATATGCATCAAACGATCTTACTCTGGGCAGTCATTGCTCACCTAATAAAATTCTAGAGCCATTCAATTTCTTAAGACTATACCAACTGTGCATTGACAGAGTAGCATGCGTTGCTCATTGTATGGTACTGTGAAACCTGGAGGAGGTTAAGCGTATGATAAACAAACTAGACCCTTGGCATGCATTAGTACACAGAGGGCAGTACGTCATTGGATGGTTTTGCTGATGCATGTGTGTGGAAAAGCAACAGATAAGTTTAGACCTGGAAATCTTGGAAAGAGGATCCAGAAAAGGAGTAATAATGGAGCTTGTTTATTGTCAGTAGAAGGAAATGAGATGAGAGGGATAGACGCTTTGCATGGTGGTCGTCTTGCAGGGCAGTTCTTTTGTTCCACATGCAAGCTTCCTTTGTGTGGACCCTGTGGGACAGAAGCACGGGCCTGCAAGATGGCAGCCATGCAAACCCTGTATGGTCGGTTCTTGTTGTGCTTGGACTATTGCACGTCTGCACCGTTGATTTGACAGGGGTTAGATGAGGCTGGCATAGATCAGGATGGTGTCTTCAAAGAGTTTCTAGAAGAGATCATCAAAACTGTCTTCAACCCAACACTCAACTTGTTCAAGGTGAGCTTAGAGTGCAAATAACATGTGGAATTCTGGCAACTGATCCTCACAAAACGGCAAGATTAGCTTTTGAATTCCCCTCAAGCCTGACAGATATTTCCTGTAGAGTGTGGATTTTGAAACCGCTCCATCAATGAAGATGTTTCCCTTTTTTGGGGGGGGGGTAGATACTAATTCTTTTTTCATAATTAGTCAGAGCTGGTGTCCACACCATCATACAAGAATTTAGTGTGTGACCCTTGTCGTCTTTGTTGACAGACCACCAGTGATCAGCACCTGTACCCCAGTCCAACCTCCTACATCAATGAGAACCATCTGGGCCTCTTTGAGTTTGTCGGCAAGATGCTTGCCAAAGCTGTTTATGAGGTAGGATGAAATTATTGCCGATTTCTTTTCTTTGTGATATCTTACCACAGAGTCAGTTTGGAGATGCTGTGTCCAAAACGTCCTTCACTGTGTGTAAACAAGAACAAAAGTACAGTGTTCATGACCTCCAAATCAAGATGCATTGTTCAGCCAAATCCAAATGTTTGGTTATAAAACCATCCTGTGACTCAACTCAACCAAATCTTTTAGGATATTCTTTCATTTCCCATCACTCTGGGATATACATTGTATTGTTCCATCGTCCATGTTTTCGTTCTTTTCCATGAGGACACAGACAGTTCTTTTGGTGGAGAGTTTACAGCCTGTTTATGCTTTCATAATTTGGGAAAGGGTCACTCAGCCCATCATCATCCTTCTCTGGAATATGCTTTCAGGAGGGGGAGGGAATGGTCAAAGGAAAGAAAGTTTTTTTACGATTGTGAAAGGGATGACAGAATGGGTGACACCTCAGTAATGGTCCTTTACAATCTCCTTTCCCTGTATCTGAAGGGCGTAAAACACCAGCATTTTTTCACTCTATATGATGATACATTTTTCATGCTCTCGGTGTTTTTTGTGGGAATTTGGACTACAGTTTTCCCTTCCCCTTGCCCTCTTTCCACCCAGGGTATTGTTGTGGAGGTGCCCTTTGCATCGTTCTTCCTCAGTCAGATGTTGGAGCAGCAGCATAATCAGCTCTACAGCCCCATCGACGAGCTGCCCTCCATGGATGCTGAACTCTACAAGAACCTCACCTACGTCAAGGTGAGTCAGACCTGATGGAGTACATTTGGTTTGCCGTTGTCACAAACCAATGTGGGCCTAAGCCATCACTTTATCTTGAGGGGGCAAAAATCAATTAGGTTTTCTGATGCTCACAGTTCGGTGAAATCATTTTGACGAAAATGATTAAAATCATCCAAACCAGGATGTTTTTCTTGGGCAAAATTTTGTAGAGATTGTGTAATAAGCAATGAAGGGCAATATTTACCAATCTGAGTTTTTTTGAAAAAATGAATTCAACTCTTTAATTGTATAGAAAGGTAACAATTTTGCAAGGGGCACAAGCCAACATGCAGCTGATGCTGTTTTCGTTTTGGGGTTTTCACAAAGGGATGAATTTTGTGTGAATAAGTAGTCTTCATACTACACCCAAATTCACCATTTGGGAGGGCAATATCTAGCGTATTATAGCAGTTTTGGATCTGTTCTTTGGCACAATGTAATTAATCAACTCATGCAGGTGGACAGATAGATATAGGTAGATATATTTTGTCATTTCCTTCAATCGTATAAAAGAAAATGAAATTTGGTTTCCTGGTGTAATAGAAATAGATGTAGAATACAACACGGAACAATACAATCATACAACACATAAATTGACGAGTATAAAATAAACAAATTTACCCTCATGTATATAAAAATGACAGTTTAAATCACAGTTTGAATTCTCTTAAAAAGACCAAATTGGGGAAAGTATGACTCATATAAAACATCAGATTTAGAACTTGTCCAGTTCATTTCAATCATCTTTTAAATGTCGAGTTGAAGGCGTGTATTGCACATCGTAGAAAGTCTGTGAAAGTAACCCCGACAAAATGTCTGTTTTAAAAAGTGACCAACTTGAAATGCAAGTTTCTGGAAAAGTTAGTTTTGTCCGGCATTGCGAAAATTGTTCATAAAAGCGTTAACAATGTGGACCTGTACAGTTTATCTCAATCACCACTGAATCTCTTTCAAGTCTGACAATAAGTCTTGTGTTTGTCCCAGCACTATGAGGGAGACATCTCAGACCTCGACCTGGTCTTTTCGTACGACGAAGATGTGATGGGCAAAATCCACACACATGAACTGGTAGCTGGAGGCAAAGCAGTGGCCGTCACCAATGAGAACAAGTAAGGAACCAGACTAAAGTATCTGTGTTATAGGGTTGTCCAGCCAAGTTGAAGTGCACCCTCACTGGCAAGGAGAGAGCTAACTGGGAAGTTTTTCAGCTGGGCTTTATATTTGTATGCACTGCACGCTTGTGAACACCATACAATATCTTTTTTTCCTATTCTTACAAATATCTTGTGACTTGCCTTTAGAATGGTACCCTGTTTATTTTTAAATTTTTATTGTCTGGGCAAAGCAAGTTCCCAAACTACATGTGACTGATTTTTTTCGGGGGAGGGGTGATAGCATGTGTGTTTATTTTTCAGGTTGCTCACGATTAAATTTTGGTGCATTATAAGTAGTTAGGGATTAATGCAGCTATCCAAGAATGGAATTGGTAATAAATAGAACACACAGATGCATGCCAAGAATTCAAAATGGACATTTCTCAACCACATGCAACATTGTTACCATTTACTGTTGCAACTTGTAAATTGTTACTGTCACAGGATCAGCTACATCCACCTCATGGCTCACCACAGACTGTACCGACAGATCTTGGACCAGACCAAGGCCTTCAAGAGGGGCTTCCGGTCCATCATCAACCCGGAGTGGTTGTCGTGGTTCTCAGGGCCAGAGCTGCAGAGGCTCATCTCAGGCGACAATGCTGAGATTGACTTATCCGACCTCAGGTATGAAAAGTCGATCAAATTTTGGGTATAATTATCAAATGTTAATGAGCCCAGGAGTTCTTGTATAGATTGATCCTAGAGAGATGTCATAACTGCAGTGGCACTGCACTCCCACGCCCGTTCTTAATGCTTGATGCGTGCGTGCATTTGGCAAATCACAACACCCTATTGGTCGAAGAGGCATGTAACGTGCATTCCACCTGTCCGTGAGCACTGTACAGGTTCTAATTTTTGAATTACACGTCAAAGATACACAAGCATTATTGAAAATCCACACAATAGCAGCCAATGTTTGCTTGGTTTTGTTGGGATTGTTTGGGGATTTGGTTGGATCTGAACAGTTGAAGACTTTGACTGTTGGATTCGTTACGTGTCTGACTTTGCTGTTGTTGGATTCTGTGTCATTGGTAATAACTGTAGGGGTCGACGGTGAAAGTGGCACAAAACTTCAGGAGTGACCTTCAGAAGTTTTCAGATTTTTGCAAAATTTAACTACTCAGATGAAGTAATGTACATCGAATAACCTTTGAGATTTTGGATGTTGGAAATAGTAAGGCATCACAATTTTGAGCAGACTTTAATAAGTTTTGCCACCCACTTGAATGAATTTCAAGATGTGCTCTGTGCATGATAGCCAGTGATGCTCATGGAGGAGGGCATGTTTTTCGTTTTCATGGTCCAGGAAACACACTCAGTACTATGGAGGCTTTCACAACTCTCACCGAGTCATCAACTGGCTGTTTGATGTGCTGGCCAATGAATTCACAGCCCAAGAGAGGGCCCAGTTCCTCAAGGTAATCCCACCGAAGCCCATTTTCCCACACTTTGGTTGCAACCCTGGTTTGGGCCACAGCCCCTTACTATTAGGTTCCCAACTCAATCACGGCTCAATGTGATTTCCTTTCCTGCGGCTGAAAATTTCAAATAAACGCAAAGCAGAAGTAGGCATTTGTCCATTTTGTTTGCACATTGACAACGTACTAATATGCTTTTTGAGGACCCCCGGGACAGAGCCAAAGCCCTATACAAAAGATGAGGATTGAGATTGGCCCAACTTCAGTTTTTTGTTGAGATATTTAAATCTTGGCTTGGCCTCCGTCTTTTGTCTTCAGACTAGTTTTATGAATTGATTCCCTTCAAAGAAACTCCTCAAGCTCAGCGCTGCTCCCAGTTCTGAAGAAGCATTATGTTCTTTGGTGCAAGGCCAAACTTTACGAATTTTCTCCTATTCTTGAACAGTAAATATTTGAAAAAGATAAAGTACCTTCAAATAAACAGGCAACCTGTGTGCATGTACATTTTAATGCTGCTGTTTTTTCTCGCAGTTTGTCACAAGCTGTTCAAAGCCACCTCTCCTGGGCTTTGCACACCTAGAACCACCCTTCTCAATACGCTGTGTTGAAGTCAGTGATGACCAGGTAAGACAAACATCAAAAACCTCTTCGCTCCTCTTTGAATGCTTGGTTTGCTCTCTGTCAGTGTAATTTATCTAACACTGTTCAGTGCTGTCCAAGAACTTGACTGAAAAACTTCTGCTCAGTTTCCTGGTGGGAGTCGAACCCATGACCTCCTCTTTACCAGAGCACAGTTCTTGAGTACCAGGCCTGATATGGTCTGCAAGCTGATAGCAACCTTTTTTTTGGATACATTTACAGGATACTGGTGATACTGTCGGCAGCGTCCTGCGCGGATTCCTGCGCATCCAGAAGAGGGACCCAGTCGGCCGTCTCCCGACTTCCTCTACCTGCTTCAACCTTCTGAAGTTGCCCAACTACCAGAAGAAAGCCACGCTCAAGGAGAAGCTGCGCTATGCCATCACCAGCAACACAGGCTTTGAGTTGTCCTAGCTCAAGACACCTCTGTTGCCGCTGTTGTGGTGAAACTGAGAAAAGCTTTGTTCCCTTAACCACTTCGCGCCAGGTGGAGTTAGTGGCACGCGTGATGTGCTGCCAGACAATTTTTTCATGATTTTCTGGTTTCAAAATTCTTCAAAAATTTGTATCATATACTGGACACGTACACCCGAACGAATGACTGCCTTGTGGTAAGTCTTATCTGACAGGCAACCTCCATTGATATGCGAGTATTGCAGCCATGCATGCTGCCCAGTAAAGAGCCCCGTTGTGCGGTGTTGCATAATTTCCTCTTTGTTCCAGAAATTGGCCCAGTGCATTGCTGGACGGTGGTGTTGTCTTTACTAATGCGGCCAGATTCCATGAGCGCGCAGCAGTATTGTATCACTCATCGCTGGAGTGCTGGAGCACTTTTGTTCCCGCTAAAAATTCCCGGGCATTGGCAGCGGCAAACGATGGTACCGTTTCAAATGAACGACGGATTACCTCCACTAATGCCAGCACTCTGTGCTGACAGCATATGAATCTTGATCGGCAAGGCCCAGCAGCTCAGTCTTTTGTTAAAATATTTTCCAAGTTCGGTTACCCTTGCCATGAATAACGGCCCAGTTCCAAAGTTCTGATTTCAAGCACCCGAATATACAATCAAGGTCTGCGGTACTGGGAACCCCGGCAGCAAATGGTTAATGCGATCATGTATTAATCATCTTGTAACGATATTTACTGGTGTTTTGCAAGACATTTTCAATGGCCTACCTTTGCACTGCAAATTTTTACACTGTACCTGTATACACAGAAACTTTTAGAATACACCATGTCTGTGGTGAAAACCGATATAGTTTAATATATAATGTGTGATGTGATGTTATGTATATAGTGTATTGTACATGTGGTACATGTTGTTGGTTACATTCTGTGATTGTAATATAAATATGCGACTTAACACCCGTCTTAGACAACTCCTATCTCCAATATTGAAAATTACCTTAGTTGAGCCAAAGCACTGTAGATGCACACTTGTCCAAGCATCATTCTGTTAGAGGTTAGCAAGCCATTATTTGTGACTAGATCAACCGTCTCTCTAAATGAGGGAACCTCCTCTCTCCAAATGAGGGAACCTCCTACCTCCAGATTGAATCCAATATGCCAGTGCATTTCATTTGCTTTTGCCAGTGCCACTGTGTGATCCCTTGGCATATTTAAAGCTGTGGAGAGCAAACACACTTGTTCCACTTTAACGAGGTGAAGACCTGCCTACACACACTTGTTTCCAAGTGATTGGACAACACACGTTGAACCATAGTTAATACTGGGACATATTGTTATGGAGGCAGTTGGTGTCCTTGCAACTCGGACCCAAATTTCCCAATAAAATATAAGTTTTCTCAGCCTAGGACAAGTCAGGGCATGATACAGTAAACAAAATTTCAATTCTTACACGGATTAGGAGGGATAGCCATGTGTGTGATACATGTGTAGTATACATGTACATCAAATATGAATCAGCCTTTTCTCTTTTGTTTTTCTTGTAAACTCTGGTACAGATCTACATGTACCTTTTAAATGTGAACGCAATGTGTAGATATGCCATTGTTAATAATGTATAAACACAGACACAAACCACTCTTCAATTTTTGTGCAATAAAAATGAAAAATATTTTTTTGTACTGTACATAGTGCACTTTATTTCGGCTGTGTAGATTGACAAAAAAAATTGAGAATTTTGTCTGTGGCCTTTACCGCTTGATAACACAGCACAAAAAATGAAATGGTGTCCGTGAGCTAATTAGTTTAATTGAATTATTTTGTGGTACATTTGCCAACTGTGTATAGTGGCAGATCCAATCACGTGTAAACACACATGTACATGAAGAAATAAAAGATACCCTTTGTGGAAAAGACTGCATTTGGACAACAGGTTCTTCACATTTCCACCTGTAGCTCCATCTTGTATCGAATTTATTCCACTTGCTGTTGTTTTATGCATAAACTGAAGTCGTATTTATCCTGTCTTCAAAGTTTAGACTTTCAAATGCACATCAGAAAACCAATGGTAAACAGTTCATGTAAAAATGTAGTTGTCATTGTCATTCTTACAACAAACAAATTATCCTCTTGATATAATTACTATACTTACTGTATTTACAAACCTTTACCGTTCTTCGCATAATGGAAGTGAAAAATTATTGTCAACTGTTGTCACTCGCTAATTTTTTACGGGCTGAATAAACAGTTCTGCCAGGAAGTACAAGCAGTTCGTTTGTGTACGTTACGAGGTTTAATGTGTGAGAGTGCTGAATGTGCAATTTTCGCATGCCCTTATTTAGAGACACGGTTTGCATAAGGACTTTTAAAAGAGTAAATTTTTGTCCTTGAATAAAAAAATTATGAACTGAAGACTTGTTTCTTGCTGGAGTCAGGCAAGGAGCGCATCTCAATCTTCCGTAGCTGTTTCTTCTTCATCCGCTTGATCTTGGCAGGATTGGAAATCTGTAAAGACAACATTTTTCACAATAACGTGAGGGTTGCTCAGCTGGCTCTCAAATTCATGGGTGAACAGTTCACGGTTGCTGTGCTCAGCACAAAAATTTCATGAGTGCACACAGAGATTTCCATTGTTTTGTTACAATGTTAAGCAAATGTTTCCTCCAAGGTTAGCATGCCTTTTTGCTTTGCTTACCGCTTACAGGCTCCATAATACGTGGAGCATCTGTTAGCATAAAATTCATGTGCTTAGCAGCATCATGAAATTGGCTCTAGACAATCAAAGTGCATGTAAGCTTTCAGATTAAACTGAACCAGCTGGCTCACTCAGTCCAGTTCAGTTTCTGTCCTGTAGAGACAACCAACACATGACTCAAATCCTTGATGCTACTCACCACTTGAACAATTTCTGACTTCCGTTCGTTCTCCAGCTTGCGCTTAATCTTCTTGGCTCTGTGCTGTTTCTTTCTCTGAAAGGTATTGGCAAAAAATGAATGACTTCAGATACAAACAAAACACACATAAAACGGGCAAGTTAATGCTACGTTGTCTGCATGGGGCTGGTTCCAAAAAGTCTCCAGGGATGCTGTAGTACCAGTACACGTGCATGTCTGGCGCCATCCTGTCCAAAAGATAGAGAGATACTGCAATATATTTTGAAATCACAAAACATCTAGGAAGCATGTCTGTGATTTTGAGATACACATGTATACAACTTAGTTAACTTCAGCATAGGCAAAAATTGGGGGGGGGGAGCTTAACATAATTTGGAATAAAAGAGGGACAAATGCCAGTCCCCCTTTCTCTCCTAAAAGCATATGGACATCCGTCCTCGAGTCCCTAATGGACAGGAGCAAACCTCAAGCTCTTTGCTTTTTGTCTCCTTCAACTCGGCTTCAAACGCCTTCAGGTTCTTCATCTCTGCCTTCTGCTGCATTTTTTTCTGCCAGGAGCTTTTGAGTGGTCGGTCCTGCTTCATCCCTGAAAAACTGAGAAGAAAAAGTTGATGTTAGATTTAGAGCCGCTTTTGGGAAGCATGGTTATAACCGAAGGAGTTGGCCTTCATTCATTTCCATAAGTTCAAATTGAGCAGTTGTGCAAACCTACTGTATCACTTTACACCTCTTCATCTCTATCCTGGGCCCCACACCTGTGTTTACATTTGGAACGTTGACTATGGAAATAGCATTCCTATCTGCCCCTAGTTAAAGTGCACCCCCAAGCAGCAAAAGAAAGACAGACGGTATTAAGTTTTCCAAGCGGGTCTTGCATGCGTTCTCCATGTACATGTACGTGCCATTGATCTCCATTACAAATGCGCGTCTGTGCAGTGAGTACCAAAAAACATACCCTCTTTTGTTCCACTCGGAGTGGATAACGATTTATACAGGTACAGGTACATGTATGTTCTTATTACAGTCTGCATTCCTAAGATTTCTGTTAAGCGCAATCTTGAACCTTGTGACAATTTATTGTATTCCATCCTGACTTGATTTGCCTATGAATAACATCCATAAGTAGGATAACCAACTCAGAAGGGAGTCCCTTAATGGCTGGTGTCCAGTCAGACAGATTGACTGTTACCTACTCGATTCAAACCAACCCGACCAATTGCCAACACGGCAGGCATGCTAACTTGACTATTCATCATGTAACTCTAATATAAGCATGACAAGGTACATGTAGTTTGAGTTCAGAACTGGTAAGTGGGTTAGCAATCCCTGAGTTTACATAATTACCGATTTGTCTGCTCTGTTTTCCATGTTCTGCCAGACTTGGGCCTTCCTTTGGGTTTGACTGCCTGTCCATCAGCATACGATTCTTGCTTGTACAGTTGCAACACCTCCTTAACATTCAAAGCCTTGACTTCTAATCTCTCATCACGCTTGTTTTCTTCCTCAATTTCTGATGTTGTGGGTGCATTTTCTTTTGTTCCACAAGTGGCAGTGGGGACTAGTTTGGAAATATCTATGTCTTGCATCCCATTGTCTGGAGATGTTTTTTCACTTTTAGACCTAGATTCCTTTGGCATTCTATCAGGAGAGGATGTGGAAGAGATGCACGATTCTAGAGATTCCCCTGTTTGCCTTTCACGCTCAACAGTCAGTTTTCTCTTCCTGCTCCTTTTCCTGCTCCGCCTGCCTTTTGTAGGTCTTTCCTGAGGACATCCATCATTTGTTGTAACTGCATCTTTGTCACTGACTGGTGGTGTTGTAGTGGAGTCAGGTTGTGGCTTCTCATCATCAGCAGGTGATGGATTCCGCACGTCGAGGTCATTCTCCTGAACACTTGAATCATATCCACCTGATTCCTCAGAATGGCCTTTTGATTTTGGAGTTATTTTCGCGTTTCGTTGGCTCCGGGTTAAAACCATTCTTGAAATTTAGCTATTGACTAACTTTACTTCTCCAACTCTCCAACAGTATGATCAGACGACATGTACATGTACATTTGCGTTCACAAAAACACAAACACAGATACGCCTAGCTCGCTCGGCGCAGGCACGTGTTCGCAGCTATGCCGATGATACTTTATCCGTACCGTGTCATGTATTGATATATTCACACATGCGCGTACATGCGGTCCGCGTATATAATGCGCAGCGGTTTCAGGCAGCGGTCACTTGGGCTACAGGGAAAGCGGGTCAGTATAAAATGTGGTGTAAGATTTTAATTTATTTGATAAGGTAAATTTAGACCATATTCTTAAAGCTTAGCTTAAAGATACTTTTTGCATAGAAAATTAGACACAGATCAAAAAGAAGAACTTATTGGACCCCAACCAGGAAAAAATAACACTCTAAATTAAAATGCTCCCACCTACATTTTAAATGAACGCATCCATGATCTCCCCCAATTGGGTGATATTACTCGCTTCCATTTTCAACATGGACGGCATTTCTGGGTACGTGAGCGATTCTAGTGAAACAAGAAGTGGCGCTAATTCTCCTGCTGTTACTGCACTGAACGAAGAACTGTTAAAAAAGGTTGGTACCATGTGTGTGCTTAGGGCTCTTTTCTTGAGCGTGGCCATTTTACATTAAAAATACTCCAGTCAAAGCCCCATGAAACGAAAATGAATACTTTGAACACGAACACGAAACATGCGAAACGTTGCACATCGCGAGCAATTTGAAGATTAACGCAGCCTTAACGTTGGGCTATGGCATGGAGGAAGGAATAGACAATTGTGTAAGCCGCCGTTCGGCTTTTGCTGTTGCTGTTCATGTTGTTCAGTTTGCGTTCGAGTCGGCTATTTTGCAGGCAAATTGTGGCATGGCTTTGATTGCAGGCACCCATTTATTAGCATGATTAGTGTATTACTAACGTAAGGTCTATAGCCAACTGGCCAAAAACGAAAATTCTTGTTTTGGGCATGTTGGGCTTGGCTTGAAAATGTGTGTGTATTAGTGGTAGAAAAATGCAGTGTTTGTTGCCACCTTTATTTTTTTTGCGATCCGTACATTACAACCTGACCATGCTGACCACATCTCTTTCAATGTTGGAGTGCTTCGTCATGCACATTGCATTGGAAACAACTTAGCCTTTGGCTTTTTGGGTGCACGCGGTTGTTGGTTATCATGGTCATATCAATCTCCAACTTTACTGCCATGACTGCTACTACTAGGCCCCTACTACCAGACTACCAAAAAGTACTAGCCTACTTTCTAAACATTAAGGCACTACTCCATAGGCCTTTCTGCACTCCACCTTTTTGATGGTTCCCCACGCTATGGCATTTTGAAAGCTCCCCAGTAGGGAGTCCAGTGAAACACCAACTCTAAATTTTATATCTGAAAGCGTGTAAAAGTGTTTGTTTTCAATCAATGATTTCTGTCCTTTTTGTGCATCAAATTTTATATGTTAAAAAGCAGTTCTGTTGTAAAAGAACCACAATTTGTATTAGCGTAGTACCATTTATTATGTCTGTTTGTGCCGAGTTTTGGGTGTAAAGTTTGATGAAAATAATGTAACTAAGATCAGCCTTTGTTTGTTGTCATGTGACATGGTCTCATCTAAGCCTGATATATGTACAAGTATCTCGCAAGACTTGACCAGGTTTGGAAGAATGATGTCAGCATCTTGTAGAGCTAAAAATACTCTTTCATTTGAGTATGACTCAAGGCATTTGACTGAAGTGCCGTCAACCGCCAAGCCTTGTTTTGGTTTGTGAAGACTACAAAAAGGTAACAAGAAAGTGCATTTTTCTGTTAAAAATCTCCCAAAACACACATAAGGAGTTGATGAAACATATATGATATGGTGTTTATTTGGAAGCTTGGAATTTCAGGAAGAAAAGGAAATTGTTTTTTGTCAAAAATGATGTTGAACTGGTGCCGAACTGCCCTTTTGTATTGGCCTGATGTCGCGCAACTGTGGACATGGTATATGCATGTGTGTCAGATTGATGCATGGTGCATGGGGAGCAGGAGGCAAAAACCACACGTTATTTCAATCAAATGTTATCAAAAGACCCTGTCAAACACAAACAGACTTAAAATAACTTATGACACCTGACAGACTTGGTCCCCTATTCGTATTTATTGATGACAAACTATCACATCAAAACTATGCTTCAGTGTTCTTTCACACATGTGTGATTTATCACTAAAAACTTCAAGCCCAACTCAACTGTGCTGTTACTGTATACATGTACATGTATCCTACACATGCATTTTTATTATCGATACAGTTCTCCATAATAAAAGATATTGTTTACTTTACACTTCCTCTGTGACTCAACTACAGATATGTGTCCAACCAATGAGGATCAAGACCCCATGTGGTTCAAATACCTTGATGAAAATAAAACTTGTGTCCGCCCCAAAAAAGTGACGGACTAATTACATGTATACCTAATTTTAATAACAAAACAAATTCATAACTTCACTATACTAGCAGCTATTGAGCTAAATTATATACCATTCAATTTCTTTTGAATTCTCTTTCCAGTGGTACTAAATTTGTGGGGTCTTAAGCATTAACAGGAAATGAGAGGAGAGAGTGAGAGAGACGTGAAGAAGTAACAAAAAAAATGGAAATTAGCATCGTCTGTATATGTCCATTCACACTGAAATTTTCTTAGGAAACATTTTAGGCATGTTTATAAAACTTTAAGCGTTTTACAAAATTATAGTGGGGAAAGATAACAAGGTTTTGGATCTCTTTCCTCAATGTTGTTGCACATTGTGCTGGGTGACAAAAAGTACATGTATGACTGTTTACTGTTTGCAGTGCTATATGCAAATCAGTGCTGTATGCAGAAATTTGAATGCGGAACCACTGGTCCTAGAAAAAAAAGTTAGGCGCTAGGTCGATTTTTATACATACTGTACACACATTTGCAAAATAAACAGGCTACATGTAACTTACAAAATCTCACAAAACACACAGAAACATTATTCTGTCAATTATCTGCAGGACAGACAGGCTTTGGATTTTGTGCTTGCAGAATAAATAAAAAATGGCAACCAATTAAATGGAGAAAAAAAGCTGAAAGAAAAGCCAAGGCATGTTTGTTCTCTTACGTTTTTGAGTATTTTGTACCTGGGACCAGACCAGACCAAGGGAAGCTTTGGTTTCAAACTTAACATACATTTCGGACTGAAACAAGTTTATTGCACTGAAATCGTGGCAGGCGTAGACTGCTAGTGTATTTATATGAATACTTGAAACGTCTCAGCTCCCCATACTCGCTCTATACAGCATGGAACCACAAACCAGTCAACTCAGGTACCTAGTACCTGTACGTGCGTGTATGTACCTGCGTGTAAGTTACGTTGCAGTTCAAGTGGGCTCATGCTGTGTACATAGTAAGATGGAAAAAGAACCATGTGATCATGGAGACACATTGCTCGGTGCACGTAGAAGAAAAGTGGGCAGCGATTGTTTGTTAAATGTGACTGACAAGGTGGGCGACTAACGGGCACAAATCATGGTCGCCATTGGCGGTAAGAATTAAGGTTTGTTTGCATATACTTATCTTTTAGGCGCAAATGCGATTGTTGTGGTCATACTGTACAGTGCTGATGCAAGTCATAATGCCCATGTGCTCCACTTTTCCATTGTTGCTAATTGCTTACACAGAATCTGCCTTTTGCATTTTGTCCACAGCTTAGAGATAAAAGAATGAAGAAGGGTCTTCTGCATGGACAGATGACTGATGAGCCAAGCGAGGAGACATCTGGTCCTGAAATTACTGGGAAAAGTACTAACATGGACCCTGTGATTGACAATGGTGAAAATGCCACTCAAAGTGCAACAGACCAGCCTGTCCTAGTTAAATTGCCTCAGGACTCGGTGACCACTGACCTAGTCAGGTCTCCGAGATCCCGCTCGCGGTCCTCATCTAGGTCCTTGTCTCGCTCAAAGTCGAAATCTCCAAAACGCTCATCCAGGCATCACCGCTCTGGCTCTGAATCACCCAAAACCCGAAAACATTCCAGGTCGCCAACACCCAGGAGGAAGCGCAGATCCAGGTCTAGATCTGTGACCCCCAAAAAGAGGCGCCGGTCTCGGTCAAGAACGCCAAAGCGTAAATATTCAAGATCCAAGACACCAAAAGGGAAGCGGCGTTCTAGATCACGTACTCCGAGACGCTCTCGATCCAGGTCGCCCAAGCGTCGGAGTAGGTTGAGATCAAGATCCAGGTCTCGATCCCCTTTACGGCGAAGGCGTTCCAGATCAAGAACTCCCAAGCACAGACGTCCCAGCAATAGGAGACGAAGGCACAGTCGCTCAAGGTCACGGGACAGAAAGCGGAGACGAAGTAGGTCTGCCTCCAGAGAGAGGCGAAGATCTTTAGATCGTAAGTGACTGAGTAAATTGTTAAGATATGCTCACTCATCAATGAAAACAAAGTAGAATAAATCATTTTGACCCAGGCCTTACTAAATTCCAGAATGCAACAGTGGTCAAAAGTTGTGGTTTTGTTGCATTCAGAGCAGTCAACAAAAGAAGCAGCTAGAGAGTTCCTACCACAAGCTTTGCTTTTTGGAAACACCTACAAAATTTGAAGGGGAACCTTTCAATTAGGAAAGGGGGTGCGGTGCCTTGTGAGAACAGATTTAAACGGCAGGTAAATTTCTTTGTTTCCAAGGATGGATTTGCTCTGGGGAGATGTAAATTAATGTTGGATTTTTTTTTGGCCCTGCCTGATGTCGGGCAGGGCAAAAATCCAAAATCTCGCGCTAATGCCTTTTACACACTAATTGTGCATGTGACGTATTCACTTCGGTACGCTGTGAGAGTAACGAAGTGTGACATCACTGTGAACCAGAAAGTGCAGTGCAAACGAATGGAGTACGCGCTTGTGTTGGTTCATGCGCTGGTTCTTGCGCTAATGTCTTTTACACATTAATTGTACGTGTGACGTATTCACTGTGGTTCTCTATGCCTTGGATGTTTACTCATTGCACTACACAATGCCACTGTTGTATTTCAATGCATTTTGTTGTATGCAGTAGGGTTCTTATTTTAGACACATTGAATTCTGTTGAATATACGTGTATTAGGCTCCCTAGAGAAAGTGGGGATACAAATATCCTGGAAAGAGCTACTTGTATATCAATAGTAAAAGCCACTTGTAAACGGTGATGCTTTATCCACTAGGGTCACGACAACGGAAGCACAACCGTAGTCGAAGTCCAAGTGTAAGTAAGAGTCGAAGTAGATCGAGGAGTGTCAGCCGCAGTCCAAGTCCTCGTCGAGCACGCAGTTCTGACGTAAGTCAGCTTAGTAATCCGGGGTCAAATTGTTCTAAGGACTATAGTCTGTGTGAGCCAAACATTCTGTAGGACAAGCTGAATGTAAGCATAAAAGGGGAAGGAATTGAGTGCTCTGTAAAGAGTCAACACTGAAGGTCATGCTGGCCGGTTTAACACAGGAAAGGTGCATTATCCTGGAGAAGCCTTCATTTTTGTACTGTCTGGTCTGGTCACTTGACAGCAGAGACAGATTCTTCCAAGTTTGTTGATGCTGAGCGGTGATGTGTTCAAATATCCTCGCAAACAGCTGAATCGAATAGTTCTGTGTTTTGTGGCAAACGGGTGCAGCGTGCTAGTACACTGCAGAAAGTAATTGCGACAAATAAGATCGCATTTGGTTTCAACCATCCTCTTGTCTCGTTGACATCATGCTGTGTATTGCTTGATGTCATTTTTTCACTGGTTTGCTCTACTTAAATGTTGGCTCACAGCTTGTATATAAATTGGATTTTTGTTTGTTTGTGTAATTAGCATTGAAGTAGATTTGGATTCCATTTGTGTGTAGAAATAACTAGCCCTTTAGATTTTAGAAATCGAGTATATGGCATTTTTTTCATTCAGTCTTTTCAAAGTTTCAGGTAAGGTTAAATTCTTGTGACATATTTTGGCTGGTAACAAATGAAAAGAATCCTTTCATTTTTTCATTAGAAAGGTTGCCACGTTGTGGCTTTTTAAAAAATGTTTTTCTTAGAAAGTGACATGACTTGTCTTTCCGTAATGCTAAAATCTTTCAAAAATGCTTGCATTTTTTTGAAGAAGATTTCTTTAGGAATTTGTAAATCGATGGCATTGCCTTTTTTCTGTTACTCATTCTTTTTTTAAAATCTTTTCAACGTGCCTGTCAAAACGGCATTTTTATTGAAATTGTGTAAAAGGGGGGTTGGGCGGAGCAGAGCAATTGTGATGTGAATATAGACCTTGTAGGTTTAAGAGCCACATGGAAGATCTTTAGTTGATAACCTACTTTGCCATATACAATGAATATATCATTCAGCCTGGCTCACCGTCCCGTGAGTCAGTTGTTCCTGAGCGCCGGGATACCCACCCCGTCGTTGAGGCTGCACCCACAGCAAAGCAAAGTACGGCACACCAGGTGAATATCTAAGTATTAGTGACCCGACAATCCCCGACCTTCCCTCCAAACCAGACACCGAAGGAGCGGGGTGAATCTGCCCCTCCTCATTCTTTTTTTTTTTCCCCGGGAAAAAAAAAGGCAGAGAGTTCATTGCCAAGAGTGTTTCACTCCGTGTTGCAAATTGCATGCCACTCTCTGCAAAGTGCCTTGCTACACACTCGCACATGTACTGCTGATTTCCTTTAAAAAAAAAAAAAAGAGATACGGACCATCATTATTAAGTTATTCGCTTGCTCCAAAAAAAGAAAAGAAAACTGTTCATCTGTTTCCCAGCTGCATCCTATGTTCATTAGCTGTATTTATTGTGGAAAGAATTCTCCTCACTAGTAAATACTAGCGTCACTCGCAAACAGTGGCACAAGTAGGGTGTTTGCATGCCCAGTCAGGAAAATACTTCCTATAACTCATTCATAAACACTTCAGGCAGACCCAGTGGATAATGTGCGCAGCAAATCTGGTGAATGCACACAAATAGAGATAGGATCTACAGCATGCTGTATTCATGAACCGTCTTGACGAGACACGGAAACAACTTACCAAATCTGTAAAGCAAAGTGCAGTTGGACTCCTTCAGTGGGCACCGATAAAATGCCCCCTTGTGTTTATGTCCAGATAGATGTAACCCTTTCAGTGTGATACATGTACGTGAACCACAAATGCCCTGTCGTCCAGAAATGTGCACACAAACAAATACGGTGCCCAATTATCTTTGACTTAGCTAATCATAGAACAATTAGATTTATGATCACCATTCCATGCCTGTAGCAGTAGATGACAAGTTCCTTGTCATCCTGCGAAATAGACTTTGGAATTGTCTGCTGTAATAAGCTGTAATTCTTGGCTCGCTGTAAGCAGAGCAAGGAATTCCAGTCCAGCCCTCAGCACACCTTCCCTTTGGACTGGTAACATGTACATATACTTCAAAGTTTGAGTATAACATATGAATCTGTGAGAAGTAGGTTAGGTCTCCTACATCCTGCTCATGCATGGCACACTTCTATGTTTGTACATGTACATGACACTGAAAGGGTTATTGTGTGGACATCAGGTAAACATTGGTGCATCTGCTGACAACAGTTATTGCATGCAGTATCAGTTCCATTTGGCAGTAAAAAATATCACAGGTATGTTTTAGTACTGAATTGTTCTGTATCAGAATAGGTTTTAAACTGAGCCAGATTCAGATTTAAGCCTACATGTAGATTGGCCACATTACTCTTGGCCACAAAGAAATTTTAAAAAATAAAGGTTTTATAAGTGACTCAGTGGACTTGTTGAAATGGTAAACTCATGTAATCACTTTGGCTCAGTTTGAAACATGCACATTCAGCTTGGCAGTGTTATGATCAGAATCTGGTTCCCAAAACACTAACACTGTTTTGTTGTTGGGCCATTTCCCTGAAAGAGCATTCTTCCCACAACAGGAGAGCAGCGTGTCCTCCTCGTCCCCACGGCTGGCTGAGGTCAGCACCTCCCGTCGCAGGAAAGTGGATTCCTCCAGCGAGCGACCCAGATCCTCCTCACTCAGCCCTGCCAGATCCGGCTCCCCATCTCCTAAGAAGAAAGACGCACGTTCCCCTTCACCCCAGTCCTTGTCCGGCAGCGAGCGGTCCAGGTCACCCACCCCTAAGCCCAAGTCGTCAAGTCGAGCCCGGGAATCCAGGTCAAGATCGGCATCCCCGGCAAAGAGGAAGCAGAAATCCAGTCGCCGTTCCCGGTCCGCCACGCCCAAGAAATCCAGACGGAGATCGCGGAGCCGGTCCCCAAGGCGGAGACGGCGCCACAGTTCCCGCTCTCGGTCACGCTCACCAGCTCGACGCCGCAAATTATCACGGTCTCGCAAGAGGTCGAGTTCGAGGTCTCGGAAGAGATCGCGATCTAGATCTAATAGACGATCCAGGTCACGGTCTAAGAAGAGATCTGGCACACCGAAACGGCGTAGAAGATCAAGGTTTGTATTTAATAGCAAAATACATACTTAACAAGATAAGATATGGGCAGAACAACTGACATATCAAGGCAATTCATCTTCATTGTTAGTAGATTTTAAAACTATCTTAAAAAGCTGGTTGTCCAGGTTCCTCTTTAAAAGTAACATCTGATTTTTAAAGTTTCTTGCCATGCAGTAATTGACTTCATAAACACAGATGCTAATTTCTTGAAAAATTCTCTTCAAGAGGATATATTTTGGCTGTGTAATAGTTTTGAGACATTCCTCACTGCACGGAGTGCTCTTTGTGTGTGCATTTTTAGGTCCCGAAGCCCGCGGAAACGAAGACCAAGATCCAGATCACGTTCTCCACGTCGCCGGCGCTCAAGGTATGTGTACCACCCATAGTTTCACTAACCAAATCTTTAAAAGGAATCCAGGAATGAAATTGTATGTGTATGTACAGATGCAAGTTGACTTGTTGAATTTTTTTTTTTTTCGGTGGGAGCTACTTCAGCAAACACCAACATGCCACCATATCTTTGAGAGTGCTATCTGACAGACTTTTCAAGATCCAAAGTTTTGACTCGTAATCCCTATTCTCTTTCTGGGAATCCGGTTCATTATGAAATGTTGATTTATATTCATGTAGACCAATTTAAGCACAAGAGCATTGTACATTCAGGAAGCTTATCCATAGTGGGAAAAGCATTGTGCTACCTGTTGTACAAGAAAACTTACTCTTGGCTGTTTGGTCAACAGCTGCCAACCGGTCTGTTCAGCAAACAAAACCCATCCAAAATGATTGCTCTGTCTCTCTCCCTCCCCTCCCCCGATGCAATCTTACCAGATCCAGATCCCCCAGAAGGCGCCGGCGCAGCCGCAGCCGTAGCCGCAGCCGCTCACCCACCCCGATGACCCGGGTGAGGGACCCGGCTATGCATGCCCAGGAGGCCCTGGCCCGTCGGCTGGAGCGGGCCAAGAAGCTGATGGAGATGAAGGAGAAGCGAGAGAAGGAGGAGAAAGAGAAGGTCCTGAAGGAGGAGAAGGATTCGGCCATGGAGAAAGGTACGGCTGGGTTTGTTGACTGCCACTTGGCCCAGCTGCCGTTGGAAACCTTGACAAATCGAAAAACCAGTCCACATCTGCTGTGCTTTATATACAAGCTAGTCAAGAAACATACAGTCAGAGCTGTGCCAATCAACTTGGAGTGTTTGGAGACACTTGGTGGTGGTAAACTGTTTGTGTCATTGCCATGTATTTGTTGTGGGCTTGTCATGTGGGACTGTGACATTTGCCACCATCATTGGGCCGGTTCATACTCGCTGCGTATTCACTGTGTATGCAACACAAAGGTCTATTTTGAGGTGTCTGCAGTGTGTGAAGGAAAGCGCAGTGTGTAATGAAAACGCACGCCCTTGCACGCAGTTTGTGAAAATAAGGGATCGTGCGTACGCACCAAATGTATGCGTATCTGGACAAATTGAAATTTTTAAACTTTTGTCGGATACGCACATGCAGCCGAGACTTGAGAAAACATGAAAGTATGAACATCAAAAGTGGGGTTGACATTACGCGCGGCGTGTGTGCAAACGCAGGGAGTATGAACCAGCCCTCAGTCTCCCATTCCTTCAGCAGGTTGACTTGACACAACAGGACAGGCCTTGAAAACTGGCCTATCTTCCACATTGTGTGTGTACGTATGATAAGTCAGAAAACGGTCAGCCAGCTAGTCTACTGCACCATTTTTACTGCACAATGCTGCAGTAGTGGAGCAGAAAGTGTTTGGCTGTCGGAACACTCCTTTGGCCTTGTGGATCTTATGCATGTAAGGAATCATTGGTCACTGAATAACCTGTGACCTGCTCTTTTTATGGATCCCTAAGCCCATATCTCACTGGGCTGTGACAGCTTAAGACTAGTTGGAGACACAAAATTGTGAGAAAATCCACAAATCTAGGGACAGTTTTCACTTGGATTCACTCTGATGTGGTACTTATGACACATTTGCATATGTCACCGGCAAAATTTCGGCCAGAATTTGCGTAGAGTTCGCGCACATGTTGTGGGTCTGTAGCATGACATTCAAGTGATATTTGCACAACAAAAGTGTGAAAATTTTACACTTGTGACTATCCCGCAACGGTCTCACGTCAGGAATGTTACATTCTCATTTTTGTTGTCAACCAGTCACAGTTTTGTTTCATAGGTCACCAACCTCTCCCACTTTCCGACTCACGGAAACTGAAATTGAGAAGGGTTTGAGACGGGTTCAAGACACCCGTGACGACTCTGTAACTATTTTGAGAGAAAATTTGTCGCACAAATTTTTTTAATGTTCCAAATTCCCGTGACACGAAAGCGAGACCTTACGACTCAACGGAGGAAATTTGAGAACCTCTGCGAACGTTTCCAGACAGTTTGGAAACTCTTTCGGGAATGTCGTTTGCACAATCGCTGTCCAGTGAAATACAGGCCTTAGACATTCATCATTGTGGATTTCTACAGTTTTTATCTTTTCAATTCTTTTCACGGTTCTGTGCTCTGTTGGCAGAGATTGCCAAAGGAGTGGAAAAGGCAGCCACCAGCCTGAACCCACCCCCTCTGATGTCCCTGACTCCGCTAGCCATAGACCCCTTGATCCAGGCCGCTGCAGCTGCTGCAGCCATGCAGGCTAAAGTCCTGGCTGAGACTGGTGTCAGCGTGCCCAAGTACTACAACCCTCTCGCCGTCAACCCCGTGCAGATCGCTGAGCAGACACGTAAGAGGAAGCTGCTGTGGTCTGGCAAGAAGGATGAGGTAGGAAGAGGCATGGGAGGAAGAGGCGTGTGGGGGGGGGTGTAGACCAGAGGCCTAGGAGCCAATGGACCGATCCATTCAACCCCGCCCCATTGTGTTCAGACCAATAACAGCTGTGATTTGTGTCTGACATGCGTGCACACATATGATGCATGCAGCTGGAAAATGTAGTTTGGCATTTGAGAAAGCATGTGTTATTTGTTCATGTGGACAGTGGTAGGGTGGATTGGTCGGTTCCACAGAGCTGCTTGGAGGAAGATAGTCATCAGTAGATTTGTGTGCTAAGCAGAAATTGACAGGGCACCAGCCACAAACAGTGCACTGACAACCGCTTTCTGTCTGGTAACTCTGGTAACTTGTTAAGTGGATTTTTCCTGCAGTTAGCAAATTGTGCTAGTAGTGCTTGATAAATTGTGTCTTAACTGAGACTTTGTCTAAATTGGGCATTTTGTGGCTACATCTTCAGTTTTTGCTGTTAGCCCATTGTGTCGGTTTGTTAAAGCTGTAAGGACAGAGCTCATTCATACATGGTTTGTCAAATTTGTCATAAGCATTCAATCAAAATAGACTCGGTTGGAATTATTGTTTGTATAAATGGGCATTTGGAAAAGAATTAGTTTATCAACATCCATGAGTTTGCAGCTTTGTAGTCATTTCAGCTTTTATGGATTGTGAGGTTTGTGTTTCTCTGACTTTGTAGAATATGACTTGTTTCTCTCTTGTAGATGGCTGAGAAGCCATCCAGCAACCAGTGGGAGAAGACAGCGTTTGGTGACGATGCCACCAAGGCCAAGTTCCGCCGACTGATGGGAATCAAGGAGGGCGAAGAGGAAGGGGAGAAGGAAACAGGTGAGACCATTAATTTTGGGGCTAGGGGACTTGGCTGAAAGGTACGTGTGATCTCCGTGGAAGTACTGTGTCAAAACTTGCTGCGTTTTGATAGACATATCAAAGCTTTGGCATGCTCCACTCACTTAGACTACAAATGCAAATGTGTTTCATGCCTCAGGGTTAACTGTCATTTATCGGAGACAATATTTGCTTCAATAAGCAATGTCCAAAATCACTGCTGAGTTCTCCGTACAAAATGGAAGAGCTATGTTGCAATTTTGCCTTTGATGCATTGTGGTTACGGCAGCCAACAGGAGCCCTCTTGTGACCTTTATGATACGCTCAAGCAGTAGTCAAGTTTGTCAGGTGTTTAATGTCCTCAGTGCAAGGTGTATTGTGAAACCCATACAAATTCAGTATTTGACATGTATAATTTCATGGTCATTATTTGCATCAATCATCGCTCTCTACTGTATCCCTCTAATGTCTTGCCTGAAGAAAATGCCCCACACTGCACAACCATTGATATTTCTCATGTTAACCCCTCTGGTTTTACAGCACAAATATCCACAAGTGCCCACAGTCACTCTCTTGCATGTGTTTTCTCTATGGAACACAAACATGCACAGGTTCAGTGTGTACACAGTAGGTTGCCAGCACAAAATGACCCAAGGTCTTTTGTGCAGTCCTCTTCACTGCATTTGGTTTACTGCACAATTATGCGCATGAAACAGTGAAGCACAGTTGTTGGGCAGCACAAAACTGCAATCTGATATTCCTGTGAGGGTCACTTGGTGCAGTACATGACACAGCTGTGCTTCTTTGAGGTGTTTACAAAATGACCTAAAGAGTGACTTCAGCATAGGAGGGTTAATCCTCTGACGTGCACAAAGTACCCTCCAAATGGCTCCATTTGTATTCTGTGTTGATGGAGCATTGCAGCTTTTGTGCACAAAGTTTTGGCCAATTCTGATTAGAACAAGGAGTGAAACAAATTCCATGTACCTATTGTAGCTGTCATGTTTTTCCTCCCTCTTGCCTCATCATTACAGTCGAATCTGAAGAAACGGTTCGCAAGCAGGAGGAGCAGGCCAGGCTTTTCAAGCAGCTGGACCAGGAGTACGAGATCGCCCGGGTCAAGACCCACACTCAGCGGAGCTTTGGGCTGGGCTTTGGCACCAGTGGGATGCCAGTGGCCGCCCCAGCCCAAACCCAACCCGCAGCCCCAGCCCCTCCCCCAACCACATCCACCTAGGTTGGGCCATATCTCTGTTTACCAGTGACAAGACAGGAGTATCTTGCGTGAAAGTACAAACTCAGAAAATGTTAAACCTTTTGATGAATTTCAGTGAATGCGGTAATATAACAGTGTGTTTAAGTTTTAAGAATCTATGAGCGAGTTTCCAGAGTGTGGATTTCTGGTGTGTTTAATTCTTTTGTTCTTTATATTGTAGATCTCTCGTTGATTTGTTTTCTATCTTGTGTTTTTTTATAATTAGCAAGGCAATTTGAAAACAAACCTCTAAAAGACAGCCTTTAATTTTTGCACCAAATATAGGAGGGCCGTAGCCGACTAGGTCGCGATTTTTTGTTGCGTTAGGATCTTAAATTTTAATTTTCATGCTGTTCCGCAGTTAATGCACGAAGCACCTGTAAAATGAGTATTTTTTGGACCTAGCGAGGACCTTCAACCATTGCGTGTGCATGCTCATGGCACAGATTAATCCTGAGTAACTGTGCAAGCATACAGGGGCTTCTCATGAGTACTTTGCGCACAACACCGGGGAAGTTAAAGTGACGACCACATGTGGACCACCAGTTGGTTTTCCCTGGTAACGTGTGCATAAAATGCATCTTGGGTACCAGGCTAAGTTGACCAGTGGTTCACAAAAGGCAGTCACTGGAACTTGTCTGTCAGTAGTGTTGAGTGTCAGCCCTGCTTCTCTGTTTGTCAACAGTGAGGGGGTACTTCTGAACGGACCCCATTCATGTGAATCATATTGTAATGCAGTCAACTTACGCCTCACTTAGGACATAGAGCGTTCAGTTTTGACCTGCACTTAAAAGCTGCTGCCATTTACAGAATTTGAAGCTCAGCATTCTTGTTAATGACATCAGGCAAGTTGGAGTGATGACTACAGTTGCCTATATCGCCCAAATGATGGATGGCTTGGACCATCTAGTCAGCCATTTGGCACCAGGCCCTGGGGCTTGGCTGCACAGCTGCTTACTAATTTTTATGAATGCAGAGGGAACCATTGACATTAAAATACTTGGAGATGTCGTCAACTATGAGCATTGTGAGAATTGCAGCCAACGGCATAATGAGAGCGACAATAGTAGATTTTGCAAAATAGTTCAGCGAGGGATGTTCAAGCAAAACTGTATTTCACTTGCTTATTTTTATAAAGCATTTGACTCGCGGTAGGATGTTTGTGCCCCAACTTGCCCCATACTGTACAGGATGCTGGTCTTGTAGTTGGATAAGTCAATCATGTGAAATGTGTTGGAACATCATGGGTTAAGTATGTCATTGGGGATTGCATGCTTTGTACTACAGCAGTGGTCTGATGATTAGACAGGAATATGTCTCCAATGAAGACTTCATTTGTTATCTGTAAGCTGCTACAGTAACCAGTGCCCAATCTCGTGGCTGGCTGCTTCCTGGAACAAATTTGTGGGAATGGTTCAGTGCATTTCACATCCTAAGGAGGGATTTCGGCCTGCTCACAAGCACACATCCTGCAATGTAGGATTCTGTGTGTTAAGTGGGGTTCTTAGCACAGAATGGTGACCGCAAATGTAGAACAGGTCATTGATACAGAGAGCTGTGCAATTGGGTCCAGAACTCAATGCAAGATCTACTTTTGGGGTATCAAGTTTAATAAGCTAGTGAGATAAGAGTGATCATTTTTTTCAGTGTTGAGATAGCAAAAACGGTTTTGCTTGTAACCACAAATGGTTCTTAACTAGGAGTATATGTGTCCTGTTCCCAGGAAATCAGAGTTGCTAAAGGCTAAATTGAAATTTTGTATTTTTGAGTTCTATGGTTGTCAGCTTTCCAATAAAACATCTTAATTTTTCACCCCTCCTCATATCTCCTACAAAAGCGATCAATACCTTATCATTGCCTAATCTATTAAAATTTTATCTGTAAGCATTTCTATTCTGTTCTACTTTGTCCAGGTTTTGCAGGAGCGATTTCCTGAATTTTCATAATTTGGAGTAAATTTCACTCAACTTTTTTTGTGCTTTATTGAACCAAGTGTCATTAACGTCTGTGACTGTCTAGTCGCCAGTTCCCAAATTTCACCAGCTATAGTCAAATCTGATTGATTTTCACAGTAAGTGGCAAAATGAGGGACCTGGCGACTACACATTCATGGACGTTAGGCACCCAGTTTGTCTCAGTACATGTTTTTGCCAGAGCAGTGCTAGTACACTTTGGCTTTCTGTTATGATGCTATTCAAAGATTTGTCTCCAACGTGAAAGATTCTGGCAGAACTTTAACTGTTATAACGGGACCTGCTCTAACAAAAGCAGGACAGGTCCCAAAATATTCCTTCCCTCTCAGAGTATCCAACTGTCAACCCACAACTATCACCGAGATATTGGAAGGGAACAATCGGACTCCCCTGTGAGTGCTTCAACTTCAAGTTTGTTTACACAAACTGAATACTTATAACCCTTGTCCAAGCAAGCCAGGTTTTGTAGAAGGGGCATGATAACGTACATGTGTAAACAGGTGCATTTTTGTTTTTGTTGCTGGACAGATTATGAACCTACCTGTCTTTTTTCTTTTGTGAACAAAGAATGCAGTTGAGAAAAAAATCCCCCACAGAGCTTTTGCACATTTTGTATTTTCATTGTTGAAACGGTGTATATATGGGAGGTACGAATCATATGCTTGATCCAGTTGATTTAATGCATAGTCATTGGCTTGAAATTGTACTGTTAAATATATCGTTAGTGTAGTGAACAAACTCTAGTCTAGACTTTGGAAGGAAGTTCAAGAAAAGAATCATTTGTTATTGGTCATTTTGCAAGATATAAAAATCCATAACTGCATCAACAACTAGTTTGTCTCTTTTTTTCCAGAGGAAATTATAATAATGCACGATTAAACAACCTCAAATCTGTTGGCAGCCCTGAGTTTTGTATGTTACGCAGATGGTGAGAGTTAACTCACATTATGCTATTTCTCCTATCAGTACCTGTTGATGCAGTGGATTGTAAATAAGTTTTGGTGGGTTTAAAGTTAAGCTCATTACAATTTCCATTAAACACCCCTAGCTTTCCACAGCATGGAATCTCTCCAGATGGCTCACTAACATTTGTATTAATTGAATGCTGGTGAGTTAATATCGTGGGCCAGTTTTATTGAGGCAACTAAGCACAGTAAAAGTTTGCTTAGCTTAAATAAGGTTACCTATCACCTAGCCATAGAGGGTACATGTGTGTTTAGCTTGGAACTGGCTTTCTGCCAGCTCTTGCTTAATATGTAGATTCATCGGTTTTTGTAACAGTTCCCGCAAATTTAGGTCAAAATGTTATGCGTTCATGTAGAGCATCCTCCGAATATGGTGCATGCTTTCTGAATATGCATGCTACTTTGATGATTTGCACGCACATTGGAATGTACAAGTAGGTTTAGAGTACATGTACCAATGCAGGCTCACAGGTACTTGATTTTCCCCACAATAAGGCATGTGCCTGTTGGAATTACATTAAGATCTTTAAATGTTAGCATGTAAATGTAGTCTTGAATAGAATGTTTTGCTGCTAGTATTTCATTTCTTCTATTAAAATATGATTACCAATTTCAGAAAACTCAATGGTAGCTACCGCAGTTTTTGTGAAAATACAAAATTGATGATTTTATTGACTGTTTTTCAGATCACTGATTCACACAGATTACTTCAAAATGACAATGCTAAAAAAAAAAGAAATGCCGAGTGCAACTACACCATAAAGAAGACCCTTCCCCCTAAAAGAAATTGCACTGCACACGTACATTTCTCATTCAGAATATATTTCTACACATTTTAGACATTTTACACATATGTCTAGACATTGAGTCACACACAAGTGAGGGCCAATTCGTGCACACACCACTTTCACAAATTTGGCAAATTATTAATGCACATTTTCACCCTGAACATTATCACATGTTGAACCGGTCAATTTTGGCATTAGTTGCCTTGGGACATCCAACCTGAATCATAGTCCATGAAGTAACTATTTTGACCCAATACTCAAGAGAAAGTTACAGCACTGATAGACTACACTTAGTCTAGCACCAGACTCATAAACACTACATATAATATACAATCATTTGACCTGAAATAATCTCAGTATTTCAATCCATTTATATGAAAGTAAACTAAAGTAGTCATAATTTTTAACAATTTAATCACTATAATATAAATACAAGTCATAGAGTTCTGATAAAAATGTTTTGAGGTATAACAGGCCAAACAACACAAAGACTTTATGTTAAGGTTGCAATTTATGCCTAAATGCCTCTTGAATTTGGACACCGCAAGGTTATGTAATTAAATCCTATCTTTTATGACCCTTATAATCTTAGAATCTGGATGTGTCTCTACCAAAGAGCAGTGTCTTGGTCCAGTCAATGGGCACCTGCATCCTTAACCTCCAGCTGCCCAACCGTGTGAGGTAGGCAGACCGCCATAGCAACCAGGAGTAGAATCCTGCACCAAATTATCATGAGAGAGTTTGAGGCCAACAAAATAATAATTACACTTCTTGTTTACCTACTTGCGGCTTGGTCGATTTTTCTTGAGCAAGACAAGATGCTGGGTCCTTTTCAAGATTTTCCGTTTTCAAAATTCTTCAAAAATCCATTTCATTTAATGGCCGTTTATACCAATATGAAGGACTCTTTGGGCACTACTCTAAAGCTGACAGTTAACAACCATTGACTTTTGAATATTTCAGCCAGGCCTGCAGCCTTGGAAAGAGATCCCAGATTGTGTGGTGTTATGTCAGATTCTTTTGTTCTCGAAACCGGCACAGTGCACTGCTGATCTCTTTTCAATAGGGGCCAGATAACCGTGCAGCGGTGCTGTGTGGCTCATTGTTGCGGTGGTGGAGAGCTTTTGTCCCCGGTGGTAATCCGCTCGCTCTAAATGCCTCCAACTGTGGTATACTGTTTCAAAACAAGGCTGGATTATCTCCACTATTGAGAGCAAAAAAAGTCAATAATGCACAGTCTTTTGTCCCAGTTGTGGGCTCCCGGGCTCTGCATATAAAGCCTATGTACTCGAAAATGGGTCACTCGGAAGGGAGTGGTTAAGGCGTGACCCTTACATTCTTGGTGGGGGTTAAAGAAAAATAAGAAATTGGAAATAAATTTATAAGACAAAAGGTGTCTTCTTTAGTTTGGATGTGGTGCAAAAGATTCAACGAACATATATGTCCACGTAACAAGTACCTCCTAGCGCTTTGTTCTTCAAATTGTTCATTTGCCCAACCCTTTCAGTTGTAATTTTTCAAGCAGTTAACACTTGGCTGCACAATGAAACCGAATTTCAACAAATTGTGCTATGTAATAGAAAGGGCAACACTTTTTTTCAACTCATCTCTGATTCAGACCCAATTCTGTTCACTGTTCAGCTGCATTCTGCATGTACATCACAAACTCTCTTAACCACATGCTGCCGGGTGGTTTGAAAAATGCAGTGCACACATACGGGTGAATTTCACAATTTTCAAAAATCTTCAAAAATTTATCATTTCAATTAATGGACCTTTACACCCACATGAATTATTGTCTGGTGGCCACTGTAGCCTGACAGACAAAATCTATTGACGCCAGAGTATTTCAGCCAGGCCAACAGCCTTGTAAAAAGAGCCCAGATTGTGCGCGATGTTATGTAACTTTCTTTTGTTCACGAACCTGGAACACACCACATCCATTGAGAGTGAAAAAATGTCAGTAATGCCCAGCAGCTCAGTCTTTTGTGCCGAGCACGGTCTTTTGTTACAAGGCCCAGCTCTTTTGTCCCGGTTTCGGGCTCCCCAGCTTTGTGTATAAAGCCTATGTGCTCAAAAACGGGTCCCCTGGCAGCAAGTGGTCGACAGTTCTATCCAACAGAAAATCACATGTGGAACTGAAATGGTACAATTTTCCATTCCAAAATTACGGGGGAACTGAGGTTTCACAGATCTCACCTTGACCTTTGATGACTGGTGTGTTGGCCAAACCCCTGTAGTCCCCCACATAGGCCAACATGCCCATACTCTGGTACTGGAAGGATGGGCCGTCCTTCCCTGAGTTCTTGTTCAGGGTTTGGGCCAAGTACCTTCCTTGCCTTTCTGCAACCTGCGGAACCGGCCACAAAAAAAAAAACTTTTTCAGCTCCAAGTTGAAACTGGTGGTGCCTCAATTCTGCATAGACCATATTTTGATTTTTATCACCAACTGGTTTTCATGGGAACTCTTCCATTAAAAGTCATCCAGTCTTGAATTTGAAATCTGATTCTTTGTGGGAAAAGAAAATGTTGATGACAAGAGGGCCTATGATTTCTCGGTGTCAGGTCAACTCGCCCCCTGACA
>NW_019091517.1:347316-361025 GCF_001949145.1 Acanthaster planci
TTTCATCAAACATCTTAGCCCTTCCCACGTCCACTGTCTGATTAAGTTATCTGTACATCAAACATAAGCTCAGGTTCAACAACTTCGAACCCTCCGTCCCATTAATATTTGGGTATGTGAATGAGGTCTGCAGAAGGGATGCAGCTGGGCAGATGGCCCATGCACACCATAATACTGTATTAATTTTACCAATATAAAAAAAATATATTTTTACCCCAAATTCCACAGAAAGTAAACATCCAGCAAGCTTTAAACAGTTTAACTTTCACAATTCTCAACTTTGAGTGCCTGCTACAAACCCCAGAACCTATTTTTACGGGCAGCAATTACCGTCCATCTCCGACTGATTGTGATTTTTTTATTAATTGGTGAATGGGACGGCCATACGTGCTTGGGAAACTTAGGGGGGCGAGTCAGTCAGGAAGCAAGTGGGTCAGGGGGTGAGTTGGCTAGGGGGCGAGTTGGCTAGGGGGCGAGTTGGCAAGGGGCGCGTCGGTCAGGGGGGCAAGTTAATAAGGGGCGAGTCGGCCGGGTGCGAGTTGACCTACAATCGATTTCTCCATCTGCATGCACATTACTGAAGCCTTTGAAACAAAAACTTGATGCCCAAAGTGCACAATAACAAATAAAAACAAATCATCAAATACTTTACTCTGGGCTTAACTCAAGAAAAATTTAGCATGCTTCTTTTAAAAATGACTTGGCTTGGCATGCAAGTGCCAGTTATACTGTACCTTGAACAGTTAGGTGTGGGGCTAACCTGAGTTTGGCTTCACTGTAATACATGGGACACTTTCCAGCAAAACCTACCACTTGTTATCATATTCTATTGTGCTATGGCAGGCTAGAAGGCTAAAATTGGCCTCGTGGATCAGTTTCTTTGAAGTAGTTTTGAAAAGTCATTTTAGATGAATAGTAGTTCCAAAATCATGGCAAGGTATAAGCAATTCCGACTGCAATTCGTGGTCACTCTTACAGATTTTAATCACATCGACACAATATATTCCATAAAGTGTCTAATTTTGCCTGCATCAGTCAAACTGGTACATCATCACACATCCTGAGAAATGTCTGACATGAAGTGCAATGTTGCCCTAACCTGTGCTGTGCAGGGCAGGTTGAAGTCCTGTATTTCGGCGCAATCACCGATGGCATAGACGCTGCCGCTGTCATCATCCAAGATTCTCAGGTACTCATTGGTGAGTATCTGACCATGATTATTCTTTGCAAATGGAAGCTCCTTTACAAACGGTCTGAGGGTTTTAAAAACAAACAAGACTAACCTGTCTGCAGAAACAGAATTCTTGAAACTATTCACGCATGTACCAAACCATGTTCCCTCTAAGTGATTAGTTTTTAGTGAAAATCATTAGTCACACTTTGATGAATCAAACCATTATATGATATTTACTTGAAAATTAGATCTTTGTAATATTTTCAGATCATAAATTTTTAATTCACGAGTTATGGCTACAGAATTTTCTAGACACAAAAGATAACGAGGTTAATCTGTCAAATTACCAAAGTTCTCCGTAATCGACATGAAAGTCAATATAGAGTTGACAAACCTTGGTGAAAGTCCAGTTGACCACACCACCAACTCGCTGGACAGGTTGCGGCCATTACTAAGGGTCACTCCATCTGCCCTGACCTCTGTCACGTTGGCCGTGATCAGCTCCATCTGCTGGCGGTTGCGAATCTTGATCTCGGCATACTCTTGCTGCTTGGGGGTGAAGGAAGACAGAATCTGGCGCCCCTCAATGAGGGAGACACAGATGAGGCCTTGCTCCTCCTTGTAAAGACGAGACACATCCTGGCAGGATGTTACACCGAAAAGATGAAAGATTCACAGTGTTAACAAACTGTAAAATCTTAGATGAAATTTCCAACAGTGTTCATCAAACTCCAACATACCTCCCTAACAAAGTCATACAGCTCTGCCCCAAACTCCACCCCTGTCGGTCCCCCACCTACGATGACAATATGGAGTAGTTTTTCCCTCTCTGCTTGTGAGATGCTGGGATGTAGAGCACATTCAAAGTTGTTCAGGATGCGATTTCTGATGGCTCGGGCATCGCTCACTTCCTGCATGATCAAACAGCACACAACTCTTTGAAACCAACTTCGACCAGTCAGAAAGAGTCTGTTAATTTTGCAACTGGGTTTACCCAAAAAAAGGTGTTTTGGGAACCTTCTGGAATGTGGGGAATGGACAGAGAAACTTCCCCCTTCAAACTCAGCTGTCTCATGACCATCCTCTTTGACATTAGAGAGTCAGGTTGGCATAGTGTGGGGGGTTAGGTTGGCGTAGTGTTTCTTTCCTCACCTTCCACCTCTAAGGGCCTAGGTTTGAATCCGGCTGTGGATTGTGTTTTCAGTCCCTAACTGAGTCTGTGCGTTTTCCCCGAAACATTTATCTGGGCTTTTCCTCCCAACTCTAGAACCGAATATGTCTTCATTGTCTTCTTCACTCATTATCATCCTGTAATTGGTGCTAAATGCACTGTTGGATGAACAGATACAAATAAATAATCTCAGCACGCATGTAACGACACCCATTATGAGAACATGGGTGTACATCTGTAAAGTTACGCTTCACCTCAATGGGATTGGTTTCTGTGGTTACCCTCATAGCTCATGTGGTCATGCATGTAAGCTATGCTTTAAGCTTGTCACTGGTAACATTAACAAATTTTGGCTGACCTGTCTTGGAAAACTTTAGCATTTAAGAGAACAGTATGTCTGACTCAAACAATTTGTGTCAAAGGACCACAAGATATAAGTGAAAACACCCAAAGCCTCAGTTTAAAAAAAAGGAAAAAAAACAAACCCACTTTGACAACATCCAAGCAAATGTACAGAGGGAATTCTGCTTCCTCCCCTAGCTCTTTGAGGGCTAAAGAGATTAATCACAGCAGTCTATGGTACCTGCTCTGACTGCCACACTGTTAGACATTTCTGACAATAACAGCAACCTTACCTTGAGGAAGAATGCATGTTCCATCACCCCAGGGATACCAAAAGTGTTACTGACAGCACCCACCCCGATAACTAGCTTGTCATAGCTGAGGGGATAGGTCATGTCTGGTTTGATAACACTCTGACAATAAAGCTCCTGCAATGACCAGATAGAAGAAAGTGTTGGGAAATGTCTCTGGTATGTTCATATAATGCTTGGTCATTTGACACTAGTTTTTTTGTAAGCAGCATGGGATCAGTCCAACTGTTGGGATTCTGGCTTGTTCCTGAATCAAGGTGAAATATAAAACATCTAGAAAAACGAACCAGATGGCATTTTTTCTTTTGATGTTTGAACAGTTAACCACTTGCCACAATGAACTTCCACTATGATCTTGTCCCCAGCATGGTGTTATTTTTGGCCAGCATATGCTGACCTTTTAAAATGGTAACATATAACCATAGTCCTTTGAAAGTTGGACTTCACAACTGCTGACCTTTGGTGGTCAACTGTTAAAGATTTATGCGACATTTCTCAATGCACTGTATTGTAATCTCTGAGATAATTCATTTGAGAAATATTTGCTTCAATGTCTGGCAGTGACCTATGACCACATGAGAGCTCCACAAGCACAAAATTTTCACTGACTAGTCAAAGCTTGTGTCCTGTGTATGTACAAACTCAATGGGAATTGTTCAAGAGTGGGGCAGAGTACAGACATCTCCCAGTACTGATCACAGAATTCACCAGAGCCTGTTTAAATGTCCTCCGCATCATAACACAGGAAGTGCACAGTGGCTTTGCAAAGATCTCATGAGTTAGTACACTGCTTGAGCTGTGACATACCTTTTTGTCCACATCAAGACCAACAGCTTCACTCAAATGAAAATGATCAGTTTTCCTGAAGCCTGTGTTCCTTACTGGCTCAATGATACTCCTACCAATGTAACAATGATCAAATGGACACATTATCTACATGTACATAGCTGGGATACAAACGGATTTTCAGCCTGAAGATATCACAAGTTATTTAACATACGTGTTCTTCACACAACTGCGTAGCAGACAGCTTGCACCAAAATCAACGCATTTTCCATGAAACTCTTTGATCTCATTTGTTCACATTTTGAATGAACCAGCAAGAAGATTTTGAACAAAAAGTTGCACCCTGGGGTACTTTTCACTAAGTGTGCTATCAAAATACAACACAGCCCCAACCAGCACTAACCTGAATTCAAGAGTTCCGACAGTTGTGCTCGCCAGCAGAGGGGTGAACAAGAAATGGTTGCGCGGACTGACCACGATGACATCGTACAGCGTCTTGTTGATGTTCTTCAGGACACTGTAGCTGCTCCAACCGGTCCCTAAAATCACTAGCTTCTGTCTTTCCGAAACCCCACTTACAGATGACGCTGACTGACTTGCGTATCTGTAAATGACATGCCTTGCGATGATTTTGACGGGATGCTGAAGACGATGAGATGAGGAAGGAAGTGCCACTGATGAGAAGAGTCTCACTTTCAACCGCTGTCCTCTCATTTTGATTTATTGGATATTAAACTGTCAACATCCACAAATCAGCATTTTCAAAACGTTGGCTTAAATGCATCCACTTCCCAATTTCCAACTGCATGACACTGATACATCCTTTAGAAAACAAGAAAGAAATAAATATAAAGTGTTATAAAATGGGCAATAAGATGTACCAGATCTTAATATCATGCTCTTGTATACTAGGAATGATAAAATTGAAAGACTTGATTTGAACTGTGGCTGTTATATGTAGATATTTGTTGTATCCTTTGTCAATTCACTGACATGATTAAATAATTCACTGACATAATGTCAGCATGGCCATGGACTGGCCCATGCTTTGCTGCAGAAACACGGCTACAGTGGAGGTCAGCACACTCCAAGAAATGCCAAGCTAATGCAGGTGGCACCCTCCAATTCATTGTGTTTGGAGTCTTCATTGAATTGGTATGGCATCCTTCATAGCCTCTATGGTTTTGGTGTATATCTGGCTGACTATCTGAGCTCACTTCAACTTACTCCAAGAGCAAGTAATACAGCAGGAGTTGAACATTAAATTTTATAATCATTGATAATCATGTAATCTGTGGACTGATCATATTAGGAAAGGAAGGCACTTCAATACAAATTTTATTTGAAATCAGGCTCTTCATTAATAAATAATATTGGACAACAGATTGTAACCAGGTACTAGGTAAAGATGTGTTCTACTGTATGTGTTTTAAATGCAAACGCATATCATTTTTAGTCATTTAGTTTTGTCTTTTCATGTCCTTGTTATGTATTTAAAAAAATACTAAATTGAACTTAGATGTAATAATGTCTTTGAATCCCTTCATCTTTGAAAGATCACCTAAATTTCAACATGTTCACATTATTTTAATAATACACCAGAATATTCATAATAATAAAAATATTTGATAACCGCAATGGGTCATTAGGGAGACATTCCCATAAGAACGTGCACAAAATTTTTCCAACTGTACTGTCCCATAATTCAATATTCCCTAATCCGATCTTAACCAAACTGTGCATGCTCATTTTAGACCCTAATCTATCATCTCTCAAAATTTGGACAGTAAAATTCGGCCTCCTCCTAGTAGTTGGAGCATGACCAGGTTGAAAAATTACCACAAAGTGTCTCCCAAATGACCTACAGTGTATTTGTGATAATACATGTACTTCCAAGTCCAAAATACTCGACATTTGAAACAAACACAGTGGCATTGGCAAGGCCCCTCTTCTTGTTGATGATATAGTTACTATCAGCTGCCTTTCATCTGACCACAATGTGACATGTACAAAGAAATCCAAGGGTCATAATTGCCATGTGTAGGCCTAAATGTGTAAGGCCTACATGGTTTCATGCTTTACGACTAGTAGATATCTGTTCATTCATCCCCTATTAATTACGGCTTGCGGGCAAACTGCAAAGTCATTTTGTCTTTCCCAACTATATGTATCACTATCAGACTACAACTTGTTTTTTTTTTTTTAGAGTTTTGCATATTACTATTACAAAGCAACTCCCATACCAGTTGGCTTTCTTTTCTCTCCCGTAGGCCCACGTGTGCATGTTGCTCTTCCGGCATGCATGTCTTTAGCAATTCGTGACCTTTGACCCTGTTGACATTCTGTACTAGTCTTCCTACGGGCCTTCACCGCTGCATGGTATGTCGTTTACGCACCACTAGCTAGCGTCAATAGTAATAATGCCTGATGAAAAAGACTAGGACAACGAGACGTCATTCATATTGGTAGAGAAGAATCGATGACGTATACACAACCGCATGAGTCGAATTTGACAGTTTTCCTCTGTTTTTTCAGAATTTAGTGATTATCTTACGTCTCTCAAGACCAAGGATTTGACGAACATGTCTTTCCATATGGTATGAAAACCAAAGATAACTCAGTGATTTTTTTCTAGTTGGAACTTGGAGATCTCGATGAAAAGAGTTTGGTAAACTGCAAAAATACTAACGTGTCCAGTTTCCGGACACTTCATGTTACATAAGTCACTGCAGCATTTCAACATTAGGGTCGTCCTAAATTTTCAACATTTTCACAGTAGTACACAGAGTACTATTTTGAAGGCCCCCACCCCCAAATTAGTACTTACATGTATCAACTTTTTTCTATCAATATCCTGAAATATCGACAAATCACATTTCACATATAGGCCTAGGCATACTAGGCTAATTAAACTAGCTACACGTACATGTATGAAAATGAGAATATTAGGCCCCTTACTAAAAATCAACATTTGACAGGACCTGAAATGTTGTACTTGGCCTGCGATCCCCTCCCCCTATGCTTTGTATGACCGTGAAAATGTTGAAAACTTTGAACGGCCAGCATGGCACCTTATGCCATGGCATTGCCATTAGTGAATGGGGTCTACGTGCATGAGATACATTGAAGGTTGGTAAGTTAAAGGCATCCGTAGTTAATTCTATGGTTCTCATTTTCTGAACAACCTTTATTTTAGCTCCTACTTGGGAAAAAAATACACGGAACATGTTTTGTGTGCAGATATGGCACTTGAATTGAAACCCTGCTCAAAACCCTGCTGAGACTGGTCAGAAAAATTGTGTTTTCTAAGGAAATGAGTTGGTATTTTCCCTCCTAAATTGAACTTTTCTGAACATGTTTTTTTTTTCTGATGGCTGATTCCGGCAGGTCACTGTACGGGTCACTTTAGGGAATGGGTGCGTAAATGGACTCTTTCCCAATACACCTTTCAAACAGTTTCATTCTGCCACCAACCAGGCTGTAAGCTGTAGGTATGGTATTTCCTAGTCGGAGTAACTTGAACTCTATTAATCTTGTTTTTGAGCATTTGGACATGGTCGGGCACAATAGGTAATTTCAGGACTGTTCAGAGGATGCATTCTGAGGATTTTGACTCTGGGAACGAGTTATTTTGAGTGAAATGAATTAATGAGATGGAAGGTTCTAGGACTCTATCATCGCCCGACCATGTCCAAAGGATTTTAATAACAGGTTTTGCCCTTACATCAACATATAGTCATTAATACATTAATCTTTGCTACAATGAATGCACAAAAAGTTTACTCGAGCCTATCCTAGAGGAAGAAAGATATGCCCTCTAACGTGACGTCATACGCAGGGGGTCTATATTGGGTGCTTATCTGAGTGGTGAGAGCTTACACAAAAATTCCCAAGTTTACTCCTTTAAGGGCAAATAGTTCTGTTATTGAAATTAACATGTCCCAGACACAAAGTACATATTCATGTCCGATGTTAAGAAAGGTGATTGGTAGAGTCCAAGTTACTCGTACTAGGTGTTTCCTACCAAGAAAACAACATGAAAAAAATCTTGAGAATTTTTGGAGACATGCTTGTAATATTTTACCTGCCTTTTCCTCACTGACCGACAGACCAACAGAATATATGCACTGCCCATGTTTCCTCCAAGTCCTTTGAAGGTTTTTCGGGAGGTTAGGGAAGCTGTTACGCCACCTACATATACCCCACAAATGTGGGGTTCTTCATCCCTCACTCTCGTGGGACGGCGGCGGACGACAAACTCCACAGTTCTGGGTGTAAACTTCACCTTGTCTCCCTCCACTCAAGATAATTCTGGATTTACTTTGACTGTACATGTAGCTCACTCTGTAATGTTTACAATGTTACCTACAGAAATCATACCAGGTCCCTGTGCAGATGATATTCAACATTAGCTATTATTTTAGAGAATCCTTTGTTCATTCATGGTAAGAGAAGTTAATTTATATAGAATGTGGTTTGGCCGAGTGTGTTTTTGTTTAAATTACAGGCACACCCATCAGTAAGAATGAAAGGCTCTGAGGCAGACTGGGCTCCTGTCCAGTGCACAGACTCTGAGTGTACCCAATCCACCAGAGGTCCACACTTGCATTGTCCATTCTGCCCCCAGGAGAGTCTCTTCACCGATCAGGTCCTTCTCAAAGCTCACTACAGGGTCAAGCATGTGGATAAAGGAATAGATTTTGGGGGTGAGTTTGGAAGGCAAGACAAATTTATCATTAATTGTTACCATTTGCAGCATAAGAACAGATTACTCCACACTTCTTAGTTCACCTCGTGTGACAAGTTTAGGCTGGAAAATTAGCTGTTTATTCAGAGTCTCCAAAACTGTGAAATGTTCAATGTAAATAATACGGGGGCATGAATGTGGCAGAGGGCATTTCCATGGGAAAGTGGACAATGACATTTGGTCATGTTACTGCTGACCTCAATATCTTAAACAGGCCTTAAATAAGACATCTTTTTGTGTGTGAATTACAATTAATAATGAACTGCCCTTCAGAAGCAATTCAGTCCTGCAGAAATGAAGAGAAAATACCCAATCTTTACTTATCCACATTGTAATTACTCCACCATTGAGTTATTAGCAAATCTGTCCAAAATATGAAACATATGGTTAACATAGTTACATTTAATGAAGGTTCTTTAATTTTGCCACTATTGTATTTCTTCTATGTGGTAATGCCTGCTCTGTTAAAACTCTTTAGATCATAGAATGTAAGAGTTCTCGATGTAACTTTTTTTTCCTTTTAATTCCATTCTTTACTGTCTCTCTCCCAGGTCTCAAAATTCTACGTTGCTGTCGTCCCTGCATTGTCCATGGCATCATCCATGAGCAGAAGTGTTTTAAGGGTGCCCACTGGCACTGTTATCACTGCCGAAACGGGTTCAGCAGGAGGGACGAGGCCACCAAACACTACCAGCAGCACTTCCGCCACCCAGAGACCACAATACAGATAGTCATTACTCGGGTACCGTGAGTCTGGCCCCCTGACCTAATCCCCAACTTGTCTTAAGTCAGGTAGCCCTGTCAGAAATGATGTATCTTGTCACGTAGTGTTGCCCAGAAGTCTGTTTTAAGATTCTGTTGTTGGTTTTAAAAAGTCAGCATCCTCAAAGGTTTGTCAGGAGTGACAATGAATATTCAAAAAGAAATTGCATGGAGGTAAATCAAAGGAAAAAAAGATTTATACATTGAAGACATTTAGGATCATACATGTAAATTGCATTGACCAAAAATCAAAGTGAGTTGCCGAAATTTATTGAATGAACTTAATCCTATGCTAATTGGGATATGTACCTATTCTTTTGAATTTTGTATGATTTCATTTTGTTTTTGTATTATGTGTATACATGATCTATTGTGCAATAGCATCCATGTGAGTTCAAGTTTTAGTCTTTTTTTGTCACCAACACTATCCTACCAATTTTTTCCCCAGGATGTCAACCAGATCTTCACTACCTATTCAAACACAGAGCCCACCAGTACTAGTCTTGTGACGCACCTCATAGTGCCCCAGTCAAACCAGGCAGTTGAGGCGGACACGTCCGCTGACCCTGAGCAGACCGACGGGCAACAGGTTCAGTACCAATACACTTGTGTCGATGACAGTGACCAAAGCACCACTGATCGCGAAGGTAAGATGGACCAAACAGGGTCAGGCTGTGAAACTTTGCAACTAAAATGTCCTTGCCAACCTGGGAAGTATGCTAATGGTAGTGGCGATGCTGTGCTAACGGTATTCTGGACGTTAAGTAGGGCCCTGGACCCTTTCCTGAACCCGTTTTGTTCTCTGCCAACAGTTGTGCTCATCGAGATACCAGCAGATGGTAACAAAGGGGACCTGGAGGCAGGGCCTTGCTGCACGGAGCACGACTTGTCTCTGCTGCTACAGGAGAAGGAGCAACTTGAGAAGACTCTCCAGGAAGAGAGGGCTAAGTGGGCCGAGAAGGAGCACCGGATGAAAGGCACCATTGACAGACTTCGCGCAAAGGTGAGCAGATACCGGCATTGTGGCACTCGCACTCACCTACTTTCCTTATTTGCACATAATTTTGTTTTCTATTTAATTGTTGACAGTATCTTATAGTCATGTCGGTCACAAGTCAATCACAAGTCATCCGTTTGTGAGTTCCTTTTCAAATGAGCTGTGAGGCAGACATTCCTTCATCACACAATGTTTCTGACGAGAATCGAGACTTACCTTGTAATGAATTTTCCAATGGCTAAACTACAGTTCTTCGTTGCTTGACACATTTCCACTTCTCTAAAGTGTTAGATCCTGTTTAATGGCTAGATGGTTTGGGGGAGGGGTTGACCGATTCTGTGTCTCTGTGACTCCAACTGTAATTGAGTCTTCTATCTCTCTTCTTTGAGCTTTAGGTTGAGTACTTGTCCAACACAAACACCTCGCTCAAACAGCAGCTGTCGATGATGCACACGTCCAGTCTGAAGCGACTGACCCACAATGATGACCACCAGTCCATCTTGGAGGAGTTGGTGCAGCACATGTCAGAGGAACACAACCAGCTGCTACATCACCACCTGGCACAGCTGCGGCTCTTTGCCGAAGCCTGCAACCTGTCCAAAGTGGGCCGGGAGGAGCCGTCCGCATCCAAGCCAGACTCGGTCCTGGTGTCAGGCCTGGCGGACCAGTCGCAAAACATCTCACAGATGACAATAATGCCATCCTCTGAGGATGCCTTGGGAACAATGGAGCAGACAGTTGTCATGACGATAACGGCTGAGGAGAACTCTGAAGCACTTACAAGTGTCGTGGGCAGTCAAGAGAATTCTGTGGAGCCCGACACCTTGTCATTTGACAAGGATGTCCAAATGTCACCAAATGACATTCCATACCAACTGACGGGCAAGGGGCTGTCACCAAAGAGCAGTACCTCTGAATCAGGACATTTATACCAGTCAAATGTCGCCCATTCCCCTCACCGTGGGAGCTGTGGCATGACACAGCCCCACTTCCCCAAGGACAAAAGTCTGAAACTTATGCTGTCAGAAGGTTCGCCAAAAATATTCTGTGCAGACAGCTTTGATAAGAGGACATTTGAAGATGACATTTCTAATGAGGGACCTCCGTTAAAGCGACAGATGACCAGTGCCCTCAAAGCCAGTTGACCCAATGACCAGAATCATAGGAAGATGTAGAATTATCACCCGAGTTGTTACCAGGGAGTCTTTTTCACTTTTTTTATTTCACAGCATTCATGTATATCAGCATTGTTTTTCCAGAACTTCTTGGTAGCTTTGGCAAAAATCTTTCAGTGTTGTGCTGTTGAAGAGTTCTTCTTTTACCCCTCCGTGCAAGGATGCAACCAAGTTATCATATTAGTCAAAATCAAATGACCCCCAAGTGTCTGTGCACCTAGGTAAATCAAGTGGAAGGAATTTTGACTGACTTTTACAGGAAAACGTTTGTGTATGAGATTCTGCTCAATTGGAAGGATGAATAAATGATTGATAAACATAAATGTGTGTAAGACAAATGAAAGTCCAATGAGACTGATTTATTGTATGCATGTGAAGAGCCTTGTTCTTTGCAGGTTTCTGAAGATTTAAATAGAGGCTTGAATCAGCCAGTTCGGCCTAAAATTGAACCTAAATTACTGATTGCACAAACTTTATTCCCAGCAATATCATTCAACCTCCAAATTAAGTCATCGTTTGAGTGACAAGACCGACGGCAGATTATCCACTTAAATATGGCACAAAAGACACCAGATTTGTGAGACAATTATTTAATAAAATTTGTCGAGTGCTGTCATAAAAATCTACCTGAATGACATTTCAGTTAAATCTTGATTTGAAATTCAACAACTATATCAAATTGCAAGATGAAATAATGCAATGTCATACGTTCCAAAATTTACAAAAATACCTCCCCATCAACATTTATAAAAGAAATTTGAATGGCTCAATTATTTCAGTTTTGTTTTTCTGTTTGTTATAAATACAGAAAATTCAGATTTCAAGTGGATTTCAGCACACAGGATTCAATACAAAGATGTGGCGCAAAGACTTGAAAGGCACACAATCATACCAAACTAAGAAGGATGTGTTATCAGTTGCATAGGTACACACATATGTGCCGACTTTGTGAATGAATTTCAGTGCTTCGTGTAACACTAGTCTGATCATTGAATTTCTAGTTGATACTGGTTCAAGGTAACTGGCACAAATTTCGACACCATGTAGTCGTTGAGTTTAGCCTGCCACTTTGGTTCCTGGTGCATGTTGAGAAGGTGTCCAGTTATGGATTTCTTGAGATCCTCTGAGAAGAAATGACATAAAAAAAGTGAAAAATGAGAAATTCAAAATTAAGTTGACCACTGCAGTGTTCGCACTTATGCTTCCTACTTTTGCAAACCTCAGCAATCTAACCCCAAACTCTACATAAAAGAGTCACCTAGGCATGTAATGAATGCATGGCATGCTGACTGGAAAATGATGTGAATGTATGTGACATGATGACAGAGGCACATTACAGTCCCCCACCTCTGTCCGCCAACGCAATGCAAGGAAACCCATGACATCATCCCGTTCCAAGCCAATAGAGGGTTTGCAAGGCTGCCATCTTGCAGGCCAGTGTTTTTGTTCCACAGAGTATGCACTAAAAAGATTCCCTGTGGAACAAAAGAACTGCCCTGCATAATCGTTCAAAGCCTCTATATGCCATGTCAATATTTCAACTGCCATACACACCACAAGACTGGACGATTTCAACCAAACCATGAGCAGCATCATGCATGCTACCATTGAGGTAAGGAATGTTGACAGTTTACATTACATACAGACTTTTAGAAACGGTGCAATGCACCAGGTTGTGCAGTATTTTTATACTCCAACATCAGGGAAACTACCCATGTACAAAAATCATAGTTGACGAATGTGATTAGTGAAGAATGCACGTTAGCTCAAGGTTAAGTGTTTACCTCAAGGTTTTCCGTTTACCTCAAGGTTTCAAAGGTTTGACAGGGTTCTGTGGGATACCTCAGGATAAAACTTCGACTTACCAAGTGTTTTATTTTGCATTATTCCTCCCTTTCCATAGTTGCAAATTTTTGTGTACATGTCCTAGGTTCAAACTCACAAATCTTGATAAGTGCATGTCTAACTGGGACCCCCAAACTGGCCAACTGCACTGACCAGGTAACTCCGAGTTGACGACCCCAGGATAAACTGGCAGTGGTCCCCATGAGGTGACAACATGTAGCTTGTCCTTCAGCTTGGGATGGGCTTTCATTTGAAAGGCTAGGACATTGGAGTCAATTCCTGTACCATCAATTGTCTTGTCAAGGATCATCTCAATAGACTTGAGATGCGAACCTGAATGAGATGGAAGAAAAAAAAAAGAAGATCTGAATGGCCAGATATAAAATCAGGAGCAGAATC
>NW_019091517.1:361502-490406 GCF_001949145.1 Acanthaster planci
ACAACCTCTTGTGAAATAGGCTTCCACGTAGAAACTTAAGCATTTCCAATGCTCCATCCTCTTACCTGACTGGAGGGTTTTGTTGAAGAAAGTAGTTGTACTCTCAGCCATCTTTTCGAGCTCAAGCCGAGTTATCCAATAACCGCTCAATGAGTGTGCATCGTTGTAGGCCCAAACAGATCCCCTCAGGTCTTCAAATCGTTTAAATCTATCACTAACAAGGAACAGATAACAAGATTTGTACCAAAAAGGTTTCAGTCTAGGATGGAGGGGTGCCCAACAGTAAATTAGTATGAACGTAAAATGCACATTAGCACCACAAAGTTAACTGTGAAATTAATACATACTGGCCAGTTGATCAGCCCCTTCACTTACCAAGCCCCTCCCCCCTTTCAAAATTGTGAGAAGAGGGGCAGATGTATGGCTGCCATAAATGTGGGTAAAACATTTGTTGGCATATTTACCAGTTGTCCTTGTGGACGACAACTTCAGTGTAATACACTGGGAGGTCGCTGCCGTGTGGGGTGATGTGAGCAGGGGCCACGCCCAGCAGAGCAGCCTTACTGCTGGACTTTGAGTGCATGCGTTGGAATGTTGGAGCACACACAAATCCTACACAGATTAGCAAATACACGGTAAATGTACATAGTCCCAGAAAATCTCAGCCACTCTTCATAAAAATACCGATTGCTCAAATCTAGGATGACTGCAGAAGAGAACCAATCCTGGTCTAAATAAATTTTTTTCTCTCAAACATGAATTTGTCTCCTCCCAAAAGCAGTGAAAACAGAAATACAACAAATAAACAGCTGGATGAAACGACCAGTCCCCTAAAAGAGTCTCATGTCAAACCTCTTTTCCAATCATTCTATCTACAATCCGCTAATATCTACCAATCTACATGTACCATGCTATTTAATGGTCAATCTTTTTACAAATAACTTGTATATTGAACCAAACTTGTACATGTGTATTGATCAATTTTAAGTCAATTGCAGTGTCATCTTGATGTGAAAAGGTTAAATGAACTCTGCTAACAAATTGAATTGAGGCACAGCTGACGGAAAGTCAGGATCTGACATTTGATGCGGGATCTGAATTTTGGACAATTTATGTCAATGGTGTAATTAGGGTGAACTTTCTGAGGGAGGCGAAAAAAATTTTTTTTTTCCAAGGGTGCACTGACAGTAACTTAACATGTACATTTCAAAATTTCAAATGGAAGGAGAGGGGACATTCCGGGGGCATATTTTCCTCTGCACTCCTTTAGTCATGCCAGTGAATGCCATCGACCTAGGGTTTTGTTTTCAGAGTTTTTTCAAGACTTGCATTCCTGAAGACTGAATCTTACCTATGTCCGCATCCCCCGTTGTGAATGGGTCGACACGGTCATCTGGAGGACCAGACCATCGGCTCTCGCACAAAAGATAAACGTAGCAATCCAATTTCTCCTCTAAATACTCCTTCAGGACCTCAAAGTATTCCAGCGGGATGCTAGGAGCCAGGTAGGTGATGAGCCGCAGTATTCGCGGGCACTCTTGCTCTTGGAATGCTTGATGTTTTTCCATCTTCACTGGGATTTGGCATTTACAGGTCCCAGCCTAATTATTATTCATCTGAAGAAACACCAAAAATACAGTGACATGAGTGAGGGCAGCCTGAAACTTACTGTGACCACGGAGGTAGACTCAGAAAGCAAACTATATTTGGCAAGATTTACCATAAAATTCCGCATTTAATTAGGGTGTGATTGACATGCACTTAATCTGGCACTGCACAGTTCAGTGCACAGCCTTGAGCATGGAGGAAATTGCCTTGACAAAAAATATTACATGACATGTAAATGTACATACAATACATGCATTTGTTGACCAAAATATATCTTTTCCTACCTCAATAGTTAGGCTCTACTGACTGTATCTACCTTGGGCCCCCATGGCCCCATCGCCCCATCGTCATCGATTCCATGAAACGTTACATAATTAGGCCTATGTAAACAAAGCGCGACACCATCACTGCAGGCTGGCCTTACGTGCGTGATGCCGAAACATGGGACGCGTGCACATTGCATGCAGTACTAGTAGGCCAAGTACAGTCGCGTGACGTTTTCACGAGTTCAAGGCCAGTATTCATTCTTGCCATGTCATTAGGCCTCTACTAAATCGCCTACAGCTAGCTGCTTAGCAAAAGTCACGATCTGCGTGACATTTTTCAAGTATTAAGTATTACAACATTTTATGGGCCTAAGACTGGATAGTTAAAAAGGCAGGAGGACGGAAGCTGCTAGCTGCAATACTTACCGAAAAGTACCAATATTGAAGATGTGCAGGGCTAGGCTAGGGCCGGCCAGGGCAACGTAAAGTGAACTAACGTAAACCTAAGATCTTGTTTGAGGGCGCTATTTCAAATTACCTGTGGAGCCGGAGAAAGGCAAGATGATTTCTAAAAAAAGAATTGAAACTTGCATTGGTATCTAAAGTCTAAGCGTCATCAGGAGGCGCTATATGGTGCCGCTTGGGATTTTATGATCTGAGGCATAAACGACGGCGTTTTCTTCTTTGGTAACGTATGCTCAGTCCGACTTCTAGGAACTTGGGTAACGCGCACGAGTCTACCATATACGCCATCATACGTACAGGCCCTACATACCTCGTTCCCGCATGGTCAAGCTGCTGATGTCTGTCCAAAATCATAGTCCCACGGTTATTCTGCAATCAAAGGTGTCTTAATCGGGACCAATAGTAATTTAGTCCGGGATCAGGGGACATTTCTTTCGCACATAAAATGACCCCGATGGGTTATCGCGTATCAGCGAAATTAAAAGACGTGGATACACTCGGGTAGCCCCAGAGAGGCCTAGGTATAGTAATAGGAGGATTTATAAACAAAGAAAGAAAGAGAGAAGAAGACGTAACGGTTTGGCTAACTCTGACGAATGATTGCTTGTCCTTACTGTCATAATCTTGAATTTCCAGTGGCGCGCGCACGCACAAAGGAGGGGCTTGAGACATCCCAGAGGTTTCCAATTTTTATTTTCTATTACTCTCTGATAAACGAAAATAAGGTATACACATACATTTTAAAGTCAGGCTTTAGCATCATAAGTTAGTTTCGGTCCAAGCCCTCCGACAAATCCTTTGGGTGCACCACTGAGAATCGTCACGGTGTGAGAATCACCACTTGTTAATGTTGTGGAATTACAGTCACATCCCTGGGGTCTGATGCCCATGGTGGTAATTTTAACGTCATACTGAGTGGCGAAGCCGGGGAAGACTGTGGAAACGTACATTTACAGCAACGGAAAAACAGGATGCAGACCTGCCTATTGGGGCTGTCCATAATTTTCATCGTGACGAGCGTACAAATCTTACTGGGAGAGGTGGTTAAAGAACACGTGTACGCTTTTTCTGAATACGAAAAAATAATGATGATCCGTCAACGGATCCGTCAGCCCTCCATCCATAATCATTTTTTGCCCGCTGGTGAACACTTTGGAAGGGGGGAGGTAGTGAAGAGTCTACTTCTTGTACACTGACGAAAATGATGAGAATTATGGACGGCCCCTTAGCAACCCCCTGTATACGGGACGGTACAACGACCACCTGTTTATAACGACCACTTAATCCTCGGCACTGGCGGTCGTGGCTGTTAGTGTTACTGAGAGCAAGATATGGCCGGTGAAAACAGATCTCACACACTACTTGGTACTTGGCACTTGGTTAGTTTCCTCCTGAAACATCCTCTAGGGATCTTGACTAGGAGGTAACACATTTACTAAACTATTGGCTCTGAGATCTCATCTATTGTGCTGTGTTCGAATTGATTTCATACAGTTTAAGAGATGTCACCCTGCTATATATAGCATAGAATGCTTCATGGGTCACCGTGGGAGGCTAGTTTTACAATACCACTCGAAGCGGTCAATATTTTATACACTTTACATGTATATTTATTATTCTCTCTGAGCTATCATTTCTGATATCATCTTCCAGGCATGCGTCATAGTTGCCCTTTGATCTTTACCGCTTTGGTACATTAGGTTGATGATCTTGTGTACTCCATTTTGACTCTTCCGAGGCCCACTGAAGTGGTCCATCAAAACCGCAACCAAAAGCAGATTATAGGCAGCCCACACGTCAGTGTCTTGCTTCGCAGTTGATGAACTGGATGGACGTTTGAAAGCATTACTCTCCTGCCATGCCGGCCTCAAAAAATGTATTTTTTTCTTCTTATTCGAACAGCGACAGTGCGACGATTTAAATCCACAATGGGTATTTTAAAATTTGATACAATATTTTGAAGTTGATGATACACCCTGAACAGGAACTTTTGGAGAGTTCTAGTCAGTGAAACACCCATTTGAATTTCTCTCATCTCTTTGGGAACTCTAAATAACAGTTTCCTTTTTCTTTGTGCCCAATTTCCGTGACACGAAAAACGAGAAGTGTACAAGTACAAAACACTTAAGAGTGTTACGACTCAGTGGTAGGCCTATGCTCTTCAAAGCACTGTAACCCATCGAGGTAGTATAAATTCAGTTCGTATGACTAAATTAGACATATTGCTGAAAATGTATCACATGCCTGTCGCCGTCCTAATCAAAACTCTTGGTCGTATTCACAACTGCATGTCTCACCATTTTCAGTGTTCTTAGACACCTGACAGTTATATTTTTGATATGCCAGTTAAATTGAAGTAATGAGGGACCCCCAACAGAATTTAGCCTAAATCGCTAAGCTTGTGTCTTTTACTGGCTATTATAGCCCCCTTTTCAGATGAACATAACAAGAATGGTAATCAACAGATAAACAAGACCCTGGAAACGTGCTTGCTCCTATGGTACCTTTTCAAAAATTTGATACTTGGGGCTGAAGCATTACAATTTCAATTAAACAATTGTGAAACATGCATCGACTTAAAAGTTTCAAACTTTAAACAAAGACATTCAGCACAAAACCAGTAATGCACTCATCACACTTTTATTTGTGTATTTTTCATTATTATTACGTATATATTTGGATATAAATGCAGCCTGGTTGACAAGCCTTGTCTAAAGCATGCGTACACTTCTACTTCTGTTTAAACTACACGCTTTATAACACTAAGGTCAAAACGATAATTCGTTTCGTTCATAACTCTTCGCACGAGTTGTTTATTAGCACCCCTAATGTAGACAAGCATTATTAGGAAGTCTGACCTATGCAAATGGGAAAATATATAACTTCAAATAATTTAGTGAAAGATAGCCACGCTACAATATAAAAAACACATCAGTGTCTTCGCTTGAGGATATTTCCTGGAACAAGGTTGCAACGATGTACCGTATTCTGGTGATGCCATTATTGCAATCAGAAATTAACAACATTCTCTGCGTACAATTACTTTTGCAACAATCCCTTCCCGAATGAATATGTGAAATACACAGTGGCATAACGGGGGAGGCTCAAGCCCCCCCCCCGTGTTTGCCTCCGCTCAGAAATTAGAGAAGAAAATTAATCTGGTGGTTGTCGATCTTCTCTTGGCCATTTTTTTTTTTACTGTGACGGAACCGATTGAGTGCCCTTACAGAAAATTAGGGCCCTAAAAGTGGCCTGCGAAATATACCCAAGTGAAGCCACTACCTGACATATTCTAAATGTTACAAGAAGAAGTTGAACATTTCACAATATTATTTAAACAACTCGCTCTGAATGTATGTGATTCTTACATTCCCCCTATACAACACAACCGATTAAGTAACTGAAATGAAACTAGTCTTTACACACACTTAAAAGAACTTATTTCCGAAATTGAACTGCCCAAATGAAAGTAATTCTGGGTAAATCTTAACAACAACAAATTTATTCACTTCCTAAGTCGAGGTAAAAATCCTGATTTAGTTTGAATCAGTATTGTACATAGCATGCCATATGCATTGTCAGCTGAAAATGCTGAATCTTTACATACATATTCCTCCAACAGGAAAAACAACGTGTGTGGGTTTTAAACTTCGGTCGCACCATTTGACGAGCAACTCGCGAATCTGGATGTATGAATCATCTGCAGTCCAGTGTACCCAGATTTGAAGACATATTTCGTTCTATACTATATGTATTAAATTCAGTGCCCTCAGTCCTCAACATTTACCAGTGCAAACATGGGGTGTGAATGAATTACCTTGATTTAAAACAACCCTTTAGGATTCGTTTCGAGCGCAAGAATTGCCCGGAGTATCTGCATACTTCATGATGACGTTTGCTGCATCAAGCCTCTTCGCCTTCATCATAACGGAGGCCATCCACTCAAGGCCTTTAGTCTGGCGCTCAACCTCTTCAAGAAGGGTTTCGGTGGGGTTATACGACGGTGTACTCTTGAGGAGAGGGATGAGACAGTCCATTTCCAGTGCGGACGCAAGCACCCTCCAGTCGTTGCCCAAGGGGGCAAGGGGGTCTAGAAGCACGACCAACTCCATGCACAGTTCGTGTGGAATAGTCCGCTGGGTGGTAACACGGGGAAGGTTGTCGGGTGATTGGTGAATATGTATTTGCATATTCTGGACACAGTTCTGCGACCCTGTGACCTGGTCCTCGGATTCAGATTTTGAATCTATGTTCGAACTGGTGTCAGAAGTGGGAAGCGTTGAGCACGAGGACGTGCAGGAGGATTCAGAGGACGACGTAGCCTCGGTTGACGCTGAACGGAAGCTGTCTGAATGGCTCCTACCGCTCTCACTATCGAACCGTCTTCTTTTGCTACGTCTGCTTGGCGGGAACACTTTGATAACCGTGCCAGTTTTTCCAATGCTCCTGTCAGAGTCGTGTTTCGAGGGTGGCGACCTCATGGAAGCGAGAACTTTTAAGTTTGTCTTCTCTGATTCTTTATCTTCCCTGTCTCGCTGACAGACTGAAAGTCTGATGTCGATATCTCGCACGTGTTCGTTCTCATGCTTGAAGATGAACGAGACACTAGGACATTTTCCGTGCCACAAGCTCAAGAACGGCACTAGTTCTCGTCGGTCGTCCAGTCGATGGGACCATCCCTCGCTGATGTGTTCAACAGTGGCTACGGTATCCTTCCCGTCACCGTGAAACAGGAACTCCTTACGAGGACACAGCAGCCTGAAGTGATTTTTGGCTTCGTTCTGGATGGCAAACTGAAGGGCACACGGTGTGTTATTCAAAAAGTAGATGCGGATCTCGTAATGACGTTTGGGCCGCATTTTACCCCCAAACACTGCTAGTTGCATCCACTTCTTGGTAGCTGTTTTTCCATCGGCCAAGCAGGTGTACAGTGTAAAGTGAGAAATTTGGATTTGAACCTCATTTGTTAACAGGGTGTACGGTTTGTTGTAGTCATCTCTCTCACACACCTGATACCAGTCCTTGCTCTGCATCAGGTGTGTCTGGCTAGCCACCAAGGACACGTCTCCGCGATCGTAAGCGCAATGCTTGTAACTCAGAACAGCGGGTTTGTTCAGTTTCAGTCCGTGGGGGCCGCAGTGCACAACAGGGCTGATGATTGTCTCCTCGTCCGTCATCTCAGGAAAATCTCCTAGATCCCAGTCAAGGATGAGGGAAATGAGCTCGGTGCGCCCGGCCTCAATGGCATAGGGTGGGACTGTCAGAGAGATGCCCATGTCTGTCAGAACCAGGGTATCCCCGAGGTGACTCACTTCACGAGAGATGAAGACCACCAGTTTGCTGCCGACCATGATGGTCTCACTCCTCGTCATCCCGGCTCTCTGTAACTCCTGAAGCTGGTGGTCCTTCAGGAATGATGCTTCACCTTCGCTCGTCCTGAGCGTCACGGACGATGAGTTTGCAACTGGAGGTGATCTAAGTTGTCCATCATAGGTGTACCTGTACTGACCCGAGCATGTATCTTCTATCCTGGGCTGTAGCCTTTTTCCAAATTCCCAGTTCTCAAGAAACATACCTTGGTCTCCAGATATTTTTGGCCGTGGAATAGTATAGATGGGGTTGTCTGTTGCCGGTGTGAACCCCCTGTTGAAGCCGAACATTTCCCTTCCGCGCGGCTGGGAATCACATATCACAACATCTTCAAAGTCATTGTCCACCCTGTAACTGTTAGACAGGTTGTCTGTCTCCCAGACAATCCTGCAGCTCCTCCCGAACCACTTTCTGCATATGCACCTCAGAATACAGGTGATGACGGCCAACAAGAAGACAGAACCGAAGACTGCGAGGACAATGATCACGATGTCCGTACCGTTTATGCGTGCGCAGTCGGTCGGTGGATCGACAACATCTTTATTGTCGTCGTCGCCAAAATGTTCACGATAAGGGCCCATGTTTGGACGGTCAACTTGTCTGACGAAAAGCACGATGTGTTAGTATTTAAAGACTAGTTTTGTCCCGATCCCTCATTTCTGAACTGTGCGAATGTTTGTTCTTATTTTTGTTGGTTTATGAGCATGGATGATGGTATGAGTCATTGTTGTACGGCTGAGACTGCAAAGCGAGTGACAAGCTTTCAACAGGTAGCTTGAATTGAATTGCACATGAAATTAATATGCTCCAAAGGTCGCGACCCTCGTGAGTCGCCGTGGAATCCGATAACTGTCGGTCCGCGTCACGGACGTAAGCCACTCGTGCAGGTCCGGTACTGATACGGCGCTCATTATAGTGATGAAGCTCCAAATATCAAAACTTAAAGCGGGTTACGCAGTTTTGGTTTTTCATGTATACCGTTGAATTGGCACAAGACCTTAGATTTTTTTCCCGTTGCGCGTCTTTTCCAACAGAGGGTCTCTTACATTAGTATAAACTGGGAGTATTTTCAAAAAGTGCTTCACAATGTGGAAAAGAAGTTGCAATAGTCGGCATATCCTTGCCAGAGGTAATGCACACCAACCTCCCACTGATTCTATGGGATGGCATGTATTCGAATCATGTTGTTCTGAACGCCGAACCTTGCCTCCTGTGTACAGGATAACACCTTTAATATCTTTTGTTCCGATTTCCAAAGGGGTAGCTTCAACTTGTTTACCGTGTTGGCATAGGAATTTTGCTTATGACAACTTCGATTTACCACCCTGTCCGTAGCTTTCGTAGTAAATAGTCAGTACCATTCCAGGTCGGTTTTTTTGGGGAACGTCCCGTCGGAACTATTTAAATCTACTGTTGACTTAAACAGAAAGACTTTGGACTGGATTAACTGCCCTAATAACGTCTCTGCCCTGTTTAAGAGATAACAGAATTATAACATGGTGGTTGGCACTAGGTGAAGATTGATTATTAACTTTGATATTCATGGGCATCAACCACATGGAGAAGATAAACCTCCCAAACCAAAAACGACCCTAAAAAGGAAAACAAAAGCACATTTCACCGAAACCGTGCTCAGATTAAAGCTCCGGGGCACGCCGTCTCCCCCCCCCCCATCACCGGATAGGCAAATATTAAACAATACAACAGTCCTGTTGTACTGCAAACTCGCTCGCAAACTCGCGAACCGCAAAGGTCCTACACGATCGTGCTCATGTCTGCTCGCCTGAGAATCTGAGCATTTGACGCACTTCATTGCCCTCACAGTTCGACAATTTGACAGCGTAAAACCATGGAGGAATGGTAAAACCTAGACGTGGATATGACCACCTGCCTTGTTACGATGTTTAAAAAAATTGCTAAGGCCCCATGGAGATTCCGACCTGAACACAGCATTTAATTATCAGAAATACACGTCCTAACAAAGCCATTTAAGTTTGTTTCTTTAGATAGGCCTAGTAGCAAACAGAACGCCAAAGACTCGGTTTATGCGAATGAGACTGACCAAGCGTTATCACATCCCATTTTGCGGTGGACTTTCGAAGTAGATCACTTTCAAATTTCTTGAGATCTTTGTAATTTTATGCAAAAATGCATTTTAGTTGTTGGAAGTCTAAAGAACTTTTCACAATCCACTTCAATTATTTTGTTGCTCACCACAAAAAGTTTGGTGGGGGATTCGGTAGCCCAACCCCAGTGACGTATTGAGCGAGGGACGGAAATGTTTGCGTATTTTTTTTTTCTATTTTTAAATTTTTTTTTTAAAGATGGGTGATTTGGGAAAGAAAGTATTCGGTATATTTATTAAATATTAACACCAATCCCCTAAGAAAACAACACCAGCAAATAAAAGCAAGGATATGGGGACCGTAAGACTTTAGATTTTTTTCTCCACAGCATCATGTTGAATGACCTCGAAGACACATTTGCTCTTGGATATACCTCCACACCAAAAGCTTGATAGGCCGCTGCCAATCCCCCCTCCCCAAAAAAAGAGTGGGGCATTGGATATATACTCATTTTATGCCCATGCCCTTGACCGTTTCCCTTCATAAGATAACCATACCCCCCAACTGCCTCTCGGACTGTTTTTAGAGAGGCAACACTGTGTGGAGCTCACTTGGGCCAGGTTCACACAGCCTGCATTGTACCATTTGGACTTATTTTGTTGTGTTTCGGTCCACAACGGTTTGCTGTGTTAAAGTAAACTCAGCAGGGTTAGGCATCTACGGCTTCAGGGCGACTGAGCTTTGTACAAATGAAATTCTTTCATTCTGTGCATTTCAGTGGAGCGGGTCTTTATTACATTCTGTCATGGAAAAATGACACCATGCTCGCAGAATATCAGGGCGACTTGTTCACGTGTACACAAATTTACAAAAGGGCAAAAATGATCTACGATAAGCTTGATTACACCAGCTAAAAGGCCCCCACCATAAAACGAACAGCAGTGGAGAACACGTTTTCCAAAAAGTAAAATATTCGACCGAAGTAATCAGTCAGCGATGTAATTAGAACAAGTCTAAAGCATCTCACAGACGGAACAGTAAATATATGACACTTTCATTTCAGAACTTTTTAAAAACATAGGCCAGTCACAACAGATACACGTATATCCCACTTACCATTAGAAAGCAGATAAATTTGAGAAGTACCTTTAATGATGCCATTCATGTATATCTTATCACGTGTATACAAGTGTGGAAAAGACAACTCAAATTTAAACACTGCTTAACGGTCTAAAAATACTCCACCAATACGCATAAATACTAATTTATACCACGGTATTATAAACTTTGCGGATATCTTAATTTATACCCACCCCCATACAATCTGCACTACGGCTAGGCTGCCACCCCTTTCGGGGTCGAAGTTATATTAAGACCATTACAAGACCAGACACAAGAGCAGTCACAAGTTACAGGTTGAACAATGACAAAGGAATGCTTTTCACGGAGACAAATGAAAAATGGCTTGTGTCTGATGGCTTTGTGAACTCGGTCTGGAGGTCTGATGTTGATCCAGTGACAACACCAGTATGTCCCTGTCAATAAAGGCACGGATTTGAGGTCCGCAAATGGGGGAAGATGATGGCGAGATCAGAAATGTCAACAGTAAAGAAAGTAATACGCAAGACAAAGACAAAAGCAGGTCCCAAACAGCACTCCTGACAGTGACAGTGCTTTGGTAGTTAACATACATGTATATACATCGTATACAAGTGTGACCTATGGTCTGGCCCAAAGGTGGGTGGGGACCATAGAGTTATATATGACACAGCTCTTTGGTGGAGACACACACCGATACCTTCCCCCTCCACTCCACCATTCGACAATATAATCATCAGAGAACAAGTATGTAATCCTGCCCCCGTTGAAATGCCAAAACACAAGATGAAAAATAAGTTCACGGATTGTCGGAGCTTCAAAAACTGGCAATTTGTACAGATGAATTGCAGCCGGATGTTTACATGAAATTGGACTATATGCACTTCCAAGATTTAAGATTTCATCTATTTCTGGCAATCATGTGGTGTATTCTCAATACTTCATTTTCAGGTTCGTTTAAAAAAAGTGCATGTGCTGGCTGCATGATCAGTAACAGAGAAGACGAATGGTTTTCAAGAATGGGAACATTTTAAAAATTGTACTGCAACACTTTCCGTTAAAGTGTATGTAAACTTTCAACCTGTATTTATCAACCATATGTGCTCCCTCCTTTTCTCTTTCAACGTGGCTGAAAGTAAACTATCAATTTAAATTCCGTGCTTTGCAAGCATTAAAAGACTAAAATCTACGAATTGCACTTTAATTGAATAATGCAAAGTGAGATTAAGTAAATTCAGAGACTATTTTGTACTGGGTTCTACAAGAATTTTGGCAAAATATTGCTATTTCTATGTAAACTTTTACAATTCTTTATAATACAACAAATAGAAAATTATACACAGAAGATAACGTGTCGAGAGTGGCAAAGTGAATATGTCACAAGTACAATGATGTGTGTAAAACGCATCACGGTGAAAATCAGCGCATGAACCAACATGCGCGAGCACACCATTCGTTTGCACTGCACTTTTGGTTCACAGTGACATCATACTTTGGTACTCCATTTCAATGATTTGGTAAAAAGTAACATATAAAAACACCAAAGTTGTTTTAATTTTAAATGAAGGTTTACCCAGCAACCTATTCTACGGTGTATGAGAATTCTGCTTCAGCACTCAAACTTTGTTATATATTGGTGTCAAAACACCTGGAACTCACACAAATTATACAAGGAAACGATTTGTTTGCTACAAACAAGATAAGATGAATAAGATTCTAAGCTTAGCATGGCAGAGGTTACAGGTTTTCTGCAAGATAAGATGATTCCTTTTAAGGCTTCTACAACCCTTCAGTCTTCAAAAAGATCTCAGATGCTGAAGGTGGGCTAAGACACGAGTGCAGGGCACTCCTTAAACTCTTTTTTTTTACTACTGACGGGGCGCTTCTGCACACAGTCTACTATAATCCATTCCTATTCAAGTGAATTGTTGGATACAATCACATTGACCATTATTCTAAAAATGCACCACTGAAATGATACATGTAGAATGGGCCACCAGAAGGTGTAACTCAAAAAAGGTAAGGCTATGTGCACTGCAACATAACACTGCATTATTACCCAGCTGAAATTTTCGCTAAGCCACCTGTGCATTGTGTTAGGCAGAAGAAGACTCGCTAAGCACCAAATGAAATGCATGGACAGTCAGTATACCAACACCATCACAATGACTAAACTGCAACATGTTCCAGTCTTTAATGGACTCGTCTACGAAACTGGACCCTTGTCTGAAGTTAGAGCAGGGACACTGTACACGTAATTATGAAGTCTCACTAAAGTTCTGGAAAAGAGAGAGAGAGGTAAAACAACACATTCATTTTGTTTAAACTGTTTATTTGTCCCACGGCAATCCAATCTAATCTACAAAGACTTGTGTGCAAGCAGCAGCAGTAATGTGTTGCCACGGTAACATGGTGCTCTTCAACATCCAATTAACCAAACACTGATGCACATTACTGGCCAAGTAAAGAGGCAGTGCTTAAAGTCTGTTTAAGCTCATGGCCAATGTCTGTGTGAGGACTGTAGCATGCAGTGTTCTAATGAAATGAATGTCTCTTATCATGAAAGTTATTCTAATTCTGTTAGGGTTTCAACATTTCTTTGTTGCTAATGGTCTGTAACAAGCACATCTAGCAGGTGACAAGCCTTTTTTCACATGTCATCTCTGGCTGTACAAACAGTGCAACAATGAACATGTGGCAAGATCATAGCTTGACCACATTGGTAGCAGTCACTGAGAAACTTTGTATGATTGTTGGCTGCAGAATGTCTGCAGTATGAAATAGCATGAGGAGCACATCTCAGAGCGTGAGTAGGCAAGAAGAAAACAGGTTTTTTGGCCCAGAGTGTATTTCATATATAACAAGTGCATTGCTGTGTTTTGTCAGATTAGACCAAAAGATAAAGTAAAATTAGGAAAAGATGAAATTTAAGCCTAGAGATATGGTTGCTGTGATGAAGTCTAAAATAGCCATTGGCCTGTATGGAGGAACAGAAGATGCAAAAGTGTGATCACACACAAAAGCATGGGTAGGCCTGAACTGACATCGAGTGGACACTATCATCTGTAAAGGCAAGTTAACAGCGAAGTTGTGACGACAACTGTTTGTCCCCCTAACATTTTTGGTCCCCACATTCGTATTTTGACACACGTGTAGTATCCAACTATATGGAGCAAGTAATTGTGCAAGTACGTGGCATGGAGTATGCACAAATAAGTTTCACAAAAATGTTGCATCTTTGAATGGATGCCAGTCACATGGTGAAAATAGCATTGAAATGCCTACTGTTACACTATTTCTTGTCACTTCTAAGGGGGAGGGTGCTTGTGAGGGAAATCTACACTACGTGGGTAGTGACAGGTGTTTATAGACCTAATTGTCATTATCGCAGACGCTTTCAGAGCCAAACACTTCACAAAGATACAGTCATACCTCGGTAAGGTCTGATTTTACAGCCCTACAGACAATACTGCACAAGCAATACATACATGTAAATCAGCTGAGAGCCCATCACATGCAACATACATCTAGAGTGACACTTGGCTGGTAACCCACTCCTAAATATATTTTTCTTCACTTTGTGCACACATCTACACTATAGAAATGGAAACTGAACACATGCAACAGCGTTGAAGTCCCATGCCCACTCGTTAAAGGTTTAACTGCCATAACTTGCAGTCTAAGGCTGCATGCCAGCCTCGCATCTGGAGCAAGGTCTATGTCTGTTCTAGTTTCAAATATTTTAGGCTCATGCTGACAGGCGTAGCTGTAGCATTTGTAAGCTCACTCTGGATTTTGGATTGTAGCTTTGTTTAGCCATTTGTGTTTAGCTATTCAACCCAGTAGTACAGGGCCCTGACCTGTCCTGTGGACAGACTTCTGAAAATTGCTAAAGCAGTGACTGCTCTCATAATTAAGGTACAGGTGCATTTTCTGGGCGTGAACGACATCATGAACACAGCAAAGATAGTCACTGCTTTCAACCATGAAAACAGTTGGCTACTGGTAGGCAAATTGTTCAAGGCAAATCTTGAAAGTATAAACGATTTCAGTCTACCATCTTGCAGTGCTTGACTTAAATGAAGTGGCGTGACATGGTGCACAGACAGACGTGCGGCAAAACAGCTACAGGTTGAGAGCTAGCTGGCGAGGGATGTAGTATGGCAAGCAACGCTTACTGCCTCAGGAAGGGTGCCAATCGGGAATTGGTCATCGGTGGCCCGGTCCCCTTGTCTGTCCTCGGTTTCTGATTCTCGATGGCCTTCTGTCTTCGGGCGTAAAACATGCGAGCGTTTTTGTCCCATTTGCAGCGGTTCTTCAGGATCTGAGACAAATGAATCAACACTAATGTAAAAATACCACAAATATGTGATGAAAAAAGGAAGGCCCTACTGCATTGGTAAACTTGCTTGAATCATTGAATGACGCTGCACAGCACAGCATCTACCAAATAACATATCCAACACTAGTATATATACAGTACTTGCGAGTCAGAATTTTGATAAAGTCCACCCAGGAGGCAAATAACAAGTCTGCTCATGATTTAAAGGGGATGAACACTGACAAAGGAAAACATTTGTCACTTGGCTAAAATGAGACTTGACTGGAGGCTGAATGTCAGGCTGAACGACACGAAACCATCACTGTCACAAACCAAAGCAACAGTAGCGTAACTAAGGGAGCAGGGAATGGGGGCATGGGTCCCTCATGACTCAATGTCTGTGCCCCGTGTGAGCCCCCCCCCCCCAATTAAAATGAAGTGATAGTCAGCATTTTAACTGTATCAAAACCTATTGAGCGCCCCCTCCAGAAAATCAGCCCCCCAAGCACCCCCCTGTAAAATGTACCTCAGTTACACCACTGTAAAGCAATGAACCTGGAATCTTGTGGTGGATTTCCCCGTTCTTCCATTTCGACTGCTTTCACAAAGATGGTTTGTTTTACTTACGTCAAATGCACCCGATGAGCAAGCATGGGGCCGTTTCACAGGCATCATGATGACAGGGCACTGATCCACTGACTGATTTGTGGTGATCGGCCGTGCCTGCTGCAGTGGGATGAAGGCCTCACCGATGAAATCGTTGCTCCAGAGAACGTCGTAGTCCATGACTGTCAGGCTCATGACTCCGCCGGCCTCAATCAGGTCCATGGGTACAGACGGACTGACAAGAAAATAATCCAGAAGTAAGTTTGTCTTAATCTATACATTTCTCCCAAAATCCACAATGATTTTTCAGGGCTCTTGACAAATTGTGGTTTTTCAGAGGTGTAAGTTGGAAACTGCTCATGCTAACATCATGATGTAAAAACTTGAAAAAAAAAATCAAAGATGGACATCCCGTGGAAAATTCCATCACATATTCCCAACCCTTTCTTGACTTTTCCAGTTCTTGACTATTAGAATTCTCCTCCAATAGGACAGAGTATGCTGTTAACAGGTGTTAACTCTTAAAAAACTGAATCCTACACGGACAGCGGCATGCCATTAGCATTGTGGATAACATGTCACAGAACTCCATTTCATGTGATATTGACACACTTCATGCAAATTGCCGTCCTTGTACTGAACCATGCAACCACTAGCGTCCCCTTAAAACTAGGCGAAAGGAAGATCCTGATACTTGGGTCTGAAAAATGCTTCGAATCAATTCTGACTCACATCTGGAATGTTTCATCAAACACTGGGTTGAGGTTGTGCAGCACGTGTCGTGTCTGCTGAACCAGTGGCTTGTCAAAGGCTGTCTCTGGTAGCACCTCCACCACCACAAAGGGATCACTGGTACCTCTCCGGTCCATGCCAGGCAGGTCCACGGCATTGCACACTGGGAACAAAAGGGAGACTTCAGGATTCACTGCCGCACATCTCATGATTTGTACAACAAATGTCGTTTTAAGACAGGCACATGTCGAACACTGGTTTGGTGCAGCATGTAGGCTGGTGCCCTTTCGGAACAGAGCGAGTGCCCTGGCATCTGCAGACTGTCACCTTGAAAATCACAAATCACCCGGCCCCCAATTCTGTGATAAGCTATTCAAATGAAACTTACTGTAATTCCTGAAAGGGGCAATCAGAGGGTTTGGTCATGGTATCAAAAACGTCCTTGTTCACTAAATTCTGAATGACCGAGGGGGGCGCGGAGTGGAGAAGGCCATGCCACATGCTGTCACAAAATCAACTAAGAAAACTCTCAGCTTTGACATGGCCTCTTTCAAAAGAAATCCTTATAAAAGCGTGTTGATTTTACATCTTAGCAATTTCAATTGACAAAACTCAATTTGATAGGGAGAATATTCCTTAACTGATCATTTTGCACTTTGAAAGTGTCAAGGTGAAAGTAACAGGGTGCCTACCCAAGCAAAGTGAACCTAATAGGTGAACTCAAACCTAAGATTGTAAGATTATCAAGAGATATTAAATTCAGTGCACCAGATCATGAGGAAACAGCATTCCTGGTTTGCTTCAGAGAGACACTAATCTAATTTTGGATCTTCCCTTTAACACTCATGAATCCTCACCTTTGACGATGATCGTCTTCTTGCCTCCTGCCTCCTCCTTGCACGCTATCCTGACCCCCAGGTGACCAAAGTATTCACCAGGCGTGGCCATGTCGGTGGCCAGGTCCTTGTAGTAGCACAGCATCAGGTCATGGGTGCTCAGAGCGTTCAGGTCCAGCTGGCCCAGCAGGAATTTGTACTGGGGGCCCTGGATCTTGGCCGGGTCCAGGGCCAGTCCGGGACGTTGAAAGTAGCTCTCCAGGGCATCCAGGCTCTGCCAAAGATGTTTATCTTAAATTCAATTTGAATTATCATCTTTCGTGTACTTCAGTAGAGTCTAATTGTTGCCAATGTTTGAAAATGACTTGCAAAGGGAAATTTTTCCAACATTTCAATAACAACGGCAACTCTTGCACAGATGATGCACTAGTCGATTAGTCTCTACAACTGGAGTAAATCAGTGAGTCTATGCTATAGTTAGTCTAGGAAAAGGGCCGACAAGATGTTCAAAGGAGGGGAAAACCTGACTTCAACTATGACACAAAAACTGGTCGATTCAGGGGAAAATGTTCCGGAGTAGAAAATATTATAATTATTATTATAAATAACTTGTTGACTGTGGATCACAGACGTCAACCTTTGTTATAGCTACCCACCTCCCTAAGTTCTTGGTAGTACTGGGGTTGCCTGCCAATGTGCATGAGGGACACAATTCCTCTTAGGAGAGCGTTCCAGACCTCCTCGACAATTCGAGGGAAAATCTGAGGCATCAGTTGCTTGTACAGTGTCTCCAGATTCTGGTCAATGTAGGTGAAGAATTCATCCAGGTGCTGCAAACACAAGGGAACAGATATGGAATGCTCAAAACCATGAATCAACTGGATGATAGGATTAGGTTTAACATGTGTTGATGTCCAACACAAAAATGATTACAATGCAGAAACCAAATGTTTAGCATCAAATGTTTGGGAATTCTCAGTGAGTAAAGTTTGAGAAGTGGCAGTGAGCTATACTCAGTGTTCCAGATGGTGTGCTCTGTCCATCCAAAAAGTTGGGCAAAGCCCACTGGCTGTTCTCAGAATCTCGCTCACTCGCAAATTCCAAAAGAGCTTATTTTTATCACGTGATGCAATCTCAACCCTTCCCTAAGTGTTCTCTTCAGCGTGTCAACTTTCAATTCGTGTTAGAGCAATTGGAGCTGTAATCGCCAAACTTTCTGCTCTGTTCAAGGGTCCACAAGATCTTTCCAGAACTCGTTTTGGCTCACCTCTTCTTTCGTGGCAGCTTCCCCTTTAGGGTTGACCACCTTGCCCAGGACCTTCAAGACCTCCTGGCACATCTTGTCGGCGATCTTCCTTTCCAGCAGGCCCGACATGCCCACAGTGTCCCGGCTGGCCTTGGTGGTCATGCGCTGCAGGGTGCTGAGGGTCAGCTTACCGGCCGTCAGGTTCTGGTGGTGGGTGGCCAGGCCGTTGACCGTCTGCTCCCAGTCCAGCAGGACAGGCAGGTTGTCCAGGTAGGCCCGGACGTGCTCGATGTTGTTCAGCGTGATGCACAGCTGAAGGTGGAGGATAGGGGAGGTCACGTTTAAACAAAGTAAACAACTCTTCTGGGTCACACATGAACCTTAACGATCCCCTAATCCATCAGAATCCACCTGGAGATTTGCAAGGTTTTGAAGGACCGAGAAAGTGACAGTCTGTGAAGTAACTCTTTCCTTGGACTTGATGCCCCCTTGACATTTATTACCCTCTCCCAAATTATCACACTTACTGTGTAGTAAACCAATGAGATTAATTCTTTGAAATACAAGTAACTGTCTGAAAAAGCATTAACCTGAAAGCACCATTTGGTTTCTGAGTATACAATTTATCGCACCCCATTTGGTTTCTGAGTGTACAATTTATCGCACCCCATTTGGTTTCTGAGTATACAATTTATAGCACCCCATTTGGTTTCTGAGTATACAGTTTATCGCACCCCATTTGGTTTCTGAGTATACAATTTATCACACCCCATTTGGTTTCTGAGTATACAGTTTATCGCACCCCATTTGGTTTCTGAGTATACAATTTATCATCCATCTCCAATGCTTTTATGTATTCAGAAAAACACTGCAATCCTCTGGAACATTTCCCAGATGATACCAAACAGGATAATCAATTACCTTGTCCTTGATGTCAAACTGTCCGCTAATGCTGCGATAGAAACCATTCTGCTCCAGCTTTTTGTGAATAGATGCAGCGTACAACTTGGCACCCTCACAAATCAGCTGTGGAACAATGGGCAAATATACTTCACACTCCTTAACAGTCAACAAGTACATTTTAAAACTTTACCGTATCCTGAGAGAATGGAAGAAAATTAGACAAACTAAATTCCAAATGAATAAGACCACTGTAATGCCAGACCGGGCATAGAGCTAGACTACAGCTTAATGAAGACTGTGTGCTATAAACCGATTCATTGACGCCATTTACTTGCGGTGTCCCCATCATTCAGGCGTGCATTCGTCAACTTGATGCGTGCGTGAATTTGATCAACGGTGTGCTCCCATTGGCTGATGGAGCATTTCAATACACATCTCATCTGTATATGCCCGTGGGGACAATGCAGTTATGGCGCCTGATTCTTGTCACTGAATCAGTCTATCACCTCAAAACACTTGCGACGATGCTGTCTGGACCACTAACAAATATATGCAGGTTATCATGGGGATCAAAATGTTGTAAAAAAGTCCTTAGAAAAGTCCAACTTTCCCTATATTCCCTACAACACAATGTACACCAAGGTTGGAATTTGCCAAACTGTTCATTACTTACATCTGTGATTTTGGTGACAGCCATACACCTGCTGTCCACTCCTTCAAAGCCTATCTTGTGCCATTCTTCCGTTACCTTTTTCAAAAGATATAGAAATGTTTGGATTTATGAAAAAAGCGCAGGAAAGATGGCAGTCAACATGAATTAAACAATTCATCCAAATGTATGTTCTAGTGTGCAAAGGTAATATCTAGATATGAATAAATAAAAGAGCAGGGCAGAAATCAGTGAGATAACAGGCAAAGAACCTCTTCTGTCAGGACTTCAGATTAAAATGCTGAGAGTTATTAGCAACCAAGGGTTGTGTAAACAAAGTTGGATCCTATGGATCCAAAGCACAAGTACATCATAACTGGTAACAACATACAGTCTATACCAACCAAAAAAGATGTGTGAGGCACCAACTGCCCTTTATGTTCTCAAATTTGCAGACAAAAACTCCTTTGAGTATTCAATATCACACATGTACAAATAGTGATGTCCATGCAGACTACTGCCACAATCATACATCTGTTCACTGCAAAATGGACAAAGTAATCCAAAATACGGGCAAGACTGACCTTTGCGAAACAAGACTGGACATCAACGGCTGAGTTGGAGTATTTGACTACACTGTGGACCAGCTGCACGTCCTTGTCCATTTCCAGAGCTCTGCGGACACGGTCAAAGGTCTCGTATTTGAAGGTGACCAACCAGAAGATGAGCCCCTCCTGGAACCAGGTGTGGTAGTTGGCCATCTCAAGACCCTCACTGAAGGAAGAGAGAGAGGAAACAACTACGGCTGAATTATGACCACTTCTTAATCTTTTCTACAACTCAAGCAAACTTTGAACTTCACTTCACCACTTGTGAACATGACTAACATGCCTTGCCCTCTTTGCCTGATCGGCAACAAGGTGAAATTACACCAAAAATACAGAATATTCGGATAAAAGCAAATGACATCTTGGTAATGATGTTATCAATGTGAAATTCTGCACGAGGCCAAGTAAGCCGCCTTGCATCAGATGGGTGACATCATTAGCAATGAATTAATAAGGCATTTGATTACCCTCTTAAAAGGTGAAGAACGGCTGAAATAACAACATTGATTGGTTTTTAGGTACCACTTATGTATTATTACCTCTACACATGTCCAAAGAAAAATGGTGCAGATTCACAAATTTTGCTGCTGGTTTCTGTTGTGCTTTGTCATTCAAACAAGATGCTGAAATGAGACTGATTAGGTTTTACCAGATTGGTTTTTCTTCACGTCAATTTGAAAAAAAAAGAGCGAAAAAGTTTCCTCAAGGTATGAGAAAACGACTAGCATACGCAGGATACGGGTACACAAAGGGAAGCCTTAGGACATGGAACTTGACAGAATTGCTGAGTCAATTTGGGGAGACAACAAAGAAGGATAATAGACGAGGTTCTTGGAAAAGAGTCATTTCAAATGACTACAACCAGCTGTATGGGAGACAACCTACCACGTGTGGTTGTTGCTCTTCAGCACCGAGAACATCTTCTTCACAGTCATGTACAGCTTCAGGCTAGCCTTGCTGGATTCGGCGATGTTTTCCGGGAACTTCTGGTAGCGGACTTGATACTGGTTGAGACTGCTGAGGACTTCTTTGAGACTGGCTGACACTATGCGGTCCATCTCCCGGGCCACGGCTTTATTGTAGTCAACCGTGAACCTGCCAAGATGACACCACATGTTAGAATTGCGAGCATCATTATGAACTACCGTACAAAGTTGTGAGGGCATAGCTTAAATAATTTGTTTCTGGTTTTGGCAGTTCAAAAAAGTATGGATTGCAGACATCATGATCAAATAGTCTTAATAAACAAACGATACTGATGTTGACAGAACCGAAGTGACCAGGTTTCTAATTTGGGAGGTGAGCAAAATTTCCCATCCAGTATGTAGAATAAATACTACATATGCAAATGATTAGTAATCAGGTGACTTTAAATGTAAGGTCTTCACACGTGAAAAAAAAAGAAAAGGTGTTTGTAGCCTTACTTGGTGAAGAAGTTCTGGTATTCCTTGGTCGGTCTCAGCAGAGCCATTATATCTCCTATGACGTCTCCAAGTCTGTCTAACAGCTTCAGTAAATCTGCTGGTTTCTTGAAAAACAACACCAAAAAAAAAAAAAAAGAAATTTGAAAATACCAGGTGTGAATAACTACCATCCGTAACTCCAAAGGGGACAGTCCTAAAGAATTTTGATTTCATATTAGTGTTCCCACTGATGTACTTCATAAACTGCGGGGATGAGTACTTCTAAGGAAGGATGATACATATTGTCAGATAAAGATTGGTTGGGGTTTAATAAAACACTCACCAGCGATCCCTCAGGCTGAGGTAGTTCTTCCAACTTGTTACTGAGCCACCTACGGGTGTCCAACTCTATCACTTCTTCCATGAGTTTGCGGACTCGCTGGTGCGGGATGGAGTTTCGGTCCTTCCACACTTTCATCTGGAGCAGGCTGAAGATGTTGTTTAATCTGTCCAATGTGAGACGGGAAATATTTCACTTCACTAATCTGATACAAACAACTGGAATGGATAGGTTTGAGGAATTAGATAGGTAGGGAAACCATCTTATTAAGGTGCTCAAGCAACACCTCTTAGACAGCAGAGGGAGAGAGACAGACGGGGAGTGCTTAACAGTCAAGATTGTTGATCAACTCAAAACTAATGCAAAAACTTTGCAAATCCCGTGTGCAAAGCACACCCATTGACTGGAGACTCTGTGCTGATAAAGTGAGAGCAGTATGTCGTAATGATGTCAATATCAACTACAGTGTAGGAAAGAGGCAGTGCAGTGTTTGTCTAACCTCACTGTTCATACATTTGGCGGTGTGTTTGTGCAAACTTGTTCTAGCAGTAACGCCATTCTGCAATAACGTAGGGAAAACCGTGACCTGTCTGCTTCTCCGCGGTTGGTAGGTCTTTGTGTTTGGATATTCTGTTGGGAAATTTCAGAGAAAGACCATGTTTTCTGCGTATTTGGAGCAGTCTGCACGAGTTCATTCACTCTGCTCACCTGCATTTGGACTTGAGAATATCCAAGACGTGCACGTCGGAAGGAGGGAAGAGAGCAGGGCAATCTCCCACAGGACTCATGCAGTGATCGATGTAAGTGGATATTGATGTTTCAGTCACCTCAAGCTGTTTTCAGAGAAAAGATAGGGAAGAACATTGTCAGCTATCAAGAGCACCTACCAACTTCCAGTTGGCTTCTCCGTTTTTTTTAACTGGAAATAAGAAGTTAACATTAGAATTAAAATGTATCAATAAAAAGCTCACAGAAGTTGATGAAAAATTTTTTTTAAAAAGTGTAGTGAGAAGGCAGAATTAAAAAAAAGAACTGTGACTCCCCTGGAGTGTTCACAGTAATAAATGTGAACAAATCTGCCAAAATTGAAGCTGTGGGCAAGTCCGAGCAATGACCATATTTTGACTAGGGCTACGCACATTGGAGTGCAGTGCAAGTGCACACTGATAAGAAGCAATAGACCTTATTCACAGGGAAGCCATGTTCAATCATATTTCTTATTCAGTGAAATCTGTTAAATAGGGTGGAGTCAGACTGGGGTTCTGAGCCCAAATTGTTTTTTTTAAATGTCCCTTAAAACATGTGGGCATGATTAACTAAAGTTCCCAAAATGAAAAGTTAACCTCACTTTCAATTCAATATGGCCAACCAGTGAATAAGGTCATATTGGCCATGTTGACTAAACCATAGTCTGTGTCAAAACCTGCCATGTTCACAACCAGTATGGCACATTCTGATGTAAACATAGTGGGACATTAAGGCCAATGTACACGTAATTATAGGAAGGCACCACCTTCTGATCCATTTCTTAAATCATGCAGACCAGTTGTTAGATTTAGACTGTGGCAGGTTTGGGGTAATCTGGGTAAATGAAAATTTCTTTGGACAAGGATGAGTGGGTCAGTTACTCATACTCAATCTGGGACTCTCATTTCAAGCAACTCAAGAATACAAAATATCAACAAGGGCTCAACATTTTGTTGATACTGATACAAAAACAAACAGTTGAAGAATTACTTATTAACCTTAACACTCCTCAATTCTTCCCCTGTTGGAGGACTGAGGAGTGTTAGGGTTAATGTGATCTGGTTGTGCAACTAAAGCAGTTTAAAGACTAAAAGAACATCCGGTAAGGTTTATTAAACTCATGCAAACATGCACATTTGAAACATGCAAATTATATCACGAAGGTTAAAAAGAGGGGAGGAGGGGTTGGAAACATCTGACCATTTTGTTTGTTGCTGATGTGCCCAGAAATAAAAAAGGAAATCAAGACACAGAGATGTATCAATTAATACACACAGGACTCTTGAAATCAAAGCCAGGTTATACATATAGGAGTAAGTTCAATCATGCAGTGGGGATACAAGGCAGGCATCGTGCAAGGTTAGCACAAACACAAATACAGACTTCAACAAGTTATCATCACCTTGCTGGCTGTCACATTCCTGGCAGGAAAAACTACAATGAAGAAATTGAGAATAAAATGCACAAATGTAGGCACATTTCCCATTTCTTTGAGAGAATGTCCAAAGCACCTTCATGGTTTTTAAGAAATATGAGGAAATATAAGATGTGTTGACAAAATACAGCTAAGTTACATTCTTAATTCATTCTTTGAAATAAAGATCAGATGGAAATAAACATAAAGAATATGCACATAATCCCAAAACATGACAAAGGACAAAAAATGCATTTGGTTCAATGAGTTCACCGATATTACCATTCCGTTTTCTATAAACATCCTACTACATCCCATATAACCCATAACACCAACTTGTCAAATTTTGCTGAATCTGTGAGAATCCAACAAGAACAATAAGTCTGGGCCTAGACCAAGAAAAAAAAGCTTGATTGCGTGGCTGTACACTATACTAGAACTTTACATAGGTAAAAATCAATTCATAGGCAAATATGGTGGTGATGCCTTACCTCGTACGAGAGGAACTTGGGGTTCTCGGCATAGATCTGTTTCACCTCCTTTGCCTCATTGCTGTAGATGGAGAAGGTGGTTTCGGCAATCATTTCAGCATGGACGTGGAACATGGCCTCCCTCAAGGCCCGGTCCATCAGCGAGGTGTCCGTGTCTTCTTTAGCCTGCAGGAAGAGCACTGGCATTACTTTCAGAGGATACACAAAAAGTGTGACCTCCGGAACCTGACACTAATGCAATGCGGAAAAGGTAATCTCCATGAGTCCTCTTATGGGATTTTAGTCAGAAACCTACACAAAGGGCATCACACCATGCTTCTATGTGATAAAAGCTTTAAGATCACTGCAGAAAAAACAAAATATGCTATTCCTAGTCATTCAGTGACCTTCCACTACAAACTGAAACACCCAAAACGGGAAAAATATGCATTTCTGTTGTAAACATCACTTAAGGTACTGAATGAATGTTACAAAACAACTTATAACATTACCCATCAGGAACTTTACAAGAAACAACTTGCTGATTTGAGGTTGCATCATATCTTTCCCTATTTTTCAGCCTAGACCAATTTTTTTGTAGGGGTTTTCTATTTTTTCCCATTTTCATGAACATATCTGGACAAACATAACCTGGGGGAGGGGTGGACCCAGCCTTTACAGGCTTTTCACAAACTGTGACAAAACGACAACCGGCCATTGTCATTTTCTTGAGAAGTCTTTCAGGAGGCGGGGTGTCAGAGAAAAATGTACATTTTGTACATATGTGAAAATGATGGACAAAACTGGGAGAGCCCTAGGTGTAGCACTAACCTTTTCCTCTCCTGGTTTGCTGTTGATGTCTTTCTGTCCTTTCTCCTCTCCGGCCCTTTGGATGTTGTCCGTGGACTCCAGCAGGCTGCTGACCGACACTGAGTCTACCTCATCTTTCCCTAGACTGCTTATGGACAGCCTTGTCAAGGACAGAAATTCATAGGTTGGGGAATTCTGGTGGTGGTGAAACTCCAGAAGAGACGAGAGGTTTCTGCAGGATGCAGTGAGAAGCGAATCAAATTGGAAAAATAAGACAGGAGACATAAAAACACCTCTGCAAAACTATGAATGTCAAAACAGCTTGTGATCAATAGTACTGTACGATATGTTGAGAAAACTGAACACAACGGTACCTTGACTGTGAAAGAGCCACCATAGTGTGGAAACTCTAACAGCCTTGATAATTTTATGTCAACATACGTTGGACAAAGAGAAAACTATAAACTCAAAATCTGAACATTTCTTACATGAGCGTCTGTGAGAGCTTGGAGATGCCTGCTTGTATCGCAAAGCAGTTCAGCATGTGTCGGCTGATCTCAGGAAGTTTCCCGTCCCACGGCCCTTTGCCTTCCTGCAACAAAAAATCCAACCCAAATGAGAATGCCTCCAGTGTAACACACACGTAAAACAATATCAGTCACTTACACATTAACAAGAGTGACTGTGAACAAATAGATAATTATCAATCATGGTAAATTTACATACCCTGATGTATTTTTGGCCTTCATATCTGTACACTGCTGATGCTAACTGATGGTAGAACGTCAGCATGGAAGGGTTGCCTTTCTTTGAGTAATCCTGGAATGAAAATAAGAATGTGCATATTTACAGTCAAGTACATTGTACATCAACAGTCTAACAAGTCAAATCACAAGTCTGGTCAGACGCAACAGGAAATGTACAATTCATTCATGCAAATCACTCATCAACAATAACCAGCTCTGCCCAGATATGTACCTGCTCATACAGCTTGATGGAGAGAGGCAAATATGTCCCTTCCCCCCAAAAAAGAAACAAAGAAAAGGAAAAAAATGACAGATTTATAGGGGACAGAAATCATCAATTTGCTTGAAAATACCTCAGATTTGATCCCCTTCCACCACTGATGGTTTGTCCATTTGCAGCTGATGGATTCTTTGTCCCCCTTCCATTCCCCTCCCCAAAAGAATCCCCCCCCCCCGGCCAAGACCCTGAAATCCCTTTCCTGTCCTATGAGATGTGTTTTGGATGTACATGTATGACAGGGTACTCATTACCTCTTCACGGACAAACTGTAGCCGCATGTGACACTTTCCACCGTTGCTTGGACCCGATCCCTTGGAGTTGATGTGTAACGTGTACCACTGATCCACGCGGGTTACTGCCGGAAGGTCGGCCAAGGAGATAACAACCTGGCCCAAGAAGTCGTCAGTGTTCTTGTTGATACCGTGTTTGATGTGACGAAACAGGCTTTGGAAAGATGGACCTTTTTTAAGTATTTTGGTTCAATTTTACATGCGCATGTTTCTATTTTAGTTCTGTTTGATTTTTCTCAGAAGCTATTTTTTGACGTTTGTGTCTAGATCCTACCAAGAATTTAAAGACATTTGCATTGTTCCAATGTGTGCACATCTCATCAATTTGATGGCGAAGCAAATTCACATAATGATGAGCATAAACATGCAACTTATTTCAACAAAGGTAAATTAAAACAATCTCCAACTTGTCATGCCTTCTATATTTCTGTTTCATGAGCTAACACTCTTTTCTGCACAACCTAGATGAAATTCCAAGTGTAAGAAAGAACCGACTATAAGGTCATGTCCTGATTTCTTGGCTACGGCTGGAGCACCACACTAGTGAATGGGAAATGGCTTCAACCACTACAGCAAAGGGCTTCCATAAACACATGTACCATGTCAAGCCATAGCCATGTAATTCAGACGTGGCTGAACATACTTTTTAATTCCTGCCATTTTGTGTTCTGACTCCAGACTCTTACAGGCCTGCCAGAGACTGGTCTCCTCATCCATGTCCCACATTGTCAGGGTCAGCTCTGTGTCTTTGATGGACGATATTGCACTGACGGAAGAAATACATCAAGAAACAACCATGATCAGTTTGAGATGGTTAATAACTATAACGCAGAATTCTTTGGTCTGATAGTACAAAAGTACCTGCTCTTTGAGGACCCATCATCTGCCAAAAGACAGGTGCCAGTGGGGAGTATGTAATATAATGTACATGTGGTAGGCCGACCATGAAATTATAATGTATTCTTTCTGTGTAAATGGTTGGTGGTGTACTTCATTGTGAATTGTTCCTCTTGACTGTGCTCTTTAGATGTTAATACTTTTAATTTTGTGAACGTATAAAAACACCCAAACTTTGTTTTGACCTGAAAGCCACGTCCTGGAAGTTAAGGATTTTTCTTTGTTGCAGAGACTGAACTTGACCGTAAAAGGAACTTGACTAACATGTCAAAGGTTTCGTTCCACACAGGATGCAGTGTGGCCTTCTGACAGCTGGTCTTGAAGACAAACTCTGCCTCTAGGGACTGGCTGTGGATGGGCGACCTGGGCGAGGCCATGGCGCTCCCTTCGGCTGAGTTCTTGCGCCTGTTGTGGGCCTTGCCGGACACCGTCAGGGTGTCTGACCGCTGCTTCTGGATCTGGTTGGGCAGGGTGGCACCGCCATCGTCCGACTTCTTCCGGCTCCCCTTCTTGAAGCTTCGCCGGCCGTCCGAGTTCCGGCGGTTGACCTTCTCCGATTGGCTGGTGACTGGAGTGGAGGCGGGACTGGTGGGGTCCTCGGGGCAGGAGTTCCAGTGGGTGAGGTGTGGGTGCTTCTCGTGAGACGGGGAGTGGTGATGCTCATTCTTACATATAGTCAGGAGGCAGTAGGGGTCGCTCATTCCTAGATGAAATTAGGCAGCAGTAGCAAGTAAGTCTGACTATTCCCCGAGTTAGGAAAATACGAATTATTTTGTTGTCCATGAAAACTTCAGCACTGCTACAGCCATGTGCTAATCTCATTTGTGTTTCTTCTAATTGGCAATGCCAAGGTTTGTGGGCATTAAAACGGACACCTGGTCACCATTTCTGCACATGAACCCATGCAGGTATGTACTCATTGCCAAATCTCATTGCCATTCTTATGGGGAATCCACTGCACTGCTGCATATGCCTGCATATTATAAAGTGCCCAAAAGTCTAAATATTTATTAAATTTGGTTTATGAAAAGAAAAGTGCAGTGAAACAGATAAACTGAATAAGACAGCAGACGAATTTTAAATTAGCTTTCGAATCAAGGTCCTTAACCACTTGCTGCCGGGGAACCCTGTTTCGAGCACCATGCGTTTATACACAGTGCCGGGCTGCCCAAAATGGGACAAAAGAGCTGGTCCGTGTAACAAAAGACTGTACTCGGAACAAAAGACCTGCTGCTGGATTAGCATTGCGGACGAAAGTCGGGGATTCCGGATCTGGACACGTATGCTTTATATGCGTGGCAAGGGGCTCCGAACTCGGACAAAGGGAACAGGGCCTTATAACAAAAGACCGTACTCGGCACAAAAGACCAGGCTGCTGGGAATTACCAATATTTTTTCACTCTCAAAAGTGGAGATAATCCAGCCTTGTTTTAGAACAGTATATCACGATTTGGGGCATTTAGAGTGAGCGGATTACCACCGGGGACAAAAATGCTTCACCACCGCAGCGATGAGCCACACAGCACCGCTGCATGCTAATCTGGCCCCTATTGAAAAGAGGTCAGCAGCGCACTGTGGCAGGTTCGTGAGCAAAAGAAAGTTAGATAACACCGCACAATCTGGGCTCTTTTTACAAGGCTGCAGGTCTAGGCATCAATAGTTTTGTCTGTCAGGCTAGAGTGGAGACCAGACAATTCTTCGTGTGGGTATAAGTATGCAGTGAATGAAGATAGGAATTTTTTAAGAATTTTGAAAACAGAAAAAAATGATAAATATCCCACCCCAGCATCATCAACATTGATAACTGCCCCAGCAGGAAGTGATGAAGACCCCTTTTGTGTTTAAAATTGGAAAAGAAACATGTTTACGGCTTTACAACAGCTTGGTACAGAAAGCATCAGCTTAAATACTGATTTAAAATCTCTCTGCAGATCTTATACCAGCAGAGAAAAATCCCGGTATCAAAATGTTCATCTGTCTCACCGTTTGCATCCATGCCGAGAATGTCCTTGGCCTCAACCACTGTGACTTTCAGCATGCAAGCTGGGGGCTGATGATTACAAAGAATATAGAGAATATGATTACAAGAATACAAGACGGGCCACAGTACACTGACATGTACATGGTACAGTTCCATTGTGTTGTTTTGGTGACATATACTTCAAGGAGTACTGTACAGCCTCTCGTTATGGAAGGACCCCCAAGAGTGATCTCAACATGAAAACTTTTCACATATCTACATGTACACCCACTTGTTCTTCTGTTCCATTTAGAATTCCAGTCTTCAGACGAAAAGATAATGATATTTGAATGCAATGCACTGTGTGGCTTACATTTGGATTGTTTTCAGAATAAAACAGGTGCGAACATGAGAATATTTACAGAACAGTATAGTATGTGTGTGTTTAGATTATACGATATTAAACCAGCAACAAAAAATTGATAACTGGAAACTTGCACTTATAAATGCCACGGAATGATAGTGGCAAGGTGTACCTGCCACACTGCAAAGTAACCTTTAATACATTACCTTATTGCCAAGTTCGTCTTGCATCATGTCCGCGTGGATCTCACTAGGGACGTCAAACACCTGATACAGAAACAATTTTAACAATGACTTAAGCAGCTTGCAACAGAAAAACCCTTTTCTGTTTTTGTTTTGGTGCCTTAAATCATACTGGTAGGTCAACACTGTTTTATTGACACTGGATTCTGCAAATTTGTTGCGGGCACTGGGAACTTTTAAATGGTTCTGCATCTTTATCTTTTCCAAACACTATGCCAGTGTGTATTCAAAATGTTTGATCACATGATGGTGCAGTTTTATCTCCTTGAAGTTGTCAGGTTTATTTTTGTATCATTACAACATAGAACTCCAGGTATCAAATACTGAGACTGTAAACTGTGAATTCATCTGTGAGAGGATAACGCTTAAAGAACAAAAATCACAGAAATTAATTACATGTAAGCTACTGTACATCTGAAATATACGCATGTGGCCACAGCCGACAGTACCACACATGTCCATGTGAAGTTATTCATCCAGTTGCTTCCAGGTGTATGTCTGTGTGTTTTGCCAGGTGTAGCTAATAAATTAGATGCAGTTGAACCACACACTCAAACTCAAGCAAACTCCCCAGTTTTGCAACAAATTCACAGCTTTTCATTTTGCAACTCTGCAACGTCCAACAAATCTGGCCCTCTGACCTCTGACACAGAACAGCATGTACATTACATATATGTAAATACCTTTTCCTTTCTGCAGACTTTGATCAAATTTGGGGAGAACCAAGTCAGTCTGACAGTGTCGCAGTTATTAGATACTGCATGCTTACCTTCTGCAAATGAGCAGCCAACTGAAGTGGATTTGGATCACTGGCGCTGATTTTCCCAAGCGGGTGGATAAAGCTCTGCAACAACTTGGTGTAAAAATCCACAAACTAGAAAAGGAAAGTAGGAATGTTGGTTTACTTCACTCATTTGAACATTTGTAGGTTATACATGTATGTCTTTGGCAAATCACACTTTTATTCAAGGTAGAAAACGTGAAAAGCCACGGTGATAAAATACCAAATATGGACAATAAAGATGTTATTGATTGATACTTAAAAGTACAGAGGGTATTTTAGATGAGACTTTTTGACTAACATTTGAGAAAAATGAAAACAAAATTTGCTATCAAACTTACCTCAGGTTGGAGAGCAGGTGCACTATCACAGCCTGGCTCCATCTTTGTGACCTGAACCAAACAAGCATACAAACAAATTTAGAATTCCTTGCAGTTTCGGCAAAAGACCAAATATGGTGTACGTTCCACACTTACATGTATTTAATTGATTTGGAGTTTGGTCACTACAGCCGTTTAACTAAGACTTCTTCCAAGACTTAAATCTTAAAAAAAAACCACAATTTGACTAAGATACCGTATTTCCAAGATTGGCCTTACTTTCTTCAAACATATATGTAATTCTTTTTCCTTCAGTGATGACAAAAAAACAATATAAAAGGCTTATCTCTTTCTAATGACAATTCCATGGTAATTTGAACTTTAAGAATGATGAGATCTTCATATCAATTACTTCCTACATCCTTATAAATGAGGTACCAGACTGACATTTACTTAAGGTAAAGCATGTTGTGTAAAACACTGTGTGTAAAAAGTAGTCAACCTTTGACTTATTTTGATCAGATGGGTCAGGAATGAGAAACGTACCAGTACATGGATATGTACATGTAGCTCCTGACAGTGTGGTGGTTGATAATACCAGTACAAACAGAGAGCAATGGCATTTTGTGGTTTTTATGACAACATTGTGGTTTTATTATGGATCCTTCTTCTACACCAGTGGAGGTCAATTAATGGTGCTACTGCGATTTGGATCTGAAGTTCCTACTTAATTTAAGGGTATCTGACTTGTAAAATTAGATTACACAGTGACCAGCCACAAAGGGCGAAATTAAGCAAGGTCCAAAATTGCACTGTCATCTATGTGTATGGCTGTGGCTATAAGCTGTGGCCTGCTAATGACAAATGCTGAAGTCACAGTCACAACATACGCAAATTGGACATGGTCAACAAAATTTTACTTTCTATTTATACACCTGTTAGTGTCGTTTATTTTACTACATGTACATACTGCGCAGTAAGTAGAGAATACTATAAGCAAATTCACGTGACTGATCACGGGCAAGATTCTTGACTCCATACTCAAGTGTGCTTTTCACTATGATAAATAGAAATTACATGAACAGATTAGTCACAAAATGCCCGATGTTCAACCATGATTGTACAAAACTGATCAATCCTTGCTGATGCAGCAAAAATTACTCATAATGAGAAAGCACCGTGGCTGGACTGTCCATCAAACTGCAAATATAATCAGACCAAAGGGGTAAGCCTGGATGTGTGAAATAAACCCAACCACATCAATTAGCGTGTAGTGTAGCTTTTCCCATAAGGATTACTGGGACGTGCTGAATTTCCGGTGGGTGAATGAAGTTGGTGCATGCGAGTGAATCAGGTTTTCATTCAGCGTGGCCAATGATGTTGATCCTTCCAAAACCGGAGCAATTTATCAAAGAAGAATGCCCAAGGTCAGAGGGATTTTCGTTTCTATTCAGCAGAAACGTCAAGCTTATTTTCCCATTGCAGACCAGGTAGTTTTTGGGGGTCTACACGTACTTGTTTAGCTGTAACAGGGGCACATGCAGGGTTCCACATTGGCGCCGTGAAGTTCTGGTGACCTCCATTTTTTTTCTTTTCTGTATCCCGGATTGAAAGCCCAGAGCTCCCCAAATTGACATCGACAATGTGTTTACGGTACATCACTGGCTGAACACATTCCAAATATTTTCAGCATGCAGGCTGTGTTTGGCATTACAAAAAACATCATCCAAGTATCACACAACCTTTTGACCTATTCTCTTCAAATTTACGGCATAAACATTGCAGCTCTTAACAGAAATACTTGTAAAATGCACTGTGATTTGTTTTAATTCAAATACACTGTGCAATCAAAAAGATACTTGTCCCAATAAGTGCACTTTCCAACTCTTTATATTTACTGTGTTTTTTATAAGTACTCTTTCCAAATCTTTATATTTACTGTGTTTTCAGTAATTTTTGTTGTGCAGTGAACACATGTCAAATTGTTATTGTTTTCAAATTTTCTTTGGACAGCTAGCGTGCAGCAAATCCATTTTGCATTCTAGTTACACTTATCAGAAATGGCGGGTAACTCGTCCCGAAATGTCATTTAGGCAATGAAAGAAGACAAGACCATGAATCAACATCTAGGCTTTATTGTACTGCTGTAAATCTGTTGGCATGAACCTGCGTAGGTCAGGCCTGTACAGGCAGGTACTACAAAGCACCTGTCGGAGTGTATAGCCTCCATTCAAACTTATTAGTATTGGTGCTGCCATCATCAATTACATGTGCCTGTGGTGCAAATCACGCACTGGAAGCATTTTTACCCATATTCTATGGTAAGAAACATGAAACTAGAAATTCTCAAAAAACAAAAACTGTACACATACTGGTATATTTAATACAAATGGTACTTTATAAGACTTAGAAGAAATATGCAAACATCTACAACCTGATCCAATAGGATACAGCAACTGTAGTCCAACCTGATAATATGCATTCAAAGTTGACTGAATTGCCTTTGAGTTTAACACCCTGACATTGTCACCATCAAATCATGGTGGCCCACTTTTCAAAGTAACAGGTTATGGTATTCGCACCAGTAACACAAGAGCAAACATACCAACATGGACATCCTTGAAGTGGTGAACAAAATCTTGAAAGGAAATATTCCCAACAAGGATGAGACTACACCTGTACCGACTAACCATATGGCCGCTTACACTATAATGAAAAGGCCCCAACACAGCAAAGCGAGTACCTACATGTACATGTATGCACTAACTAACGACAGCTAGAGTAATTATGAGTGATCTTATTGTTTAGTTTTCCGGTCTCGCCGCTGAAATTCTTATCTCCACTTTATCTGCAGGTAGACATCATACCATGGTTGCTACCCAGCAGTTAGTCTTATTTTTCTAAATTTGGTTACATGTGTGGAAAACCACATAAGTGGGGCTTGAATGTTAATAAGAAAGATTGATGTCTAAAATATTTGATCAAATAATTACATGGATGTCGACAGTTGACGATGAAGCAAAGTTTACCAACAAATCAATTTATAGGTATCAGTTGCTGACACTGACAGCATGTCAATATGCAATCCACGGTACGTAACCAGGATTTTGCATATCTTTGAAATAAAATAACAAAGCCATAAAACTACATGTAGCTGCAGCAAGTTGCTGTCATGACAGTCAGTTCATGAGATAAACAGGCCAATTTTATTTCAGTTTACACAACACCATTTAATGCTGACTTGTGAACAAAAACTACATCAAAGTTTTTTTATAACGTACAGCAACTAAGGCCATATGCCGAGAGATGAGTTGTGGGGACTAATTGATTTAGTTACGGTACATGTAGGTTGTACTGTATAAAGTATGCTATGTATACATGTACACTCAAGTGTCTACAATTTCAAAGCATCTTTTGAAACCAACTTTCAGGGCTCAATGGGCAGCTACACTGAATTCAAGAAAAAAATTGAAACAAATTTACCACAGAGATATCTGCGGCAACTCATTTATATTAAAATGCTTGCCACAAGGAGACTTTTGTGAGAAATGGGAGTTGAGAACTTGGAATGTGTCAGAAAAAAGTAACTCTATCTTAGGCTTCGCGTGTGGGAGAAACCAAATGAAACAAAATGTTTTAGTTATCTCAAACTCCCACCTGAAAAATCTATTCTATCCATTATTCGTGTACGAATAAACATTTCATGAACAGGCAGTTACCGGTATACTGCAATATGCAAGGTACATGGTTGAAAACTACCTGTACTAGTACATATTATAACAAATGCTGAACTCTATCAGCTGTGTAGAGCACAAGTGTTCAGAACAAGATAAAGTTCAGCCAAAATATTAACATCCGTGAACAATGTGACTGAAACCTGATGACTTCTGCAAACTATGTCAGGTACATGCTGATTATGAAACCATGCCAACATGCCAGAAATGCTTCCGGTTTCTAGTGGACTTATGCTGCAGATTACAGTGTGCCTTTATACTGTAGATAAACTGATGTTCCGGTATTCCACAGTATTACACACAAGGACACCTACAACAGGCCAAGCCGGAGCCAAAATGTCCATGGCATATTTTCGTTATTGACTCTGTGATAACGGAAACCAATTTTGATACCCTTGACAGAGACAAGAAAACACAACCTGACAACCTGTTTCATTTTCACAATGATCCGAGTATTTTTCAGCTGATGTAGGCCTAGAGGGTCAGTGGAGATAGATTTGATGAGCACATGGTGCATATCAAATTGTACAGTTGAGCATTGTAAAAAATAACTTTGAAACTTTTAACTTCATTAACAATGGGGGGAAGGAATAACTTAAGATCCCAAGATGTACACACCTGTGCATACAGTGACATGAAAGCATACCAAAGCAAAATTAAATAATGTAAACAACAAATTCAAAATCCTTTATTGGTTTGGTTAATTGTTGACATTCCAGAGCACATGTACATCACTGAAATGATTAAATTCTCCCCCCCCCAGTAAAATATTACAAACACAAAACATCTGTTAAAAAAATGCAGATTTGCCAATAATGGAATCGTATTTAAAACACACTTTTCACTTTGTAAACTGACAATATTGAAGTTAACAAAACACAAAGCAAAATAATAGTACAGTCCGATTGTTCACGTACACAAATTGGTTTACTGTTTGCCACTAAAGTCCAAAGTCTGATATCTAGACTTGCTTCAGTCCCAATCCTTGCTATCCTTCAGGGGCTTTGCAGTAGGCAAGGATCCAGAAATACTCCTAACTCGCAGAAGACAGAGGTCAAACACATGCACATACTTTACCCCAAGTGCAAAACAGTTAGGAGCAAGTCTAACACCCTCTCCAACATGCTGCAACTGGTTGCAATGCAGTGTTTATACACTCCTTCAACACAGGAAAGGCATGAGGTGTTTTTCCTCAATGCCCCACAATGGTACTGAGTTGCCTGGTAACAATGTTACATTATCTGTTTTTGTCTGGAAAAACATTTATCAGTCGATGTGTATTAGGTATCATGGTTCAGTACTTTTGAGCCTATAATTTTAAGGGACATTTTGGCATTTTCATCACTTATCTGCAGGAGATAATATCAATGGAAAATTCTATTTTGAAGCATGTCACCACAATGTGAAAAATACGCAAGCACATGTACGTACATCTCTTTCTAATACAACGCAGAATTCTGTATAACAATCGGGCAAAAAAAGAGAGTTTGGACCCCACAGTTCTGGGGGTAGTCTTAGTGCACAAAAAGAATCCAGCAAATGCAACAAAAGAACAATTCAGTGTGATCGAAAACTCATGAAAAACAAAACAAATGCGAGAACATCAGCCTCAGGCTAGTGTGTCTTGAGTACCGTAGCTACAGCCAGTGACACAAAGGTGAATATTCATAGTAATATCAACCCCATTTTGTACATCATCTACATTCACAGTATTAGAGGCAACAGTACAGATGTTTGAGATTTGACCAACATTTACATGTAATTCTAATAAGCAAGTATTACAGACATTCTCTAACACAGTTGAAAAAGTTACTTGAACTAATCTGCTTTTAAGCCCTGTTTTATTTAGAGTCTACTGTCAGAAATGTTCTTTGCAGTGATTCATTAACAGACCTGTACATATGGTCGAACATTAACTACTATAAGGAACTTGAAGTAAAACATGCCTTATATACACTTATATGTACATGTATACATTATGTTGGCAGGGTAAAATGCCTCATGAGATCTAATCCTTTTTTAACTGAAAAATGTAGAGCTAACAAGGAAATGTAAGTTCCTACAGTAGACATTGTGCCCTTCAAGAAATAGTCATCGGCATACATGTGCACACGCCCTAGACTCAATTACGAATGGTGCATCTGACCAGCACGTTGTGACTTCATTGATAGTATCCCTGAACATCAGCATACAATTTAAGTCGCTACAACAACTTGAACAAAATGGCAACTTTGAGTTCCATAAAAGGAGAGTTTCCCATTTGAATGGGGAATTTCTCTTTTCTTCCCAAAGGTACCCGTAAGTTACCTTCCCATCATCTACTTCCTTGATAGCCATGTACAATCTCGCATAAACACATTTTGATTGTGCCAACTTACCTTTCCATCATGACTATTTGTGCAATCAAATTTTATACATGCCTGCTTAGTGAAGTTACATGTCAGATGGCAAGGTTTATTTAAGGAAAAGACAGGAGCTGTGCTGCGATTGGTCAAGCTATCACATAGCTGACAGTTATTGAGAGTTCCTGCTGCTGATTGTCTGTAGTGTGGATGGGCAAAATGCTCAAGAATTTCACCATTTTAACGAGGATATACCGGTACTAGGTGATTAAACCTCCCCATCTAATTATCCCTTTCCACAAGCCTTATTGCTGATACCGCAGAAGTGATTTTGTACACTTGTAGAAAGGCACTGTGGGAAGGAAAAAGGAGCAAACATTGCCCCTTTTGCTTCCCATAGTGCCTTTCTATCATTGTGCAGAATCACTCATGCGGTATCAGCAATAATTAATCTTAGGCCTAGGCCTATGCTTTCTGACACGTCACAGCTGTTATTTTAGGGAAAACACGAAAAGAAGTGTTGTCCATATATGGAACTCTTTTACTCATCTGATCACTCAATATCACATTTGCTGGACAGCGTAATACTAGGCTAATTATACTTACCCAAATTGATGGCATTTTGACAAACACTCTAACGTACGATAAGCTGCAGGCCTAGCCTATCACTCAGTGGGCCTACCAATAATTGCTACCATAGTGACAATGACACTAGGCCCATGGAGGATAGGAAGGAGGGGCTTGGCCTAACAGTTAACTGACCGTCGTCCACTTTTCCAGATTTAAGTTTAAAGCCTAAGTCTTAAGCCAGAAAAAAAAAAACACGGATCAGCCTTGACTGAACTTTGTTTTATCCAGACATCAAAATCATCGGTGGTCCAGCAGAAAAGAGCGTGACTGAACAAAGCGACTTCTTCGTGATCTAACGATACAATTTCATTATCTATAATGAACTTTCACACAGCTTCGTGAAAAAGTTTTAATACCGCGGAAACACTGTGGTCCCCAAATACACGTAACTAACTACTGCATTTAAAGAATTCTGGGTTTAAGACCATAGACAACTTTGGCCAAGTGCACTGAGGGCGCCCTCTTTCCATTGCGGCATTGATAACTTGAGGCTAATAAACGTCGTTAGGAAAGGGTGTGATAACAAAAGTGACGCAGTTACGTGCAAAGCAGATGTCAGTCGTCACTGTGGTTAAAATGAAATTGAACTTATTCAATTACGTTTATCTTGCGATTCCATTTTCGTCCCTTTACACTCTTTTTTTTTTTAAATTCTTTCAATTCTTAGGGGGCCAGGGAGGCCTCCTCATTTGGAGGCCTCCTTGTCCTCCGCCTCCGCGATGCATTTACGGCTGCACGCACTCGCTGGATGGAAGTAATGAAAAGGTTACCGGACAACTCGTCCGTATATTTGTTCGGGCAACTTGAATCAGGACAACTTGACCGTTAAGATGAGTCGTCCGTCAAGACAAGTTGACTTCAACCCAGAGACAACTACGTGGCAAGCGCGTGCACGGATGTTAAAGCTGTAACGCAGCACAATTGATGCATGGTTTGTAAGTGAATTCGTCACACAAAGGCGGACGCGCCACGATTTACAGGCTAATTCTATTGGACGATCGCTGAAGTTGCGCGCTAACTTCCGGTTCCATGGTTCCATATAACAGCGATCAATGCACACTCTATGTGCATGTGCGCGTGCAGTGGGCGTGGATTTAACTGAAGTGACGTCAAACTTACGAACCGTATGGAGATCAATGTTTAGCACAAACTATCTCTATTAGGAATAGAGATGTCTCTGTTTAATAGAGATATCTCTATTCCTGGAAAAAAATGTTAACTTTTGGCAAGTCTAGGAATAGAGATAATAGGATTAAATGTTAACTTTGCACGCCATACACCGCAGTGCGATGGATTACCGGTGCTGACTTGGATTGTGAAGTCAAATTTCATGGAGGTTTTCATGTCCGGGACCGGGAAATTTATTAGATAGCTAGACGCACCCACATAACGAGTCGACTTGTCTCAACGGACGACTTCTCTCGACCGTAGAGTTGTCTTTCGGTTTGATGCACACATGGTCGAGTTGCCCAACGGACAAGTTGTCTGGACCCCAATGAGGTTAGGCTATAGATATCCCCTTGAAGTATTTCGAAAAGCTCTTGTAGTGTATGTCTATTTAACCCCTGTTATCAGTCAGTTTGCTCACCCCTTTGCTACCAGCAATGAACATGCGGCATCTTATAAAGTATCCTACCTCCTCTTCAAATTTCAATTCTTCATAATGTCTGTCATCCAGGAGCATGTCTAAGGATCTGGACCGGGAGTGCAGCCTCGATCTCTCGTTACTCCTCAGTATATTGTCGGTGCTGAGCAGTCTCATGATGCCCTGCCCCAACAGCTTGGGTCCGCGAGAGATTGGGTCCAGGAGGCTGCTCACTGTGCGAAAGGATTCATCCACTGTTCTGGTGTTGTCCAACCTTGAAGGCTTGTCAAGATTTGAAGGGTTGCTGGTGAGAGAGTAACTGCTCCAAGAATCCCGATCCCACGTGTTGAGCCTACTAGCATTCGTGGCATTGCCGTCTGATTGACCAAATTCCGTTAACACCAAATCTGAGCCTGGGTCGCCACCTGACGAATCTGCCAGTGCCCGGTAACCGACAGTTTCGGTTTTCAATCCTGCGTTAGCCGTCATCGTGCCATCAACGGTGTTCGAGTTCTCCCGGAAAAGGGAACTCAAGTTAAAAACATTGGTCATGGTAGCAGCTTTTTGAAAGCCGGCCCCCCTGTTATTAGATTATTTTTTCTGTCACCACTGGGTCATCGCTCGTGAAAGTTGCCAGTCATGCGCGGGTTTTTAGTTTGAACAGGTGGGTGGAACGGATCCACGCCCATTCTCAGCCGGAACGGAAAATATGCCAAAAATAGCTATCCGTGCGTCATTTGACGTACTTTGTTTAGGTACTGTTTGTTGTTTTCTCCAGTGGGATCGTTTATCAATCTCGGGTAGTCGACGATCTAATACAGTTACACAGTTACCCTTACTTGCCGTTAATCGAGCCGGATGCATATGGATGGTTGATTCTCAGGACCGAAACAGTTTGACTCACAAACTTGAAAAGAATGAACTCGTCAGGTTATGGTCCACGGTTGATTTTTCCAGAGCACAGTCAATTTTCTTCTGTTTCGTGATCAACCTGCAACCAATGAAACCAACAACACCAACTCCGAGTATATAGGCGACTGGCACAATTTACGTGTATACAGAAAGTGGCACCTGCTGCAAGTGGTGCTCGCACAAAAAAGCCAGCAGCCAAACACAAGATTTCAAAGAACAAAAACGAAGTATTGTTGTCCTGGGGCTCCGGTAATATTTCATTTCGGCATCTCGGGCCTGTTTGTGTTTTGTAAATCCGACCCTTGGGCAATATACTCCCTGTCCACGCTTCAAGTAACCCTGGATTCTTTCCAGAAATGAATAGACCACCAAACCCTAAACGTTTGCGATCGAAAAGGCTTCATAAGGACGGGGTAATTCTTTTCAAAATACCCAACAAGAACTAAATCGTGGCGTGCGGGTAACATAAAAGCACAAGATGGCCCCGTAAGGTCGGTGACTCATAAATTATACCTTGTTTTGTTATGGCTTTGGCTGCCATTGCGTGCGGACTACATTAAAGACACAGACAGATTTGGGACGATGCATGAGTGCTCCGAAAAGATCAACAAAACATTCTTGTCTCCCAGGCACCCCTACTCTCTCTTCCTGAAATCAGGAGACGAATTCAGACACTAAAGCACAATGATTTGAAATCAACAAATTGGATACATGTTGCAAAATTATCAAAGTTATTTTGAAAGCTTCCATTTTGTGGTGCAAGCATCGGCGTAAATTTGTGCTGGAAATTGGGGGGGGGGGGCGGAAAAGTGGGGGGTGACACGAAAATTTGAAAGGGGGTCATAATATGACTCTATATAGAGTTAGATCTTCATGATATTAATGTACATCTGTAATATGTATTCAGGATGCCATATTATGACTGTAAAAATGTTTGTTTTCCTTTTTTGAGTGATCTTTAATTAAAATGCAGTTCAGTCGTTGGAAGTCGGAAAATTCTTCACCATCCACTTTAATTTATTTCTCTCCACAAAAAAATGTGGGGGTGATTCAATAGTCCACCCCCTCCTCAAAAAGTGGGAGGGGGATATATACCCCCAATCCCCCCAGGATTTACGCCCACGGGTGCAAAGTTGTGACAAATTTTATCAGAAGAAATACAACCCAGTTGCCGCACATTTCCTTGCCGCCTACAAAGTGCGAATAGGTGTCCCTGCACAAGAATAGCATTAACGTTTTTAACTCAGAGCATTGTCATCTGCACGAAGGTACTTCTCACACTTTAAAGGACTTTTTCTTAACTTATTTACTGACTTCCAACAATTGGCTGTAAAATCTATCAGAATATTTGCCCATCGAAAAAAAAAATCATCAGACAAAACCGTCACTGGCCTTGACCCTGATGTTTTGCCAATACAGAGAGCTGCGAATTGAGGCATCAAATATTACTCAACAAAGTCCCAGCGAAATAATTACGTGACCCAGCACGTATCGGCTTTGGTGAAAGATGCACAGTTTTGACCCTTTTGAGAAAACGGGTTTACCAGCACGAGGGCCGAAAAGTGACGTGACAAGAATTAGGTTGCATGTACAGCACTGCTTTGTTTTCAAAGTCACGAGTTAGCTTTAGTAAATAATGTGTTATTATTGCAGGCGAAAACATGAGTGAAATTACATTTGACGGTGATACTAATATATAAGACGGTAAAACTTCAATCGTTAAAGCAACATTTCATCTCAGTGGACAGAGGATGGTACCTGCCCTTTGTTCTGAACTCACAGCTATGCATTTTTTCCTTCGCTTTGTGAGCAGCCTTTGCTGATTTTGAAGAGTGACGTTTTATGCATATTTTAACACTTTCCACATAAAACTGAGGAAATACTGATTAAACTCTGTGACGTACCATAATTTAAAAGCATTTCAATCATGCAGAATAAATCTTTGCGGATTTTAAGAAAGAATCGATGTCTAACGTTACAAGTTCAGATCAAGTATCATTTAAAAAATGTGTCACTGAATTGTCCCGGTCTGAAGGGGCGTGGCAACCAACAGCCATCCCAAATCTGAAGCACAGATTGGCCGCGTCCCTTCAGCTGTGGTTCAGAAAATGCAACAGCAATGGGCGTAAATCTCAGGGGATGGGGCCCTCATGGGGGTATGTATCACCCATTGTTTTGACCAAGAGATGGGCTGTTAAATTAACCCTCCACAAACTTTTTCGTGGTGAGAACAAAAATAAAGCGGAAAGAATTTTGTCGGACTTCCCAACAACCAAATGTATTCAACAGCACTCAGAAAGAACAATTGAAAAGCCACGAATGCCGTTCTGATGGAAGATTCTGAAGGAATATAATACATGAACACTGTCCCATATAATGTCATGGTGTCAGTAGCTCTGCGCTTTTCAAATTCCCATTATCGGGCAAGGCATCCCCCACCATTCCCCATCCTCCCAGTTTCCGGCACAAATTTACGCCACAATGCAAAAGCATCCTTCACAAAAGTGACAATGCCCGAATTTATTCAGTGGACAATTGAATGCAGAAACCTGAAAACGAAGAAAAAAGATGAACAGCTCTGTACACACGTCAGTCTGTACACGCACTGGCACTATCCAGCAATCTCCATGAGCCTTTTTGAAGCATGGCGGACACAATAGGGGGCGCTATTTGAAATGTGGGTAAATTTAACAGAATCAAAATACCTAGATACTTTGTCTGTGGTAAATTTAGAGTGAACACAAAATATTTTACCTAAACTAAATAACCAGATAGCGCCCTCCTATTGTGTATACCTCGAATAGGGTAATGTAAATTATTGTGTGGGGATCAGTGGTCCGTTTCCTGTCGTGAGCACACATTGCAATCCCTGAATGAATAGAATCCACACTCCCTATAGGCAAAGGAAAGCCAGGCATCAGGACAGACATGCATATGCACTTTTCAATAGTGCGGCTTTACTGTTGAACAAAAAAGTTCAGGCCAAAGGTCAATGTAAGTGATGAAAACATCTATTTATTGCATTAAAGAAGAGCTACACAAGCTGTCCACATAGCACATTTAAGTCCTACCAAGTTTGAACATTTATTACAATGTCCTGTTTTTCAAATTATATGAGGTGCCGCTGGAAATTTAGAGGACCACTGACAGATTTAAGCACAAACACCGTTTTGCTTTGTTCATCTGAAAAGTTGACAAATCTACACACTTGTATATACAGTATTTGTATTCAAGAAAATATACAACTGGAAAACATAGAGTCTAAAAATTCAGCTGTCCATTTATCTTACACTTAATTTAATATACATGTACATACACAACTAGTTTTCAACATGTCCGTGTCACTAATGTTACAAAGACGAAACAGAGGGAGGCGGGCTAGAAGTAAAATGGAGCCAAATACTTGTTTTAAATGCTATCAACAGGAGGGAAAGAGTTCCATAGAGGGACATAATTTGACATCCTGTGCACGGACCCTATGAGACTGTGGGCTGAAAACATTAAGTGTTTTCTTGGGAAATGCCTCAATATTCCCCCTGTTAAATTTGATCATGTCATCACTTTTTGATGGCTGATAAACCACTGCATGGGAAAATTAGTGATGTCTGCAGACGGAAATCTTACCCACGAATGTTATCCAAGTCCATGCCTCCAGTTAATCAGTCTGTTCTCATGGAACAAATGCCCATCCACTTTTTAAGCAGTGTTAAGTCAGGATAACATTTCTACTGTAAATGTGGCAGGTACAAACCAGATTGAAGACGTTTTTGTTCTGTTACAGCAACAAAATTTGGGGAAAAAGAAAACTTTGATCTGCATCATGTTTTATGGTATTTTTCAAGCTTCATCCAAGGGGAAATGTTATTTCAACTATCCATCTGACTGCACCAAAGAAAAAAAAACTGCAGCTCACAAATGTGGTTCCACTAGCCCTGCAGACTCCTCTAAATTTCTTTGCTGTACATTTCCCTAGTGAGAAAATCTTTAACGCTTGAAGTGCACAATTTGTTTATGACATCCCAAACTTACAAAAAATAGCACTTGTTTGCAAGCCTCGTATGGACAATTTACAGTTCCTGTGATTTTCGTTTTCCCGAACTGAAACACAAATACTGCATTAGGACATTTTTGTTTTCATGAGCTGAAATCGTTCTTAATTTTCCAAGTTAGAAAGGTTTTTAGCTAAATATAACTACATTCTACAAGTATAGAGATGAGTGGGCCAAACCTTAAAAAGCATTCTTCTATGAATTTCATATTCACAAAAGGGGTGCTATCTTAAATTACACTTCAGTGCACAAAATGCAAGTGCATACCCTCATGTTAGTTCTTGAAGCCAGAATTATTCCATGTGCTGTTTTTATGAAGAGTATACAGCAGCACTTGTAAGTTAGTTCATGAAGAAGGTGATAATCTGCAGGTGGAATTTCAGACTGGGTTAACTAGGAGGGATCCGGCGACTTTGACACCCCCAGATCATCCCCAGTCTCCTCCTGATAAGGTGTTGACAATTTTTTTTTTTTTCATTGTATAATACTGAGCTCCTCCTGGTCCTGCTTGCGGCTCATTCCGCCCAATACCTTGCCAAGGAACCGGTTGAAGTCTCTCCTGAGGCTCTCCGCATCCTCCTCAAGATTGGTCTGAACGTGCTGCACTTTAGACATAGAGGATGCTGGTGGATCAGAAAACAGAAAGGGAAGCTCAAAGATGACACCATACTGCATTGGTTACAGAACCAACTTGGATGATTCTACAAGCTTTCTAAACTTACACAACCTCCAATAAATGACAACTGTTTTATTGTATATTGTTCTGAATCAATTCATTTTGAACATGTAAAGGAAAACTAAACATTCTCCTACCACTCTTTTGTTCATTCTCATCTGTGTAAAACTAGAGTGATATCAGAGGATCATTAGCCTTGTTAACCACATGCTGCCGGAGAGCCTGGTTTAGGGTGCATGTTCTTTATACGCACAGTCGGAGAGCTGGGCCTTGTAACAAAAGACCAGACTCCGAACAAAAAACCAACCTGCAGGGAATTTCCAACAGTTTTTTCAATAGCGGAGGAAATCCGTCATTGTTTTGAAAGATTATACATGTACCACTATTTATGGCATTCAGCAAGAGCAGATTAACACCGGGGATAAAAGCGCTCCAGTGATGAGCTATACAAACCACTGCACTTTAATCTGGCCCCATTGAAAAGATGCCAGTAGCGCACTATAGTCTCGGGAACAAAAGAAAATTACACAACACTACACAATCTGGGCTCTTCTTACAAGGCCGCAGGCCTGGCTGAAATACTCGGGCGTCAATTGCTGTTGTCTGTCAGATTACAGTAGCCACCAGACAGTCACTTGTGTGGGTGTAAACGTCCAGTAAATGAAGCTATGATTTCTTGAAGAATTTTGGAAATGGAAAATCTTGAAAATCACCTGGTTCTATGTCATGCAACTTCAAATTAAACCCGGCAGCAAGTGGGTAAAGTTTAAATGGGCTGACATGCCCTCATACACGCACACCCTTCAAATGCTCTTTAAATGATCTTACTTTGAACTTACAGAGAAAGATGTAGAAGAAAAACTGTTTCATGGTCTCAGGAATTAATCATCTCTCATGAAAATTTGAGAGTAAGGGGTAGTAGAATGGTGATGGAAGTGACGGACAAAAAGAAGTTTGCTGAGGAAATGATTGAAGACTTAGAAAGGTCTTTGAAAGAAAGAAATTGGTACCTGGCCAAAAAAATGAACAATGGAGGATGCAAAGGTGTAAGGAACTGAACACCTAGGGTCAGCAGGTGTATGGAATTGCAATACCAAGGAAGTTGCAAGGAAGGGATGAACGATGAACGAATCACAATTGTCAACTTACGTATTTCTACAACTGATGCAGATTTTGCTGATGGTTTGCGATGGCCCATGATGAGGCACTGCGCCTCGCGCAGTCCTTGTTGCACAACAAAGTGGCTGTACCTGTAACAAAGGTTCAATTGTTAGGCTGTGTCGGGAACTACTTGACTAGCAATGATGAACAAGTCTACGGGAAGTAGCCGTAGCCGCTAAATGGGGCTTGCACGACCTACACAGAACCTTGGATGCTGCCAATGAGACTGTACAGTTTTAAGAAAGCTGCTGGAAAGAAGCTCCAGTGGCAGACCAAAGCAGAGGTTCCAGCTTACCACATTTCAAGCTCTCTTTCATGGGAGGAAATGTCAGGGTTGTACACTATCACCACACCGTTGGCATCCTTCATGATAGCTGGCCAGCACTCATCGAACCTAGAAAGTGGAGATGTCAAGTTGGTAGTTTCAAACTAAAAAAAAATAACCACCCAAAATAACCCTAATTATGATGCCACTTTTTGATGAGAAAAACAGCTGTAATATTTGTTATTATTAGTCTGGGGACAGGGCAACATGTTTGTTCCCCTCCCCAGTTTTGTACTCCAAAACAATAAACAAAATGCAAACGCCTCTCTGCTCCCAGCAAAACTGTCCAAACTTCCTGTAACCAGTTGCCTGCAGCAAGTCTATGGTGTACTATCATTGTGTCACATAGTTGTTCACATCACACAGCAACTGTTACTATTCAGCTATAATGCATTCCTTTAATTGTACTGTGTACACTCTAGAATGAATAGAGTATAAGATGCCCTGGAAGGGAGAGGGCAGTGTGAGTCCTTCTGTTGTCTCTGCTCACTGCATCAGCCTGTATTATTTGGGCTGCTACGTGGTCTCAACTGGGGTGTGGCCCAAGTACATGTCACCAATAGTCAATGGAAAACTGGTCAGTACTGGTGGAATGACCAACCCTCGGTGGATGCCTGATTAAGGTATAAACATTACTCATGTGTGTAAATGTATCAATTATTGGAAGATAGTTCATGTAAATGTAATTGCTGAAATGGTCAACTGCATTATTGGAAATGATACAGCTTGACTTGTTTTACTCTTTCACATGATAGATTACACCATGACTCCCTAAAATTTAGGGTTTCATCTCCTAGGCAGTTCCAGTTTTGGGGTTTTATTACTCAGTCTCTAGTTTAATTTGTTCTAGTCTTAAGTTTTAAACCTTGGATACTTAATTTTATATTGATGTAAAGTGAGACTTGTCTTTATTGTTTCAATGGAATTGTCGCTCGAGTTTGATCAACACATCAATAAAGATGGTCCAATTTAGTGGGATTCTTAAATGGTTTGTTTTATTTTAACCAGGACACGTTTTGCCTGGTGGCCAGAGTCTGCTTCCCTATTCAAGTATCAAGTTGTGCTCTGGTTAAACTCCCCTTTCTACACACTTACAGTTTGATTTAATTCTGCAGCAAAAGAATCTTTTGATAGTCGATCTCAACTTTGAATGATTGCACAGCTATTTACACATGAGAGCTACTTTATATTCAATACATGAACACTGACAGTTGTTGAATGCCAGATGTAAAAATCTATTTTCCAGTGGAACAATAGCTATCTTGGATACAAACAAATAAGTAAGTTCTGTGCTATAATACTGGTTAGAAATGCACAGGTTGTCCAGCAAATGAGAAATTGAGAGATTTGAAGTTTGCTCATGAGAAGAGCACATTCAATCCCTTTATAAGGCCTCCTTCAAAAATAGTTCTGCTTCTGGTTTCCTTACCAACCCTAATTTTGTTCGGCAAGTTAGAAAAACAAGTTGAAAAATGTTTATAAATAATTTAGAATCCTGTTGTGTTTCCCTTCTTTACAAAACACTTCTCAACAACTTTTTTCGTGTCAAAAACGGTTATGTTTTCCTACTTAGATTCACAACCTATGGAAAGAAACTTCCACTGCACATGATCACAAGTTCCCTTTGTGCTTTGCTAATGTGGAGTTCACGATTTTCCTGTTGTGATTACCTGATTAGCGTAGAGTATAGTGGTGTGTATTGTCCATAATTCTTACGAATTGTCGACTGTATATGGTTCTACATAAATTAAGGCAAGTTTCAACCAATTTTTATGACAATTTTTGGTAGCTTTCGCCCCCTTTCAATCAGCACAAAAAATGACCAAAAGAAAAAAAAAATTGCCAACCTACAGACCCTATTTTTGAGAGGCATGTGATCGAAAGCACAGCTATTTTTCTTGGCCTAATAATGACACCAAGATTTCAGCAGTTTATAAATGGGCTTTCGGGATGAAAGATGTTCTTGAACTCCAAGTGCTGTAAGTTCTTCGTGGCTATTTTTTTGGCTGACAACTTACCAAATTACTGACAACTTACAAGATTTATGTTCTAATTGATTCTGTTGGTCTTCTTTTAAACATTGCACTTTGGGGGAAAATTTCAGAGTAGAAAAGAAAGCAGGGGCTAGGAAACAAAATTTTGTACTCAGCCTTGGCTTACTTTTGGTCTCCACTGCAATCCCATAATTCCACTTCAGCTGTTGTGGAGCGAGCTCCCATCTGGTTGCTGCTGCTCTCAAACTCAAGAATCCTGAAGAAAGTAAAGATAACAATAAAACACCAAAAATCTCTTGCTATTTAGACCAGTGTCATTTGACTGAAATAGCTCAAGACCTCCACCCAAATTTAAACTATCTCAATAAACAGGAAAATATTAGAGAGCAGCACAATTAATCAACCAGTAATAAAAGTGAAATTGACTGGTCTGCTTCTGGAAGAGAAAAGGGAATGATTAATAAGGTACATGTATCCTCTTTCTTACCGTACGCCTTGAGTGGGATGGTACTCTCCTCCAGATATCTCTGTTGCATCAGCCAAAAAGTTGGAAATCACTGATTTCCCACTCTACATAGAACAGGATAAATAAGAAACGAACAGGCTTCAACTAAACAAAGTTCTGTATACAACAGCAAATATACATTTTGATCGACTTGATTAAAAGACACTGCCCAACCACCTACACAATATATTTAAGTACACCCCAATAACACACAGGGCCTACAATGCATTGATTTTTAATTTGAAACTTACATTTAAAATATGTTGGGTTGTAAACATGGCAAGATATTTTGGAATGCATGTCTACCATGGTGCAAAATCACCCACGCAGTAAGCCTATTTGTGATAGGCCATGGCTATAGTTATAGGCCCAAGCCATAGGCCCAAGCCATAGGCCCTACAACATGTTGATGGCAGGTGGTAGGTACATGTAGCTGCCATCCACATCATGTCTAGGATTCTCTTCCTATACTCGGCATGATTTTAGCGTCATGCTGTCATGACTACGACCAACTGACGAACCGTCTGCAGTAGGGCCTAACATTTCATCAGGCCTACACAAAAGTTGCATTAGTCTTGACAAAAATCTACGTTCTTTCTTGTGACAAGCCTGACCTACTGCATAAAAACGTTATTCAAAAGTTTACCTCACACGGTCCAACAATTAAAATCTTTGCCTTCAGCATGATGTCTCTTGTTGGATCAGAATCTAGACTCCATACAAGAATTTGCTTGGCTAATAGCGGACTCTTGGGGGCGCTGCACTAAATTTTTGGAAACTCCAATACATGAGACGCAAAATTTTTGAAAAAGCAAAATTGGCATTCAGAAAATACTTGACGCTGAAAACGGTCAATTCCCTTCAAATAAAAATTTCAATCATTTGGCAGACTAGAAAGAGAAATATAATTGTTTTGTGTTGATAACTTTATGTCGTCTGCTACTTCACGGATTTATGGACGAACGCCCTCTATTACATACTTCGTTGGTAACTTTCAGTGAAGATTCGATGTGCGTGCGGATATGCGGAGTACCAATTTTACGAGCAAACGCGTACAGTAGTACAGTACAGGCACGCAACGCACGTTGCATGCACTGCAGACGACATCTGGCAAAGAAGGCGAGTGGATGCACGGAACGTGTCGTTAAGCAAGTGATAATTTGATAATCTCTGATATCAAAATGAAATGTTTTTGATGACATATATTCTGATACAGTGACTGCGCTGCAAAAAAACATGGTGAAGAACACGTCGCTCTACGTACGGATTGGAGAAGCGAAGGACTTGCCGGGAAAAGACCTCATGTAAATTTTCCAAAAAACTTTCATTACACTGTCAACATAATAAAGTTTAAACTTTGTTATGCCGACAGTGTAATGCTAGGCCTAGCCTACCTTCTGTTTGCTACTGGCACAGTTGATTACGGAAATCCTGCTAAAAAGCAGTTTCAAAATGCGTATCTCATGACTTTAATCCGCAGTTTCAGTTACATGTAACATGAGTCATGTAACTGAAACTGCGGATTGAAGTGGGTTTGCTGGAAACCGTCTTGTTTCAAGTTTGCAAGCAAACTTCTTGTTTCATGTTTGCCTGATCAACAATTCAGACAAACGATTTATTCGGGATCAATCATTCATTGATGAAAGTAAAAACCAATGAAAGACTTCCAGATGTCTAGGCTGCATTAGCTGGCTGTGCCAGGATTTGCCTCGCCAAGCTCACTGTTGTTGAGAATCTGGGTCATCTTGACCAGGGACAATTCGTACCCCAGTCAACTTGTACCCCAGTCAACTCGTACCCTCGTAAATGCATGCCCGGTCAACATGTACCCAAGTCAACTCGTACCCTTGCATGTTTCATTCGTAATAGCTAGTGTTGTCTGTAATATACAATGTACATGTAGATGCACATTCTTCAAATACTTTAGTGTTTGCTCTGTAGTCTTTATTTCAGGAGTGGCACCAAACACAACTCTTGTTTGCACTTTGAAGTTACCAGCTATTGGCTGTTTTTGTTTGGGAGATTTAGAATTTAATTTTTTTATTCAGAGTCAGTGTTCTAGCTAGGACCATTTTAGTGCCGGGTAAATATTTTGGATTGCGACGCGCAGCAAGCAGTGAGTGGAGCTCTCGGGGCTCATTGTGGGATTGCGCCCCCTATTGATACCGCTGTTCGGCTAGTCTCAAGCCAAGACTATGAACACATGCATGCTGCCTTGGGGGAGGTTACATTATATCCCATAATTTCACATCCGGGTCTCGCAACAATGCGAGCTAGATGTTCTGAACGCTTCCTCATGCTTGAAATACAATCGAATTGGTACATTTTCAGTAATTTTTCAATTCATTTCTTGGAAAATCCATGTTGGGTGGAAATTTGCAGTAATGGGTGGTGCCACCAGGGGCCGCCCACCGTGGCTAGAACACTGATCAGAGTCCTCTTTGTGCTAAATGAGATTGTGTGGGATAATTATTGCTTTTTAGAGGATTTTATCCTTTTTTAAAAAGAATGTTTTCAAGTGGCTTTTTAATTTTGAGGATTTCATTAGGCAAGTCTGCAAGAGGTTTCATTTATTTTTAAATTCAATAATTGTAGTGGCAGTGGCTTAAGTTCTCGACGGAAATTGGGGATTTCTTTTTAAAGAATATTTCGGTTTTAAATAATTTAATTTTATTATTCAAGCATCGCAAAGCAAGGATATTACACAGTGACTATAATAATAATAAAAAACAAATTTTTGCCTTCCTGCATATGTTTCGTTAATTACGTTACACAAACCACATAGGTCGGCAACTCTATCAACTGGTTATCACACACATTTACCCTTACAGTTTCCTTATTCCTATTGGTTGAAATGTGCCATGTGACCGTGTATTAATGATAATGCCCACTGCGATTAGATAATGGCCATTGCGTAAAAACGTGCTGGCACCTTGATATGATACAGCTTAATCCATTCCTACTGGTCAAGAGCCTGTGTGCGCCATCGTCACCTTCGTCAAACCAAAGACAAGGGAGACAGACTAACCTGGACATCCAAGTACTTCAGCACTGGTTTTTATTTCTCCCAACCCAATTACAAAACAAGTCTGGCTGTGGGCCAATGTACCGATACATGTATTTTTATACATTGATATAAGACTAAAGCACATTTATTCGTATGGAGTACAAGTTGTCCTGAATACAAGTGGTCTTTGGTACAAATTGACTGGGGTATGAGTTGATTGGGGTACCACTTGACTTGTGTTCGAATTGACTTACATGTAGGTCAATTTTGGGGACAAGTTGTCTTGGGTACAGCTACGAGTTGCCTTGATTCCTTTGTTGATACCATTTCTGATTGCTAAACATACATGTACATGTATGTACAGTGTACCTGTACACATTGAAATACTCTATGATGTGAAAATATTGGAATCAAACTTCAGTTGTATGCTGAGGACTAGAATTTAACGTAACTGATGTAGCATCATTCCCTTACTTCACAATGCTCTTATACTACACCTTCCGTTCGTCACCCCCAGAACTACATGTGTGGGGCTCTGGCCCTGGTCACTGTTGAACATGGTCCTCTTATTTCAGGAAATTGATTTAAAACAGAGGTAGATCCACTATTTTCAAATGCACTTACTTCAGAAATGTTCACTACAGTTGGCTGGAGTTTGAGTTCTTCATGCATGTAGATTATCCATCCAAGAAATGTCTTTTTTCATGGAATTCCATGCACTCGGAAATATTTAATTGCAGAAGAGTGTTTATAATTATGCATAAAAGCCAATAGTTTCTTCATGTTTTGGGTTGTTAAAGATTTGCTATGTGATTGCACAGTTACATTATGTTGAAATAATGTGAAATTGTTTGGCAAATTTGTGGAGGTATGTGTATCATTCCCACCTATCAGCTTAAGGCAAGCCAGGAATTGAGGTCCAACCAATGGCATGTGGGTAGGAAGTAAACGTTGATGAAACTAGTACAAGATGCTTCATTTGGACGGTCAGATGTCCAGAACAGTGTCGTGACTATCTTTTGTACAAAGCACACTTTGTTCCAATGTACCATTTTGTGGAAATGTTTGGGCTTCAAGATTGTTCATGACTATTAATGCACACTTACATGTATGTGGGTCATTCAAAAAATTAGGGATTCAATTTTTTCATTCATGTCCCTGTCATATCCGACATACATGTATGATTTTGTAAGTTCAGAACACATTTTCTAATTTCCAAAAGTGACGAATTAATGCAAGTTACCTGCCAAACAAGTAGTAGTAGTTTGAAATCAATTTCAGTGATAATCATGTCAAAAACAAAGGTCAGATGTAACAGGGACAAAAAAAGTTACATTTTTGGAACCTAAATTTATAGAATGACCCATATGCTATTTTGTTCGTATACAGATCTCGAAGCAGTGACCCGTACTGCTTGATCAAGATTGACAATGAGGTGGTTGCAAGGTAGGGTGTTATGATTTATCAGATTTAGCAGTAGAGATTGTCTACTTGTCCAGCACAAAACAGGATTTTACATTGCACCCTGTTTTGAAGCCAATTCGTTTTGGGGATATGCTTCAGTTATTTTTTGAATGCAAAATGCCAACTACTGCTAACATTTTTTTTTGGGGGGGGGGAGTCGGGACTGCGTTCACCTACATGTAGGATTGAAATACTTGTTAGTTCCTTCTCAGCCAAAGTTAAAAACTGCCTGTCCTCCTCCCTGGAACAATTTTGAAACTGATACCCTAGCATCCTTGGTACTATTTGAGGTCATACATGTATTTCTACCGCACCCCATATGTTTGACGTATATATATATAAGACTTGTTCATTACTTTTTAACGTGAAGTAAAAAGTCAAGCTTTTATAGAAAAAATTTCCCTAGTCATTTTCTTGTAATGCATACAATTTCTTTTCTTAACAGACTTCTCTTCCAAATACCAAAACTTACCTTTTGTTTGGATATCAATTTGGCGAATTTGGTGACTTTTTGGAGAGTAAAATGCCTAAAACGTGTGGATTTTATTTCAACCATCATGATCAGCCGTTTTGTACACAGCCATACATGTGCTTGTACTGTGCTAAAAGTAGAGTAAGGGAGATTAAAAATTGCTGCCTCCATTTTTCTAACTTTACTCATTATTGGTCCAAAGTTTTTATTCAATTATTTTCATATATAGACTGTAGAATTGACACATTTAGGAGTAGAAACTTTTCTTTATTTTATCTGTCCCAACTGAAAGCTTTAGATTGAGTTTCAGTGAGCAAGTATTTTTGTAAGTCATTATTTTCTGAAGTTTTGAGACAGACCGTCTGCTCACATTGTAGACAGTGCTCATGAATATTAATGACCCGACGTCATTGCACTTCGTACAATGGAAATAGGGCGTGCTTACATTCATTCACGATTTCTTTGACCCATGTTTTTGAGGAATTTAGGAGATTTTACAGTATGTTCTTTGTTCTGACGGAAAGAGTAAGAGTTGAGAGTTCATTTAATGCTTTAATTGATGAGTACACGTACATCTACATGTATACATGATAATTTAGTGTTTTTTGGAATGAATGAAAATTCTTCTGTGAATAGTGATTCCATTCAGTGGAATCTTATGGGCGTATGTTTACTACATGTGTGTGCACGATCAGCTACACATATGGCGCACTATTTAAGGGTATAAAAGGGCCAGATTTTCTGTGAGTTGGGGCTGTTTGGTTGTTTGGGTTACAGTTGGGTTGACTCGTACTGTTGATCACTGATTAACAGAGGCACTGAGGAGGAGCTGAGGAGCAGGCAGAAGAGCTGTTTATTTAGGAATAACTATCATTGAGTCAGGACCCAGATCTTGCAGGGCAGAAATTAGTTGAGAAATATTAGGACACTAGGAACTGAAAATTTGATTGAAGAGCAGTGCAGTTGAGGAACAGAGGAGGTTGAGGAGCTCGTAGATTTTGGCCTATTACAAGCACACTTGAAAGTTCTTTTGGAATTTCTGAGAGAGGAACCAGATGAAAATAATCGTAATCTTATGAATTATCTCCAGTGTAATTGGTGGTCAGGATATGCAAGAAACTACTGGCAGACCCGTCAGAGGCCTTGGATAAAGTCGTGTGGCGGTTATAAGAGGCACAGGAGTTGCCTAGAGATATTTATTTAAGGTTTAAGAGAGGCACAGGAGTTGCCTAGTGTGATATTTATTTAAGATATGTAAGAGGCACTGGAGTTGCCTTGTGATATTTATCTGAAATTTATGAGAGGCATAGTAGTTGCCAAGTGGTGTTTAACTAAGGTTTGAGAGGCCTACATGTACATATACAGGATGTACATATGTAGGTAGTGCCTACAGCTACTGTATTATGGATTTACACAAGTTTTATTCCTGAGGAGCTCATAAATTGGTAGGGACGGGTGTTGCTCTACTGTTGCCTAGACCCTACATTCATATAATTCTTAAGATGGTAGCGTATATTTTGCTTCTAGATCCCATTGCAGTGTAGTTATAAGAGCTTACTCTATTAGCTGGTTTCGTGGACACTTATTGGTTGCACAGTACACAAATTAATTTGTATAAATTACTCTCAGTTCATCCTTGCCCTTGTTTTCTCAATGTTGCCAGACTTGAATTAAATTATTATTGTTGTATTAAATTATTATTAAAGTATTATTTGTCCTGAAGCTTGTCTGCATAGTAAATTCCTTCAGTGGATTTGTCTGTCCTCCTTAGGAAAATCTTAAACTCTTGCTCGGCTTACATGTGTCTCTTCACTTGGTTTATACCGATATATATTTTGACAGTGAACCTTTGTCTTAGATCTTGAAATACTAAACTGGTGAGGCAGAACTCTGGAGGTTTAGGGTCTATAAATATTCTGCCTGGTGGCAATGCTATGGTTGGAGGTGTCGGTAATGAGTCAGCTCGAATAAAGTGATTCCCCTCCCACTTTTCTTTGTTTGAGTCCTGACACGCACCCGAGACGACATCCCCCTTCACTTTTTCCACCACACTTTTGTAAATTTTGAACAATCAAAACTGCCTGTACAAATTTGTTTTTTCCCATCCTCAAATTACTTACCATAAGACCATGTTTTCAAATTTTGGATATAAAAACTTAGTTAACATCAGCCAAATTAAAATCTGATAACTGGTATCAAAATTTAATTTGGTTGCTAGTGTAGGAAGTAATTTAGTTTTGCAAGAATATGTTGACTGACGAAAAGGCGCAATGCTGTCACAGGTGGTATTTCATTAGCACGGACACCAATACTCATAAAACACCTGTTTCACCTGCACTTACACAGCTAATTTATTTGGTGCAAAGACACTTTACACCTGAGTTTAAGACAAAGGTATGTTTCAGTTTAGAGCTTCACCCAAACCATATGCCAGGGATACTTTTGTCCCCCCCTTTGACATCATTCTCTTGGGATAAATGTCCATAAAAATGAAAGCATTCAGCATTTTGCTTATGTACATGCCAGCTAATGACTTGATGTGTGTGGCTTTTTTAGCCAGAGTCCATGTTGACAACACCAGTGATAGTTGACTTCCGTTTATACTGTCAATATTTGGGATGGTGTACTGTCAGAAGGAATGAAACTGCAAGTTTTGGGACTGTTCCAAAGTGAATTTTTTTAAAAGTGGGATTACATTACTGCTCAACTGGACAGGAAATAAGGCATAAATTTATTCCCACGTGAGTGGGTTAGATTAAAATTTTCCATTCATTGTACCACTTAAACAAAATTACATTTCCAACACTAAATGTCATCAAGATAATCAGCAGCCGGAAACTGGCCTTTGTTTACATTGACAAATTAATTCAAATAAATTACACGTACCAACATATAATACATTTCAATTTGTGCCTACCTTTTCAAAGAACCTTGAGAGTGCCTCTTGAAACCTGTGCACACTTTATTTGTCATACATGTAGATTTTGTCACACCATGTACATGTCCAAATCATGTGAAACTTGGATTAGACAATGTCATTTATTTGGGCAGATAGAGTGGACAAAGGCTACTTTCCTTACTGATTACATATTGTCCAACTGGGTGATTTTTTTCCCCAGTGTTTGTGTACCTCCTTGTTGTGGTACTGGCATTCAGTTATGTGTACACTGAATGATGCACATCTGCTGTAAAGTGTAATAGAAACTCTGGCTGTACAGAAAGATCAATCAGGGAATTGTTCACTTGACAGTTTTCCCTGTACTGTGATGCCCTCATTTACTTATATATTAAAGTTGAATTTATCAGCCTTTCTGTCACAATTTTTATTCATTGCTTGCCAATACTGACTATGTTGCCTACATTGTGTACTGATGCTTTTGGCACACATGAATTTACATTAGCCCTGTTTAGACAATGAAAACCGTCAATATTGATGGGCTCCAGTATTTTTAAAGGGTGCATGTACTGTAACTAGTTTGTGTTCTTGTCAGGTTTACGCAGAGTCTACTTACAGTGGGAGGTCAAGTGTATGGGCTTAGAAGAGATCAGTTGCAAAAATGGTTGGCTACAGGCTAACATTATGAGGGTATATAGTTACATGTACAGTACTTTAATTTGTAAACATGTGCATGAATCTAATTAAACTTTCATGTACATGTATACAGAGGATGTGGGATAAAGGCAGATCCAGAGCTTACATGGACATTAATTTCTTTTTTCTTTCTTTTTTTTGGGGGGGGCAGGGGGTAAATATGGTTAGAGTGGGGTGATTTGGTTTCAGGGAATGATCTTTAATATGGCCTGTCTGAGTTTGCGGCTAATTTTGGGGCATTTTGTGCCTTTTTAGGAGGAAAGAAAATTCAAACATGAAGTACATGTACATTGTAAAAAAAATGTCCAGGTTCACTCTTTGTATAATTTTTTTAAATGCCATTGGGGATTGACGCATTTATCCCCCAGCCCGAGATCTGAGAGTGATCTGTGAAGACCTCCATTACACTTATAAGTATTTCATCTTAAACCATAGGGACAGCATATTTGAATCAAGAACAAACTAACATGTACATGTACAATAAACAAAGAATACAGCATGTCATGTTCCTAGAACTTTGTTTGTTGAATTTCAGTGTCTCAGTACATGTATGCATGTATCATGTAAGTTGTTCTCTGATTCATTTTGTACTGATGTTTTTATGAGCTTTTTAATGTCAAAAGTCAAACCTGATGAATATCATTAATGAAAGTGGACAAAAAATCATTAGGTTGTTGCGTATGAATTTAGTGTGAGCTGCATTTAGTTTCTTGTAAACTTAGTAATTCAGTTCTCAACTTGCATTACCCTCATTAAAATTATCCATAAAGTAGAATTTCAAGTTTTCCTTTAAAATCCGTATAAATTATTCAGAACCACCAGCAACAGCCCAAAAATGTGAATTGTGCCATGCTATCAGATATATGTATAACGCATTTCAAATTGGCAGAAAATTTATTTATCGACTATTTATAAATTTATTATTAAATTTGATTTATTTATCATGCATGTACATGTACATTGTACGGTACACATACCGTACATGTACATCACGTGCTGCTTTGTGCTTAAGAAAAAATCAAAGATCGTGTAGCGCCGCGAAGCGGTGCAAGATGGTGAACTTCACCACGAATACACGTAAAACATTGTAATCGCATGGGCGCCATTTGAGCAAGTGATGCACGTGCACCGTGTACATTAATGCACAGGCGCAGTTGCCGCGGCAGGCACGTGCACCTGGTGAGCTTGCGCCCAAGCATTATCGTAAACTGCGCAGGCATATCGCTTGCTCAAATGGCGCCCATGGTAATTACATTTTTTGGGCAGAGTTATCCATCTTGCACTTTTGGCACTATACGATCTTTGGTAAAAATGGGGTTACTTTTATTGCTCACAAAGTAGAGAATTATTCATGTAGATGAACCCGTACAGGGTTCCCAGCCATCCTGGAAATCAGAGAAAACCTGGAAAGTGAGTTTCACTTCTTCCAGTTAGGGAATTTGTTGAAAAGTGCCTAAAATCAGGGATTTTGATGGGCCAAGAGAGAAAGTGGTCATATGTTTATTAGCTATGTGTTTATGTATGCTGTTTTTTTTCAGTGTAGAAATCTGTCTTTATACGTACGTGTATCTTTGTGACTCGGAAATAAATGCAAGTATCCTAGAATTTTTAAATCCATCAGGGTAAGCTTAGGGAAAAATCAGGAAATTTTGTTTTCATGAAACGCTCGGAAACCTGATTTGAAAAGGTCCTGTGATTTTTTTACTGTATACTTGTCAAAACCACTGTACCCCGCTTACAAGTGACAGAATTAGGCTGGACCAATATTTGAACTGTGCACCTGGTGCCAGCATAAAAGTACTGTGATCGTTGCACCTTCTTATGAAAATTCCTTGAACCTGTTTTGCTCTACACACACTTGAACAAGAGGTCCTGAAGCGTCCTCTGTCTGTCATACACACAGCCTATGATGCCATATCTGTAGCCTGTTGTGTGCCATCTTTCCACAATGCTGACTTGCTTGCACTGTAATAAGTTAGGTGTACATGCACGTACAAACATTTTTAATTTCAAATTTGGAACCTGCAGATACTTACATTTACATTAGGCCAGAAATGCCTCTTGTGGTTCAACAAGTCCTGGTGGGATGTGCAATCGCACCAGTATGCTATCACACAAAAAGGTATCTGCACAAGTGCAAGTGAATGCGTGATTGAGTCCCTGTGCATTGCAAACAGCCTTCTACATATTATACCATATTTAAGGGTTTGAGAAATTAATGAAAGCAATAAAGTACATGTACGGTGCCCTCCTGTGTATAGAAGTAACCTGGCAGCCCACCAACATTTGCTTGTCTCCTGCCAAGTTGAAAAAAAAAGCCACCAAGTATTTACATGTAAATCTGGTTGGCAGGTTGACATTGTAGGTGCTATATTTATTTATATTCTGGAATATTTCATCTGACCAAACAATACCGGGGGTATCTTGTCTGAAAACTGTCTATGAATAAGTGAAACTGCTCTCAGTTTTTGTGAAAAAAGAAATTAACCAAAAACAAACCCCAACCAAAAACTTAAAACCCCAAAGCCTGCAACCAATCACCCCCCCAAAGGGTGCAAGGTCCTCAATGCCAAGGTTTTGCCCTACCCTCCCCCATTCACTATTTTATTAGTTCCCTCCAGTTTAAAATTTAGAACTTAGAAAACACTGCAAATATTGCCATAATTTGTAATTCTCACTGAATAGCAGCTGAGTGATGCACACTGCATACTTTTAATATCATACAGTCTCACTTTACACAGCATGCCTGTTGACAGCAAGTGCTGTTAGTTTGTTCCAGTGCAGCTCCAGTATTTGGTGGGAAATTAACAAGAAATCACCCCCATTCTTTGAGTTTCAGACCTTGTCCTTCATAGCATCAAATTAGGCCTCTGGTTACAAAAGGCCACAAGGTCTCAGATGTGTACAAATTGCAAGCACTCACATGGGCCACACATTTCACACACCTGGAAAAATCCAGCCTTGTTTTTTCTCACACCTTTGATTTTTGAATCAGGAGGACTCCAAGTATGAAACCTTAAAACTTAGTGCTGACCTGGATTTGCCAACTGGAGCTTGCTTGCCAGGATGTACAGTGTATGCTAAACACACATCAGGACTCCTTACTGCTACATTTTGATCATTCTGAGCCAGCACTGTTGAACTGAATACTGATTGTCAGCTATAATAATTTTTCAAAGCAAAGCAATCCTTTCCAGACCTCTCAGTGTGAAGTGAGCCGAAACATCAGCACAGTCTGCCCTGGAATGGAAATGGGGTCTTTAAAATAAACTTTTTACAGCAACAAAATGTCAATTCAGCCAGGATGTTTACACCCTGTAGTACATGTACATTTTGATAACTCTGGGGCCATAACTCCATTTGGTCCACTCAGGTCTTAAAAATGTCAAGGATGGAGCTCTGCATGTAGCTCAACAAAGCATACTGCTTCTGTTGCCCATCTTTCAAGGGAGAGCATTAGAGGCTTTTTATGCTAAATTTGCACAAAGCCCTTTGAGACAGTCAGTTTACAGGAACAAGCTGTGCAAGTCAATCCGAGCGTTTTGCATACCTATTCAAGGTGAATATCCACAATTTAATATTGGAACCTTGCTGATGTCTACATTCTATGAAAGTTAAATCTGTATTAAAGTGTAAACATTTAAAAAACGAAGCAATGGAAAACTAAAATGTCCTTACTTCTGACCTGAAATTAATTTTGGGGATGGAATCATTTGTTTAAATGTTTGGATGAATTTTTTTCTGCCAGTGGACTCGCAAATATGTTTCAGTCACGTATACATCCATAGCTTGTTATGGCAAATTTGGTCAGCAAATGTCTACATTTGGCTTGATTTTCAGGTGGAGTTATTCTTATCCTTGGGGGTTTATTTTTTCAGATCATTCTTTACTTGACAGGCTGAACACAATGGATTACTCTGATATTGTAAAAACACAAATTCAAGAAAACTTACAAAAATTGAAGAAATGCCAGTTGTTTCATTTGAAAAGTGAAAAATGGATTACATTTATAACTAAAATCATAAGTAAATTAAAAAAGCTGGTTGAAAAGACCTGTAACAATTCAGACACAGCATACAATGTAAACACTTCAACCATACTAAAGGTTCATTTATGTAATGTGAGCTACATATACATGTACATTTTACAGTTTAAATTACCAACAGTTTGTAAGAGTTATAATGAAGTACTGTACATACATGTACATGTATGTACATGTACATGTATAAATTTCTTTGTCAACTTCAGATAACATGTTTCGTAAGATCTAAGGCACATGTATACATGTACATGTACTGGTACTGGTAGATGTATGTATTATGGCTCAGTTTAGAAACTGTCATTAGAAAAGTCATTGACTGAAATTATCGTACATTTCAGTGCAAATTCTGGACAGGCTTGCCCCTAAGGTCTACATGTACATGTATCAGATAAAGACTGGATTCTCGATTTGTCCTGAGCTTTATCATGACTTATGTTGTTGTTATTTGGGAAACTTTTTTTTAATGACATCAATTTGATCAGTTTAATGGCATATGATGTTCTTGCGTCATGACTGGGGCTACATTTAGATGTATTTTAACCCTAACACTCCCAAATCCTCCAATTTCACTTGTCCAATATAACATGTGCAGTGTATCTAAGACACTTTTGAGCCCAGGCTACTGCTAAGGCCCACAGAATGTGTATGCTACAGGATTTACATTTCTGTGTGTACGTGATCTGTAAGCACTGAGTGGTTTTCCTAAACACATAATTCTGTGGCTAAATGTTACATCGAACATTTGAACAGAAATGTTGCATAAATCATGAAATCACAGAAACCTTTCTTATATGAACAGTGTACATGTAGTTGTGCTTGTATGGCCACATTTTTGCTAGCTTAGCGTGCTTAGTGTAAAATACATGTACATACATGTACATGTATGCTTACTCCTTAAAGTGCAAAATTTTCTGCTGAAGTACCGTAACATCCAATTCCTCAAGTTTTTGAACAAAGCAGAGCCATTAAATGAGTTTTCTCTCCTATTTTTGATCCACTAGCAAGCATCACAGATTTTTTTGTCAAGTAATACAGTAAATTCCTCAGTGTTGATCATTCCTGGCCATTAGAGTTTCTATGATTAGCACAGCTCATGCCGGCCTTTTGGCTGAAGTACCATCAGCTAAAATGTGATTTACTTGTACAAATGCCAGCAAATTCCTCCGTGGCCAAGTCACGTTCACTTTGACACTTCCAAATCAGGGTGATTGCAACTTGACGCACTCGGCATTAAACAAATAACTAAATCATTCAGAAATGTTAGATGGCGATCAGGTGAGAGTGTACCAGTATATAGAAATGAAAGGAAGAAGTTTGGTCTTGCAATATCCCAGCTAATTGTTTGAACAAGCTGGAACATTTGACCTTATGTTTTATTTGAGAGTCTGTGGAATGGGGGACCTTTGTACAATTTCAGTGCACTTGTGTAGATTTAATAAGGTCCACACTCTCCTGCTTTGGTTGGAAGGGATTTTTCCGCTGTACTTTAGATTTTCCTGGCCAATTTAAAAATGTATGAATGAATTAGAAATAGCAGCATTCATTTTCAAGTGAAATAGAATGAACATTCATATCCGTGTTTCTATTTAACAAATAAATTTTTATTTCAAGGAAGGGTGCCTTCAATCATAAGGAGTCGGTGTTCAATTTCCTGATATTGCATTGGTTTTCATTTTTGCGTGAAATTGAATGCACTTCTGCAGTCCTGTATTCATCTTAATTTGAACCCAATATTTTTGTAAAATGTCTAGGCAATTTCATGCGAAATGTTATTTAATGTATGCCTGATCAAGAATAAGCATTCATTTGTGTGCTAACAGAAGTGACATTCTTAGAAGTGTCTAGTTGATTGGTTAAATGTTTGAATATTGATTGAAATAAACCATTCATGTTGTCATTGCAAACTACCGACTCTTGTAGGAAACCTATTAGCACCTTCGCTGAGGGAACCTTCTTTCTTGTGCTTCGTTTCAATCAGAAACCTGAATTTTTTTTACAGTTTGAAATTGATAACAAACACACTATAAATGAGTAACATACCATTTTTGTGGTGTCATGATTTGTGTGGCCTTGTATATTCTAATCAAATTGAACGATTTTAAATTACAGCAAATGAAAATGAGTGCTCACTTCCAGGTCATGGTACAGAGACAGATTTTCAGCGAATAAGAAAGCACAGTTGTTGTACTTGGGAAGGAATACGTTAATCTGAAATACCAGTCACGTATTTGTAACCTCTTTAATGAAATGTAATGCACATTCATTTATTTGAATGCTTGTAATTGAAATGTAATGCACATTCATTTATTTGAATGCTTGTTATTGTAAAAGAGAAACCAGGTTTTAAGTCGTTTTCAAAATCTACGCTAAATCAAATTTATTTTACAAATTAGATGGCGCATGTTTTTAAATTGGCCAGGAAAACCTATATTTTTATGGGAACTGGTAGGCTCAATTTCTTTGTTCTGCTGCCCACAGAATGTTGTGCTTGCAGTCACCAAAACTATTCTGTTCTGTACTTTTATTACAACGTCTTGAGCACAGACATACATGTATTACAATAATACAACCAGAGTCCCTCTGAACTGTGGAATCAATGTACTGGTACAAGTTAACATGTACTTGCGCAAACCCAAACGTCCTTGCTAACTTGTGAAATATTCAGACTAAGGAAAGTTTTCTGCCATGAAATTTGGCCGTGGATGACTTGTTAATCAAACCCATCTAGGAAAAGGTTTTGTGTTCTTTTTTCATGTACCGGTATATGATACACATACATGTCCCCCATATGTGCAGTTATAACTGAAAAATTACAAACATTACAATTTGAATTTTTCCCTAAAAGTGGCATAATTTTGCAAAAAAACAAATTTAATTGAGGCAGTTACATACATGTGGCTGCTTCCTGTTTCTCATTTTTGGTACAGTATGTAATTTGCCATTTTGTCTGAACATGCTGTTGAATAGTTACATGTACAGTACTTGATTGTAGAGTCAGTTGGCTGTTTATATACACTGTACGTGTATATGTACAATGTACATTATCTTGGTCTGATGTGTTCAGTGATGCAACAAGCATATACCGGTACATGTACTGTACTGGTAGTGTTTTCAATAAATAAAAATAATGGAACATATATACGTATGTTTCTGCTATCTTTATACATGTAGTTCATCACACTGACAAACACAGTATACCGGGTACATGTTACATGTACATGTAGGTACATTTATGCTTATTAGCTCCAGCAAGTGTCGAAACTAATCCCAAACATCACCATATGACAATTTTGCTTCAACTTGGTAATGGCAAACAGCATGCTTGGAAAAACAAGAGACTGATTATAGTCAAATGTAAAGTTAGCACATTTGCAGCATAGGCAATACCAGTACACATACCGGTACACTTGTACATGTGCGTTCATATAAAGTTTCTGAACTGAGTAGGCCTACAAAAAGCACTCTACCCAAATTGTGTGGAGACCCAATTTAGTTGCTTATTACCAACAGATTAACTGAATGGTGGATACATCTTGAAAAAAGGCTATATGTACTTTTGTGTAATTTATCATATCTACATGTATGGCCATATTCTCCCTTAATGTAAATTTCCTTTGCTGTTGGCAGCTCATTATAAAATGCACATGGACGTTCACGCTTGATGACCCATGGAATTTAATTAAACTTGAATGAAAGCTGCATTTGACTTCATATTGTGAACAAAAGTTGACATCTGTGAGACTGAAAAATAATTGTGTTTTGTACAGTACCTCAGACACAGCATTGTGAATTCCAACTGCTTCTAACTCAGGCACCAGTACAAAAACACTGTTATTCATTGATACGTCAAAATATACTCTACAGAGACATACGTAGCTTGTACCATATGGGTAATTCCAGAAATTAGGGGTCCATTTTTTTCGTGTCCCTGTCTCATCTGACATACATGAATGATCTGAATGATAAGTTCAGAACACATTTTCTAATTTCCAAGAGTGATACATAAATGCAAAGTACCTGCCAGACAAATAGTAATTTTTTGAAATCAATTATGGTGATATTTCCATGTCAAATAACAAAAGTCAGATGTAACAGGGACACAAAAATTTCACACTTTTGGACCCATAATTTCTGGAATTACCCATATAAAGATACCTGCATGTGCACATGTACATGTATGTACCTACCTTTTTTGTTTAGAGTTGTACAGTTTGTTTTTAGTAGAACTGTGAAATCCTTTATTTGGGACTTACTGGTACATGAACAGTGTAAATGTACATGTACGTGTACATGTACTTGTATGTTATATCAATCGTCCATCGGAATGTGTTGGTGTCAAAAATTTCAAATACTGGTAGATTTGCACTGGCACTCCTACATTATAAATTAACCAATTAGTGCCGAGTACAACAGCCCATCACTACAGTGGTGTAGGAAATGAGGTATTTCAAAGTAACTTGTTCTCACATAATTGTAAAAATAGAAAAAGGTTCGAAAAATGCAAACTGTTAATCAAGTATCGTATGAATCATGATTCTGTTTTGCACTTGTAATGACGGCATTTTGAACAATAAATTGTTCGTAGACAAATTAGATCTGAAAAAAAGGGGGGGGAATGCGTAAAAATTCATCAGTCTATCAAGCTGCAGTTGTGACACAGAAAAGCCATTACTCACCCCATCGCGTCAGAGTGTTATGAGCATCAGAGCGGAAATGAAATGTCACTTTCAATTGCTAATCACGTTGTATAAATGACCTTGTCAATTAGCGTCTAGTTTGTCTAAAAACCGGAGTGATTGAATGGAACATTTGGTGGCCATACAGGGCACACAAAAGGGAAATCAGTCAGAAGACGTCACTGTACATGCCTCTTGCATGTGTGCTTTCGTACAAGTCTTTAGGTCACAAGGGACACAGTCTTACATCGCAGCTTTATAGGCAAAAGCAGTTTGCATGTTGGGTTATACTGATGGAAAAAAGACATGCATTAACTTGGCTTTATAATGGGACGAGGATAAGGAATCCTTTTCCAGATAGTAGTACCTCACCAAAAAGCATGTGTACCCGACCCCCCTGTTTCATCACCTTAAAGCCATATTTGCAAATATGAGAAAAAACCTAGCTCTGAAAACAAACGCAGCATTCAGTAGCCATGTACCCTAAGCCCAAGGTTTAGGGTAAATTATGACATAGAATCTTGTTGGACTTGGGCCACTTGACATAATTATGGTGTTATCAGTTCCCAGGAACGAGTTGAAAAAGTTTTTATTCATTCGCATTCATATGAACATCATATAGTAACATGGTTGCATAGCAAGGAAGCTCACAAGGAAATTGTAGAGTGGCAAAATTTTTACCATCTGGCTTCAGCTTTTTAAAGATTTCATCTGTAGCAAAATTTCATGGGTAGCTTGACTTACCCTGTAGGAGAAGTGGATTTGTTTCCATCATAACCCATATGCGTACCCCTGTAATGTTTTAGCAGTTGATCAGCCTTATGTGTGTACATGATAACTGCTTGTTAGGTTGTAGGATAACAGGATATAAAGTAGCAGTTGATGCAATTTCTGTCATAGAGATGCTCAGGACGTTTTCATATTGAGTTTTCCCTTTCATGTACACGTAATTGTTGCTGTTAGCCCATCAGCTTTTCTTAAAAAGCAAAACAAAACAAAAATACTACCAACACGCTTACTGGTGTGGAATTGGAACCCATGACTTCATGCTATAACTCAAAATGACTCAGTCACACTGCCACCAAGGTTGTCAGTTGAGTCCAATAAAGTATAGCAGCAGGTACATGTACCACTGTCAGGGATGCCAATAGTTGTTGGAATGACTCTTTGTAGATAGATAGATTTCCAAAGAGGGATTTGTCCCTGCAACACAAATGCAGTGATGCACACATTGAATTTGATATTTGAAATAAAAGTCCCTTTTCATCCTGCAGTTACAATGTACATGTGTACTGTGTACATGTAACAATCTACCTGTAGGTTTGCATGAATATGTATTTGCTGCAGAATGGACCTTTTAGGTGAATTCATTGGAAAATGGAAACCTCTGTTTCCTTCTTTCAATTATTTATTGTGAAAACAGGAAATCCATGCATATATTTGATATTATGTTTATTTTGTCCTCAAAGGTTTGCAAGTCAAAAACTGTATACTGCACCGGTACATACATGTACATGTATACATACATGCACTGGTATGGACAATTTCATGTGTCACTTATTGGCAAACAACTTCTTCTAAACGTTTACAATATGGCCTGCTTTGCTTGTCAATTATCCAGCATACCGGTATGTGCCACATCACTAACGCATACATTTGCAAACAACCAAAATCATCTCTCCCTTTAACACTGTTGAGAGTCAAGAAATGAACTTTAACAGTTGGGGTAATATGTTTATAATTATAGAGATACATGTATACCAGTAGTTAATGTAATAGGACTTTACACAGTGTAATAGGAACTGAATGGAAGTTGTTAAAATAATCAGGATTTTGATGAAAAGTCCAGCTTATTTTAGGGCTTCCAGTGGGACATGTAGATAACTGTGTCAACTCATGTTTCTCAGGTTATCTAAAATATCACTGTAATGGAGAAAAGCAATTCCTCTGTTAAAACATAGGTACCGGTACATGTAACTACAAGTGTAACATTTGAGAAATGTGTCAAAATTATTACTTTTTATTTGTTCCAGTTACATGTATATGAAACAAGAATTTAACATGTTTAAGTAGAGCTACATGTAATTCAGGATTAACGTACGTCATGATGTCTGTCCACAGAGTGACAAACATGAAACAGGCTGATTTTGTCATTCCTTGAGCAGATTGCATGTACTTCAACAAAAATATATAAATCTTCCAGAGAAAAGTTTTGACAATTATTATTTTACATCATATTTGTGTTTTTTTCTATCAGAAACAAAGCTAAGATTTGATTTTAGGAATTGCATATGTCTGTCCACTATTTTGTAACATTTGTCACAAGTATTTTATCTAAAGACTTATCTTATGAGTACATGACACATTTTTTACCAAACCAAATTAAATAAAACAAAATAGTGATCCATTAGAAAAAGTTGGCTATTTTGTTGAAAGGAAAGTGAGAAGACTGTCTGTCGCTACCGGGTAGGTCACGATATGTGACAAACATTTTTCATTGAGAAAAACTTATGTGTACATACATGTAGTGTTCATTTAAGCAGAACTTTGATAGTCTTTTTAACAAAAATGATTTTCACATTTGGGCAATTCCAGGCAAACAGTTCTTTCCTGAACTTCCTTTTCATCTTAAAATTGTTTCTAATAGATGAAAGAACAAAGATATAATCCTTTTTGGCAAATCTTTGTTGTTTTCTATAAAATATGTGTGACGTTCCTTCCTTGTTATATTTGGCTTAAAAATAATGCTCTAATTTATGTGTATTTTCATTTCTAAGCGTTTTTCTTTGAATGGCACATTAAAATCATTAAAATGGAAAGCCCATGAAATTTGAAATGGGAATGACAAATGAAATGCGAGTGAAAAGTGAAATGCAAATGACAATACAACTTTTTGTTATATAAATGCAGACCCAGCTCTATTAAAAGCTTCGGAGGCGTTACATGTATTATGTGTACTTGTATGCAGTGTGTATTGTGCACGCCTATTGTTTTAGGCTAATAAAGGGCAGGCTTCAATAATTTTTGTGGTACCCATGATGCACTGCAAGACCACATGCTCTCAAACAGCGTGCAACACTGCATGTATGTATTTCTATCTACTGAGCTGAGATTCAAGATCTTGCACTTTTACAATTCTGTGAGTCTGCAGTCTGGTTGTACAAAAGGTATTTTATATTGATCATTTATATGATGGGCTGATTTGTTAAAGATGAATAAGTGCTGCAGTGAGTGGTAAAAAATTATAGTAAACTACATGTAGTTTAAGACTGTGGATTATTATATTTCAGCATATACATGTATATCTGCAGTTAGACATTAAAAGGTCCCCCTTTCATTGAAATTAGTATTTCAGCATTTTAACCACCCTCTCAAGATTTATAACCATGGTTTAAAACAACTCAGACAACAGTTAATAAGAATTGTGGAAGAAAAAAATCTTTTGTTCACAAAATAATTAAAGGACAATGTGAAATGCGAGTGATGGAAATCCGAGTGACGGCACTTTTCCCGTCAATCTTAAAACCAGTTTGTTGTTTTACATATATGATTTTGCACAATGCTACTTTAGCATGATAGGAATGTTGTTCATATTACCATTTGGTAGTGATGAATTTAGTTTGAGGAAACTTTTCAATTAAAATCAAGACATTTTTTGGCATGTCCATTTCACGAAATGCGAGTGACGGTTTTATTCAGCAGTGCCATGCTCACATTTAACATTAAGTAATCTTTTTAATGCTACTGAGTTAATGCCTTATGTATAAAAAATGTTCACACCAGAGATGAAAGAGTAACTCATTGTGTTGAAGAAACTACATCATTAAGATTGTAAACAGATGCAAATATGTGAAATGCGAGTGACGCTGGAATTGTCCATTTAAGAAACAAGTGTCTGTCCATGTGACAAATGTATATCTTCAAGAATAAACTTCTGTAACTAATAAAATACTGCTCAAGTTATCTTTACCAGTTATACCTTTCTGTGGTAACAATCAGAAGCAATGAAGACATACATGTACATGTATATGTAAGCAAAAAAACAATGGCAAAATTTTACAGTTGGAAATTTTTAGTGAGTGTCATACAGATATATCTTTTCATGTGGCCAGACCTGTTACATTTACATACCGGTACATGTACAAACATAGACATCTGTTAAGACAGTATTTGTCAGAACAGAATCTGACAAAATTCTTTCAATCGCTAAAATATTTGTGTGAGGTTCTTGTCTTCCTTGATTTACATAAAAGCAACATCACCCTCGATTGTAAGTTTTAAAAAAATACACCTTTCAATACACTTACTCCCAGGAGGATGTCAGGTGGTTTTCAGACATTGAAGAAGAGCAGAAAGGGTAAAGTGTATGTATTCTAAAAAACGTGGCCTGAACCTTTTATGGTTTGCAGATTGCACCAAAAGTTGATAATAACCTAAATGTTTACTTTTTCTTAGTCTAAAAATTACTAAGTAATTTGTATCCGATTGTGGTTTTGGGTTCCGAGTTCCACTATTTCAACTTGCCAGTACATGTATTCCTGACAACATCAACCAGGTACCGGTACCGCTACATGACTATCCGATCCCAAAGCAAAGCTCTAAATATACATAATGCACACATACATGTACACGTACCTTGTTGAGATCTGTTGCAGTATTATAGTACATATACATGTATGTATAATCTGTTCTCTGCCTTGGGCTTATCGCTGATCAAGCTGCTTATAAGCCTGGTGGTTTCAATGCAAGACAGCATTTCAATTCCCTCTAGAGGTGATATCTGAGTCCATTTTGTTGTACCTTGAGCTTCTTGTTATAGTGATACCCAGCAATAAACCAAATTGGGCAGAGCCCTTGAGGCAGTTGGTACTGAGTGCATTGCTCTAGTTGAAGTCTCATGCACGTGTACTTGTACAAGTACAGTACATCAAAAAGTGAGGGACTGTTTAAGATGATCTGATTGTAGAGCTTTCTGTTAGGCTACACCAGCACTGGTTTTAATGGTTACAGCCAGAGGCTTCATATTTTTCTATGAACAGAATGTTAACCTTAGTTTTAGGTGGAGGCAAACAGAGATGTCTTCATATAGTCAGGCATGGAGTTCTCCTCCTTTTAGTGGATTTTCTTAGTTTTTTATGTCCATGGTATACCATTATAAATTGGAAAACAGTGTACTTTATGGAGTTCCTCTCTTTTTCAGCAATTTTGACAATTCCATGTCCTCTAAGTGGAGTTCAGCCCACACTTATATATTTCTTTAGATTGGCGTCCGTCGGTTTGTGTCCTGCAGTTTGGAAAGAAAATAAAATGGGGGGGGGTGAAACACTTACATGAAGGGGGAAACAGACGTAGGGATGAGGGAATGCTGGCTCCTGCAGGTACTTGTACTTGTGTGTGTGACTGGCCATGCTTGATGAATGCTTATGAGCATTTACTGTCACCTTTTTGAACTACATTGTATGTGCGCCATCTGTGCCAACGTGTACATGTACGTGGTTTTAATGGTTGCAAAGAGCAGTCATTGACAATTTATCAACCCATAATTACATGACCTTTACCTCCCGTTTTGCTTCCATGCATCTCCCTCCCTCACTCCTTCTCCTTCTTCTTCTCTCCTCATCCTAGGACTGCCACTGTGTGGAAGACGCTGACACCGTTCTGGGGGGAGGAGTACTTTTTCCATCTTCCAGGAGGCTTTCAAAACCTTTCTGTGTATGTCTTTGATGAAGATACAGTCAGGTAGGGTAAAGGATGTATGTGGAATAGCAAGTTTCTCATTTCAATAGTACATTTAATTCCGCACTTCTAATAAAGTTTCTTCAGTACATACTATTTATTAGGGATTGGGAATTATTACAATGCTTTGCAGTCAATCCAAGATAGGAACAGATATTTAAAAGTACACAGTAAAGAACAATTTTCACCATATACCGAAAACAAGAAAGGGTATTGGTCTGTTTTGTGAGCCAGAGTGAAATACACGCACCAATACAATATAGCAAAACATCAGACATGTAGCTGAAAGACAAGTAAGGTAAATGTTTAATGCAGCCAGCTTCACTAACCAGAGACACGAAGATGTTGATCCTGTCAACTCAAGTAGTGTGCTTTTTAATCATTAACCAGCATTGAAATGCTGTGGGTAAACAAGTGCTGCCAACTACATCTTTCATTCTAAACATTGTGGAGTTACCCTTGTCACGTGATCTCAACGTCCGAATCACGTCTACAGTACTACTCGTAATCGTTTCTGCCTTTTTTTGTGATGTACATGTACGCTGCATGAGGAGTGGAAGGAAAATATTGTGTATTGCCACCTAGTGTTAGTTATTTTTAGAGCTAGTAATTGGTCTAAGGTTCCAATTTAAATGGATAGAAAATGACAGCCAGCCTGCAGTATGAACAGATGCTGTACATGCGGCATGAGTAATCGGTTCCATAGAAGCTTCTCCATCACACTTTGGGTTGACAACCAGTGATTGGCCTGTCTGACGCCCAGGCACGTTTGGTTTAATGCACCTAATCCTTCTGCTTGGTAATGGCCAGGGGGCAGGCTGCCATGAGAAGTGTTGGAGAAGAGATGAAATGGGAGGGATAGGCCTGAGGGTTCATCTTGTCTCTCGATGGGGTGTGACGACTTGGAGAAGCTGCTGTGCAGCCATCCCTTTTTTTTTTCTTTTGAAAAAAAAAATCGGGGGGGAAGGGGTGCAAGTTTTTGGTTCAAATTTTTGGAAGTAACAAATAAACTACGTGTGGAGTACAAAGAAGATTTTCAGGTGTACTTCTAATTATTTATGAGATACCGGTACACCTATTTATGACATGTAATCTGTTCTGTTGTGAAACCAAGAATGAAAGATTGTATCTTTTGTGTGTGAACCAGACTGTCTTTCCTCAGGTGTATGGGATTGTCATGACTGTTGGCGTGATCCCTTGCCCTTGGGTACTTCTGGGTTTTGTGTTTCTTATAAAGCGCCACAGAATTAACAGGTTTTGTCAAAGAGGCTTGTCGAGCTACCATGTGTTAACAGGAGAGGGATCTGTTTCACCACGCAGCAATTACTCGGAGATTGACACTCCACTTGCACGTGCTTATTCCCATGCATCTGGCACGGAGTATGCTCAAGAAATTTTGTAAATTCATGTGGCTGAATGCACAGGGCCAGTGGCATGTGACTGCCATCTGACAAGTTATGCATTTATCACCAGTGACGGGGTGCTTGTGTACAGAATGGATAACTTAGGGCAAGTTTGAGCGACGACTGCAGTTAACCATAGTTCGACCACTGTTAACCAAATGATGGATGATGTTGGCCATTTACCATAGTCCATCATTTGGAACTACATGCACATGTACATATAAATGATAATGCTGGTTATCAGAAACTGATTTCATTTATCAGAATAGAGGGAAACCATTCATGTGAAAATAATTGTATGAATTGTCATTAACTATGAACATTTCTTGGGTTAAAGCCAACAGCAAAATACATGTACATGTACATGTACAAGTGACAGTGAGGTTTTACAAAATACCAGTAGTTCGACTATATGGTCATTTAGTTTGACTGTACAAGTATTGCACATGTATACTGTTACAAGCAATTGACGGCTGCTGGAACTATCGTTCGCACCTGAACTTGTCTTAGTTGGTGGAATGCAGGTACAGTGTACTGTGTATAGAATTTCAAACTCTTTCTTAGCCAGTCCTTGTTCTCAACGGGACATTTTCAGTGTGGTCTTTATGTAGTACATTTCGGGGCCTTTTGGGGCCTTTTCTAGAGGGAGGGAAATATGAAGATTGTTCATGTATCTGTATTCAAGTAATTATTTACATTTACATTTATAATTACATGTATATACCATTATGTACCCATGTTCTGGCACATGTACTGTAGATGCATAATCAATGTACCGGTAATACAAAAATACAGAAATAATCAACCAATTTTGAATTTAGACATACATGTACATGTATACCGGTCCATGTAGAACTTCTTTTAGATTTCCTCTTGTCTGAATTGCTTTAAAATGCACACATTTGAAATATGAATAAGCAATGGCAATGCCTCAGCCCTGCTCACCTTGTTTGTAGTACATGTGCTCTTTGCAAAGAGGATTTTGTGTGTGTGGGCTTCAATACACTGCCTCAAGCCAAGAAGCTAATCACAACCTACACTCATGTTTTTGTTTCCAAGGGGCATTGTGTCGTGCAGGAACACCGCCGCAAAACTATTATTATTTCAGCACAGGTGATCAACAATTTCTGCCGGTGGCTGCATTCTGAAACCAAACTGAGCAGAGAGCACTCAAGAAATACATGTACAAATCATTCTGTTCCCCATCACCATCGCGTGGGATGAAATCCCGTATAGCCTTGGAAGATTGAGTTTGCTCACCTGTGACCTTTTGATTTTTTGTCTTGTTTCTCCCACAGTGAAGATGATATCATTGGCAAGGTGTCAGTGGACAAAGATGTTTTACAGGATACCCCACGAGGTAATAGAGTGTTGAAGTGAATATGTCGCGCACACAATTACCAGTACATTGTAGATATGTTTAAAAGGCATTTAGCATGAAAACCAGCGCATGAACAGCACGTGCCCGTACTCCGTTCGTTTGCTGTACACTCCCTGGTTCAAAATGATATCACACTTTGGTACTGTATAACGTACCGGTACACATGTATGTAAGTGCTGAACTGGTTATTTCTAGGGTGCCGGCTTGTGTGCATTCAGCTATTGACCCATTCATGCATTTTGTTTTGCTCTCCTTTTTGTGTACCTGCGTGTTCATTTGTTGTTCCATAATGATGTTCCATAACAAGTTATTTCCTGTAGTGCATGCCTGATTGGGTTGAAACCTTGGACCCAAATGGTCATGAGGAAATAATTATCAGGTTTGTGCATTAGATTGGTTGTTCAAATTAACAAAGGAATGCGAATAAGCACTCTGTTCTGTTGGCCAACAAAAAGATGAGCTCAAGTTTCTTTTATTTCTCTACATTTTCCTTAACTGTCTCCTTCAAATCCCATAGATTTTGGGCATGATTTTTGTCAATGGCACTTTGACAAGTATTAAATCTTCAATATTAATCAAACTTAAAACCAAACTGAGACCTCAGGCTAAAGATGTGCACTGAATACCAACTAGCATCATGATGATATAAAAACTCAGGTGATAAGTTTTTATTGGTCAAGTACTTGAAGGTTAATATCTCTGAAACTACAATTCCTGTAAATTTTAATTACGGGTTTTGCCGGCCAGCCGACCCTCGCAAGCCGGGTGGTTGAGTGGTTAAAATACCTGTACTAGTAAGCCGAAGTTGGTGGGTTCGAGTCCCACCCGAGTATAAGCTTTTGAATTTTTTCACAAGCTCTCGAACATCACTGAGTATACAGTGTTTATGAATATACGTCGGGTAAGGACATAACCCATAATCAAAATTTGCATCTCCCGACACAAAGTACATCTTGAAGTCTGGTTAAGTTGTACATGTAGGTATAAAAACTTAAAATGAAGTAATCACTTTATTTTTGTAAACAATTTTATTCTCTTGCTTTATTCTTTTTGTCGACATTTCTCCTGAAAAAACAAGGTATTTTCGTAATTCTTTTTGCAAAACCTTTGTCTTCAAAATTGTGAATTTTTCTTTCTGATATTCCTGATCATCCGATCATCTTGAAACTTGGTGGGAAGATGTATACCGGTACATGTATGTTATGCATTGCAAATACGACATGAAGTCATGATGACATAACGACTTTTTTTTTTTCAATATTATATTGTTTTATCATTTTTTCCCAATTATTGTCTTTTACAAGTTGTGCTAAAGTAATTTTTGTCACTATTTCAGATCAAATTTATTGGAAACTTCACAGAGAGAAAGTCCTTTGATATTAAATGTATCTACTTTTACAATGATGCCATGATAACATTATCAAGCCATTTCATATATATTTTTAAATCTTTGACTGTTGTTGCACTTTATACATTTGTCTTTTAGCACACTTAGTGAGAAGACAGATAATAATAAACATTATTTATATCGCATATTACAGTATTTTGGAAGTCCCTACATGAACCGTATATGCTTATTATTATTATCCCTGCACATAGGGCTCACTACAACTGAACATTCCTGAAACCAACTCAGCTCCCTGGGGAGTATACTACCGGTAGCTGATGCAGCCCTACTGTATCAGGTGCACATGGCTAACATTACTATGTCTGCCCTCACAGGTACCCATTTACTCCTGGGTGGAGAGAGGCACATGGGGGTAAAGTGACTTGCCCAAGGTCGCAACATGCTGCCACCAGCTGGATTTGAACATCTGACCCTATGATCAGAAGCTACAAACCCTAACCACTAGGCCACATGCCCCCTCCCCTTGAGAATGAGATTTTACAAAGTAGAAAAGCCATGCATTCTCTTTAAAGCAGATGCAAACTCTAATTTTCTAGAAAGGGTTTTCGTTTCATGCAGGCCTACGAACACAGTTAAACAGTACTGCAGGAACAAACGACACATGGTAGTGGACTCTTGAGTGTGTTATATGATAGACCATTAAAAAAAGACATGCACACTTGGTCTGTATAAATTACACGTTGAACACATTTTTATTTACACATAAAGACATTGGCATTGATGTAATTTAACTTTTTGAGTCATTTATGAACACAGAGTATGTCGGGGGCGTATGAAATCTAATTCATTGATGGGTTTTCATGTGTTGGTGTTTTTTTGGGGGGGGGAATTCTACATTTACATAAATAATATACTGTTCATGTAAGTGAAGTGGAAAGAAGGAAACTACATGTAATTGTTGCACATCTACATGTATGCCACATGAACAGAATTAATTTTGTTTGTGCTATGACAAAGAATTCTGAGTGTGTATATAAATCAACAGGAAATCAATGATCTACAGGTACAGGAACAGCTATCCAAAATGAAAATAAAAAAATTATAATAGGTGTATTGAGTAAACTTTTACCGTATCCCGCAGGACAGTTTGGCTTGTTAGAGTACTTCTTGTTTGGTTTAAATCCTAATGACAGCAAAATTGTTCAGAAACATCAGTAAGCGTTGGCAAGGTAATCCTGGCCTTATTTACTCAGAAGATTTTTTGGGAGTGTTTTCAGCACAAATTGTCCGGGAATTTCTTGCATACAGGTTGGGTGTCTGTGTAATACGCCATCATCTCGCCATCGACTGCCGTGACTACATAAGTCAATATTTTCCATTCTGCAATTCTGCCTTGAACCATCTTCTCAAGGAAATTCAATTTAATCCTATCAGACCCTTCCCCAAATCTTGTCATGACATCCACCTGACTCCAGCTGTTATGAGTATGAACATGCATGTGCACCAGCACTGATCAAATCAGTGGATTAAAGGCTAGGAGTTGTTTGTACAGGTGATTAGGAGGCCTGCCCTGGGCAAAAACTGCCAAACTACATGTACATGCACAGGTAGATTGTAGGCGTAATACCGAGCAGCAGGTTGTGATGTTTGGTTTTAACCATTTTATGCACTGAGGGAGTTTTGATGTTTGGAGAGTCAGCAAAGAATATTTTGTAACCTCATATAAATGTACAATTGTGAAGAACTTTGAGACTTCTGTGATTATTTTGCACATTCTGTATTAGCACCAGGTATTATTATTGTTGTGGGTTATACAATGCTCTACTGAACGAAAAAAAAATCATGTTTGCACAACTTTAAACTTATGCATGAAAAAAGTATGTGGAGCAAAATTTCCATCAGCAATGAGATTGTTTCACAAGGTCTCTCCTGCTTGCCTTTCAGGGTGTCTTTGGTATTGTGTCAGGCAGGAAAAAACAGTGTTTGAATTTGCACGTGAAATTTTCAGTCGCATGACACTCTAAATGCAAATAGGGTAGGCATACGGCTGTGATCTTGAAATTCTTATTGGCTCTTTGCCAAAGGCAGGATAGATTAATGAAAAGTAGGTCTTGTTTATGAAATAAAAAAACATTTACATATATGTAGGCCAGAACATTTGGCAGCACATTACATGTACGTATGTATTTTGAAACAAGGTAACCCCATAAATTGTTATTGTATTATGTGCCCTTTTTTTCAGTCAATCACGTATACAAGTACATGTAGGTCTAGAGAAGAGCTAAAAGTAATATTTTCTACGGCATACATCCTTATTTTCTTTGGTCAACTAGGTTTAGAAAAATGGCTACAACTGGTAAAGGTGGACCGAGACACAGAGGTGCAAGGAGAGATCCATGTTGAAGCCACATTGCTGGAAGCAGGAGGGGGATACAAGAACCTCAAAGTGGAACTCCTTGAGGCAAGGTAAAGCCTAGCTTGTCATGAGAGCCAGTCTGATCTTGTCATGAAAGTGAATAGAGTGCAAAATGGATACTTCGGAAAGTCTTGCATGGAGATTGAAATGCAGTCTTGCTGTGAGATTTGGCAAACCTTGTGGCTTGAACATTTGCCTTGATGTAACAACATTGTGTTTGTATTTGCTGTTGCATTGAGTTTGAGTCAGCCTAAATTGGTTACCTGAATTAAGACTTACGTATTGATCTTCATTTCCTTTTTTGTTATCTTTATGGTTTAGTGGTTAGCCTTTAATTACATGTATCTGCAAAATAAGGAGTTTTACACCATTATTAGTGGTGGATGATATCAGAAAATCTTCATTACATGCCAACAAATCAAGACATCTCTATTATTTAATGATCATAACAGCAATCCTCATGACACACTACCAGAATCAAGACATTTTCCCTTTAGTTTGTATCCTTAGTTATCAACAAATGTTCAGTCCGTAAATGCTCATAACGATCCTTGTAAAATGCCCACAAAGCAAGTAGGTTTGCCTTCAGGAAGTGTCTTCAGTTACCAATAATCCAGGAAGTGCTCCTTAAGCCAGCAAATAATCACCATAATAATCCTGACAGAAGTGAGTGGGTTAACCACGCTCACTGGGTGTTGAGTTACATCTATATCATGCCTTTTGATCTCAGTCTGTAGCAAACAAATAAAGGTTCACTGATAACAACTGATCCCTTATATTAACTCCTTCAAATAATGAATCGTGAGACTTGTCCTTATCTCAAACTGCAAGCGTGTTCTTATCTCGCCCCAAAATGAATACTTAGGTGAAACTAATATTCTTTTGAAATCAGAAGTGACAGGATTTAATAAATTTTGACATTCTGAAATAACATCTCTCCGTATAATGTTACCTTACCAGAATACCACCTACTTTTTCTTTCTGCTGTCTCAAAAGAAGCATTTCAAGATTTTTCCCCCTGAATGAGAATACATGTATGCAACCAGGTCAATTTCCCCTTGGCTGGTAAGTCACTCGAAGTGTTTTGGTCCCTCTGTTACTATTGTTTGTCTAAAGTAGGGAGGCTTTTATTTCTCATTACCAGGGATCTGGCTGTCAAAGACAAGACGGGGTCCTCTGATCCATTTGCAAGATTAACCTTCGAGGAGCAGAAATTTGACACCAGGGTAAGATAGCCTTCAGAGATACCTGCTTGCTTGAGGACTGGCAATTTGTGATGTACGTGATCGGCATTGGGAAGAGTCCTTAACATTGGAGGGGAAATGGTGAGCAGGATTAAGATTTGGTGGGGGGGGGTTGCAATGGAGACAAAATAGGGATAATGCGTATATACCCACATGAAGTGAAACCTGTATGTGACCAGTGATCTTTAGAGGGGCAGACATTGCCATCCCTGTGTTTTGGAGGCAAAATAAAGATTCATGTATTCACTTATGCTTCATGCTTCATGCAGGAATATTGAATGCTCACCATTCCTTTGACAAATGTGAGGCATGGAAAGAAATCGGTGCGTCTGGTTTATAGTCATTGATGCACTTGCAGGCTTTGCATAAAGAAGACAGTGCAGATATTTTTAAAAGGAGAAATGGTGTTGAAAACTGTAAATTGTTTATTTTAAGTTAGTTGTATGGCTAGGGAGTGAAGTTGACATTTTGTAGCTGTCAAGCAAGAGAAAGTAACCTGACCACTTTTTTTTACTTTTCTTTTGAATGTGTCTGATGTGTAGGACATTTGTTTACTTTTGAAGTAAAAAACAGATGTGAGAAATTTTCAGGAGGGTTTTGAGCCTCTTTGTCTTTTTTCAAACCTTTAGATAATCAAGAAGACACGTTTCCCCAGATGGCATGAGTCATTCACCCTGGCACTGCCGGAGTCCCTAGAGGGCACTGTTGTCGATATCACAGTCTGGGACTGGGACCGTGTTGGGGACGATGACTTCATGGGGCGGGCTTCGCTCACGGTGTCTGAACTTCCCGTCGGGAGGACTGTGCGTCGGTGGCTGAGACTGGACCCCAGACCGGAGAAAGAGCAAAACTCTGAGGCCAGGTTTGTTCCTTGACCTTAACTCTTGCTCTGTGACATCCTCTAAATCATGTATTCACTGAGCATGACTGTCTCATGCTTTTGCTTTCAAAACTATTTCTCCTTCTCTGGAAGTCAGTAATGCACTCCGAAGAATGCTGAGCTAATTGTTTGATACATGCGTGCCATTCCATCTATGAAGTTACAATTGGAAATTTTGTCAGTGAGAGAGGCTTCGTCCAAAATTGGCATTCTTAAATGTGGCTGTGGCTATGGTGCTTCAACACTGTGTGACAGGAATGAATGTCTGAAGCTGTAGCCGCAAGGCAACTTATTTGAGTGTGATATTATGTGTAGATATGCAGTAGCTGCAGCCTATGCACATAACAAATACATGTACTTGGTCGAATGTGTACATACAGGGCCACTCACTTGTGAGCCATGCATATTGTCAACTATAAGTGATCAAACTTCTCTCTGATGAGCAGCACAGCACCCTTAGCAGTTACATGTGCATGTACCTGTCTTAAATAGGTTACTTTTTCCACAAGTGATGCAGTGCATGCCTACATGTACTGTAGTGCAGAGGATAATCCAATTTCTTCTGTTCTTTCTCCCCCATGCTTAAATTTGATCGAGTGATGACCACAGATATCTATCTTAAACAAATCTCCACTCTGCAGTGGAGGGTGTGCGAAGACAATCAGTCTGTCTGTGTACACAGGCACAGCTGACTGGTTCAAACATCAAGTGCTCCTCAAATCATCTCCAGTAGACATTTGAACAGGCTAATCCCCCATTAGCTTTGTATACATGTACAGAAATTTAAGAGGTCTGAGGCGGTGGACTGTGAGCTGATCTTGAAGTTTGCCACTATGCCTTGCCTGTGTTGGTAGTGAATATCACTCTTTTGGTGTATCCCATGGTATTGAAAAAAGTACTGTATAGTTGCAGTCTCACCATACCATTCAAATATTTCTTGCAAATCAGTGTTTGTGGTTTTGGGCTGTTTAAAAACGGTTGCTTTTTAAAGCCAAAATTTGCAGACAATAATAATACTATTTGCAAGTGGACAAGTGTCTTCAGTAACATTCTTTTAATTGTTTGCTTTGCTAACAGCAAGAATCTTGGGTCCATACGCATACGTGCTCGCTATAGTGAAGAGAGAATCCTACCATCGCAATATTACCAACCCTTGGTGGACCTGCTTGTTGAATCAGTACTGGACACAGAGGTAAGAGTCGATCAGAATGGAAGATTCACAGTCATGGGCACATTTCATTGTTTAACGTTCAAAGGCAGTGGCTCGCCTGGTCTATGGGCCTTACAATCCCTGCTTGGTGTGTCTTTTATGGGCTGTGCATGTCGTCAACAGAGGGAGGTTTATTACTGAGAAACAGCGTCCATTGCAAGACTGTGGTAGAGTCCATCAGAAGATCACTCTCAAGTCCTTTCACCAGTCTATTCATGAGCCTACTCACAAGATGCAGGATGAACTATGGCAAATGAATGCTTTTGTCACATTTTCTGGCTTAGCTTGAGACTGGATGACTTGTGATGATGGACGTTCAAGGACTTGTGGTGGACTCAACTACAGCCCTGAGCCCCAGGGCCTGATGCATGGTATGATTGTCTTTGGTTGCATGCATACGGTGTGGACCATGTAACATCTTCACATACGATACTGGTTCATGTACTTGAAGGGTTCCCTCATAGGCGCTGTCCATGTGGTGCTGGTAGAGGTTGAGTGTCAGCTTAGCCTGTCTCTTCATCACCAGTGAGGGAGTACTTAATGCATGGATCCCATAGGCCAGGGTTCATTAGGGGACTTTGGATCCATCCTCTTACTTGACATTAAAGGTCATATCTGAGTCACTTGGTTACTGGTGGATATAATGTACATGTACATGTACATGTACCTATGGTAGCCGCGTACCAGCTTCATGTCTCTCCCTTTGATGCCCTGTTATATCCAGCCATTATTATTTGGAAACGACCTAAGTTTTCCTCACTCAAAAGAAAGAACGTGTCCACATCACTTGGCTGTGGCTGGCTACATATCTGTGGGACCTGGGTGTAGCTGCTAGCCAGTGGCTTCCATAGGTGTATATCAATGTATTATTTCCAGGTACGTAGTCAGGTACATGGCTTGCAACCTCATAATGTGTCCGAAAAAATTGACTTCCAGTGTTATTGTTATTATTATTATTACTGTTTTATGTTTAATTGTACTCCTCGCTGCCAATGGCAGAATTGTGAATACGTTTTACATGTACATTAAAAACAGATTAATATAAATTTATACATGTACATGTATGTACATTTAACATGTATAAAAGGCAAAAATTATAAGAAAGCTGAAGGCCTTGAATACCTTCAATACTTTGCAGTAAAAAGCACATTAATGTCAGTTAATACATACAAAAAAGGGTAAAATTGAATAACGTCAAAATACACATTAATGGAAAACGAGGTCGCTTACAAAATGTTATGCATGTAGTTAAAAAGGATAAGGGTAAAAGTGCAGGAGGCAGAAAGGGACATAAATATTGGATAAGGCTAGGAAAGGGTCAAACAGAGGGAAAAGGGAAGGGAGGGGGGTCAGGGGTAGGGGTGTTGGGGGGGTTATGGCTACATTTGTGTTCTCAGTGTTCTGGAAATGTTGATGAAGTAAATTCAGATCAGATGCATTTTACCGAGAAAATGTAGAGCGCCACCAGTGTAACAGAAATGGTTCGCACTGCATGAAGGTAAAGGTTATAGAGTACCAAAGTTTGGCGTCATTTTGAACCAGGAAGTGTAATGCATGTTGACTGCTGGTTCTCACACCAATGCCTTTTACCGGCACATGAATACTTGTACTCATGATGTGGTATTCACTTCAGTATTTTATAGCAAGGAAAATCTATGACAAGCTGTTTATGGCAAGGCTTTGGATTATGTGTTACTGGTTCAAGGCTATGGGTTACATGTCAAGTCATTTGCAAAAGTTTAGGACCACCCATAGAAATGGCATTAACCTGAAGGAAAACCAAACTTAAACCAATCAATCATGGCAACTTTATTTATTTTCAATGTGTAACCTTGGTACCTTGTTTGAACATTTTTGACTACATTTCCATGATTTTGACGTGTTAACAGTCTAATATTCAGTGTGCCCTCCCTTATTTCTGATTGCTTAGACTGGTTTTTTTTTACCCTGCTGCCTTGCAGATAAAATGCCATACAAGACCTGCCTTTGCAAAAAAAATTCAAATGGGTATATAGCACTACATTGATGTTATGCACCACTGTAAATCATGTTAATTAATCATTCAGTGAGACAGTGTAATGCAGGCCCAGTGACAGAAATACCAATAAAATTCAAGTTGGTCTTAAACTTTTGCAAATGACTGTACAAGGATGTACATGTAGTGGGCTAACACTAGTGGGGATATGCATGTAGGTACCAAGACTGTGAGCTAACAAGGCTACGGATAACAAGGCTATGCATGGCCATTGGTAACAAGGGTGCCAGACTGTTAGGGAATCTGTATAGGAATGCATTGGGTTATAGAAACAATCTGGCCAATACAAAATGTATACATGTGTACGTCAATGTACATCAATGTGTACAGATTCCAATAGAAATATTGAAAATGTATTTTGCCAACTCAAAAATAAGATTACTGACCCTGTTCCAAGGAAAACCCTGCCATTGGCACCCTCGATCATAAACACCATACAAGGACAACTCAAACGAAAAGATAAATCCCATTTAAAGTTCAACAATTTATTTAACCTACCGGTACTTATCACATCAATTTAACTTAATGCACCAAAACTCACACACACAAATAACTAGATTATTAAATCTAAATCATTATTAAATCACAAATAAACAAGGTACAATAGTCAAGTGTGATAGATGTTGTTGAGTTGTGCAGCACTGGTGCTTGAACTGCGTCGAGGTGTCAAGCAGGCCGATGATCCTCCTGTGGTCCTCTTAATTACGGACATTTCACAATCGGCCTATGTCCAACTCCATAACCTCACCAAAAACCAGGTTACAGCAAATAACCAGGTCTACCTGTCAGTTGTTATTGGCAATGACAAGGAGGCAAAACGGACATGGCAGACAAACAGCCGATGGACATCTCTGGGACTTTCCCAAGAAAACTCAATTCCAAGAACCTGCAACTGACTCCTGGACAGACTGGTACAAACTACATGTAATGTCCTGACGTGTCCGCCCTACAGTCTAGCCTCCAAGTGAAGAGCCAATGCCCTACACCCACTTTTTATACTCCACTTTTGTAGCAAAGTACTATATGAGAAATGCACATTATCTCAGGACCAACATCCTACCAGTAAATTCAACTCTACAGCAATTGACTTCTAATTGAATTAAGCAGCTTATGCAGTATAATGACAAGGGATTAGCCCAACAATCAAGTAGCAACGGTATGGGGCCCAATGAGATCAAAAACTCCCACCAAAATTCAGGTTAGGCCTCTTACTAAACTCCTTAACTCTCAACTGAAAGTTTTAAAACAAAGAATAACCGATTAGAAGCACTCCCCTTAATACATGAATAAAGAGAAAACATTACAAAAGAAACTTTACTCCCCTTTTACATCAAATTGTGACAGACCAAAAAATCACCAAATGCATAGGACATTTAAAAACACTTCTAAAAGCTAGGGAATTGTGAATTTTATGACAACCTTATATTTACAATTATAACCGTATATTTAACAAAAACAATAGTACAGGATTGAAAATGCCAATTTGCACACAAATATTATATATAACATGTAAGAGGATAAAATCTACTGAATAAATGTAGTTGTAGTGTTTCCGGTAAAATAAATTTATGCAAAACGAAGTTCAAGCACTTCATACCTGTACATGTACTAGGAATTTAAAGAATGGTTGAGCAACATACATGCACATGTATGTTAGGCTGGTACACGTAGCAGCCTGCGCCTTTTGAAGCCAATGATTAATTCAATCAAATTTTAGTGGCACTGAAAAATTGTCAGTCTGTGTAAGTTAATGGAAGAAAATTGTTTACATGTACTGTACTGTATTAGCTGTTGCAATTAAGGAACCGTAGGTACATGTAGACCTACCATACTAACTTGTACATCTGTAGAAAGGCTACCTCAGTTTTCACAGGCAGCATTTCTGCAGCTTGACCATGCAAAAGCATTTCTCTTTAGTTTCTTCAAATAAAGTGCCAAGAGAAATGGAATAACTTTCGAAAGAGCAATGAATTTTATAAATCTTCAGAACCAAAATGTAAGAAAACTGATTTTTCGATTATAGATTTGGTTGGTCAATTTTGAGCACATGACCGAGCCTCTTCGGCCACAAATGTTTGACAAGCATTGTGTATATGTGTCCCAGTATAGCGAACCCAATTTACATGTACTTGTAGGTTTTCTGTGGAACAACAGGCTCTTTCTCTAGCTCAACAGTCGTCTCTGGGAGATCATCCTTACAAAATACCTTGCTTGTAGAGAGCAAGTCAAATGCCTTACTTGTATGAATACATTATGCACATGGAAACTGCTACACTATTTTGGCCACAGTGCTTATCTAGGCCTAGTCCAGGTGGACATCAATAACCAAAGATATCTTTTTCCTTGTGTGGCAGTGCCGCTCAACCCCATTGACTATGCTGGAAGAGGTCATGACCCTTGACCGACTAGAGATTGCCACGACACTGGATAAGATCTTCCTTGGTCAGGGCATGATCCTACCCTTCCTGGATGCCCTGATTCGACAGGAGCTTCAGCAATCAAGTAAGTCAAAGTTTTCATGTCATTCCATACTTATGCTTGTGATGCTTTATGGAATCTTCTAAATGTAATTGAGAGTAAATATTAATAGTTGATATTACAGGTATTGGACAAATTCAGTCTCAACAATTGGGTACAACGATTTGAGAACATTCCTGAGCAGTGAAAGCTCATATTTTGTTTAATTATTCTTCTCTGACATATTTCTACCAGCTTGTTTGACAGATGGTACATTCATGTTTAAAATTCGTCTTCAATTTTTGCACGATACAGTCTGATTTTGCAGTGGTATAGCAATGTCATTTTGATTGGGAGGTGAATTTGCAAAAACTTCTCAGTATCTGTGCTGAAAGGCACTCAGGGTCCTGACACCAGCTTTTAGTGGCGGTTGCGCTGGCACTGTTCAAAGCAACTTCTACAGGAATTTAAGGCAGCGTTGTTCACGACCACCAAATGTAACATGAGTGAAGTACACTGACGTGTATGAGGAAAAAGGGTACATGTACTTGTTACAAAATACAGGAGGAGGGGGTTAAATAACCTCTTACCCCCTTGGATGTTGTGCTATTGTTCCGCCATGATTTTTAATTGACTTTATTTTCGTTCATTGCGACGTAAGGTAGAGTGACTGAGAATTTCAGGCCAGCTAGGGAAGATCTTGACAGTTCCCTCTGCAGCCAGTGCCAGGGCACCAGCTGGTGTGAAAGTGATTCCAGCTGGTGTGAATGCGATTCTTTCCACATGTCCCTTGTACCTGCCATCTGGGCTAAAATACTGTATATCACCCTCCAACAGCTGACCAGCATGTACAGTGACATAGATGTTGCCATGGCTGTCACAGCACAAGCCATGGGCTTTGCTCTCGGGAACGCTTGAGTGTATAACTGCAGAGAAAACAAAGTTGCCATCAATGTCAACTGCAAGTAGCTTTCTCTTGTCCTTGGTGATGTAGATGAAGTGGTTCTCGTGGGCGGTCAGTTGTTCACCGATCTTTGGGGCAGACAGCTCTTTGATCAAGCTTCCATCATCGGAGCTGTGTAGAGATATCTTGTTAGTGTCTTCGTAGCCCACTGCTATCCTATTCTTGTCATCCGACGCAAGGCATGATGGATTGCCCAAATTTCGTCCTGGTTCAAAGTGACGCAAGAGGTACGGATATCCCCTACGGAAGAATTTGACTTTTTGAACATCCAGAACAATAATATGGTCATCTTTACTCACGCAAATGTGAGACGGGTTCGTAAGGGTGAGAGGCATTTCTTGCGAAAAGACCTCCTGTTTGCTGTCCTGATAGAAAGTTATCAACTGTGTATGCCTTCTATCTAATGCAACTATTTCATTGTCAGAAAAAGCTGCAATGTCATCCACAAGTGCCAATTTTTTCATTTGTTCCCCAAAGCTTGATTCTCTTACTTTCCCCTCCCATTTCATCATCACTTTGTTGGTGGTGACAGCAGTCTGTGCTGATTGGTGCTGATCTGCCATGCCTACAGAGAAAAAAAGTAATGTTATTAGACTGTAATTTGTTATGATTCATAATGTCGAACTTTATTCTTTGATATGTATGTACGGGTACATGTAGGTGTGCATGTTCAGACTTTGGTTTCGAGTATCTGTGGATGGGAATATTCTGACCAGATGAATTTCTGCATAGTGGGGATTGAAATTGTGGTCTTTGCTTTGCTTATTAATGACAAAGTTATGTAAAACTCCAGTGTGTCTTTTATAAAATTCCTCATGACTTTGATTTTTTTTAATGGCATTCCTATGAAAAAGATGGCATTTTCTGTGAAATTGCTCTTCACATTCTGACACTATACTGACTTGTATGTACATGTACACTGTACATGTATATTGTTTTTTGACACACATACATGTACTTCTGCAGGCCAAGCTTAATACATGTACCTCTATATATGCATGTTTGCATTTTTGAAAAAAAAAAGAGTCCTTATTACATTCATTTTATTTATTAGGAACATTCCATATAAAGCATGATTTTTTGGTCTCCTTTGTTTTTCAATGAAGCATTCAAAATACACCTTTTGCCTGGAGCATATTGTGTATACGCCCTGTAAGCCTCCATGTCATGAAAATTGGAAAGGTAAATAGAGCTCCTGGGTATGTTGACACTTTTTATAGCCAGTGAGCCAGAAAGAATACATATTTTAGAGGTGGAATATATGGGGAACTTTCCCCACCTCTATTGAAATCCTTGTTGAATACTCAAAGGCCTTGCATCATACTGGGTAAGACCTGCTACAGAATGTCACAAAGAACTGTAAAAACTGTTTGACGAAAGGTGTGGGTGCACTTATGAACACATCCCTTTGCAAACATAACCTGTTGATATTTATATACATGTATGTCTCTAGATCTTTTGATACCGTAGAAAGGATAAATATTAAACTTTTGAATGGGAAACGTCTCACATTTAATGGGTTTAAGGCAAGTATGATTTGGTCAAGAAGTCAAAATTATATTTAAAAGGGTATTTATACAGTGAATTATCTGTGTAACTTCTTGTGTTAAAGCAACATGAGAGTTATGTGCAGTTGTAAACAATTATTTCAGTTCTGCATCATTTATTTACATATTTTCAATCCCAATTCATAACAGGAATATTTTTCACTCTGCAAAATAATTACATGTGCTTCCTGCATACAAGAAGTTGGTAAAACATTAATTTCAATTCAACTCAACGATGGAAATATTGGGTCGTACACTTTTATTGCCCGTAGAGTGTTACAACACAGTTTCACTGATTCTGATTTCCAAAAAAAGAAAGATAAAAAAAACAGTATTGAGGGAGGAGGCCTGGTTGCCATTTCAAAGGGTAAATATTCCATAATGTATGCAACCAGTTTGGATTTGACAATTTCTTTCTGTTAAATCTCTTCCTTTAAAGTTTTAAATGCATAAAATACTTATACAATAAGTCCACTTGTGCAGTGTTCAGAAAGCAGTATTGGAACAAAATTACCTTTATTTGGCACAGTCCCGTTGTTTATGAAAACAAATGTGCTGTGTGAAACATCTCCCAGAAAGACGGGACAGTTAGGAGCTTTGGTGTTGACTGCTCCAATCGGAGGAGAAACAGGTGACTTTGGAGCAGATGTTGAACCTGGTCCCCAAGTGGCAGACCGAATAACACCTATTGTTAAGAAAGGTGAAAAAAAGTCTGTTCCTTTAAACTGCATGGAGAAAATAGGATGCAACTTTGGGTTTTCAAATTTTTTAATGTCCAATTTTCCCCGTAATGTAAAAAAGTCAGGGTAATTCTACATACTCCCCGAAGGGTTAGGAGTTTTTTTCTTCCAATATTCAAGACGTCCCATGCTAACTGAAGACATTGTTGCTGTATTGTCAGATGAGGCACATACATGTACTCTGGCCACAGTGTCCGTGGCATTTTTCTGCATAAACTTTATGCCTGAATGAACCTTATTTAAAGAAAAAAAAACATTTAAAAGTTTGCTCATTGATTCCTTGTCATACACAGGTGTCAAAGAGAACTCCAAAAAGTATACAATTTCCACTCAAATTGTGCCATTTTTTGTCACTAGAGCAGCTGTAGATGTAATGACGCTTTTTTTGCTCATGAATATGTGGAAATTTACTAAGTATGAAAAAAAAATTAAAAAGTGAACAATGCTATCAATTTAAAGACTAAATATTGAAAGTACATGTAAATGGTCAGAAAAGGCATATCACTGATTAATTACGTATAATCCCCTTCTGAAATACAAGTACATTGTATATGACAAGGCCTTATGGATAATGTTGTTTGATACATTCATATAAAAAGGTACAGATCTGTTAATTTATTATAAACCCCGTAAGATTTCTGAGGGTTTATTTGAAGACATCGAAGACATGTTATTTATAGCCTACTCCAAGATGACTGCACCATAATCTGCAACATGTGCTACACGCGTTCATGCAAACTCATGTGACTTTTACTTTGGAATGTGCATTCACAAAAAGGAGGAAGCCTCTCTACAGCAGTTGCCCCCAACTATAAACTTAGTGCTGAATCTTGAGCTTGAATCCTATGGATCCTACGGGCCTTCCAGTTCTGTTGAATTTGACTGATGAACAAAGCTGCCATTGAAACCCATCCTTTTTAGTGTAACCAATACTGAATTTATGTATCGAAACTCACAGAAGCACCAAAGATAAAAGTGTATTTACCTTCACCCTGCCTCCTCATTCCACCTTGTCGCTTGACTGATGCCATCATCTCTATGAATCATTTCATGTTGTACCTGTTTACTTGAATTGCTTTTGAAGACAGAGCAGAGTTTGAAGACCCTGACAAATCAAATCAAACATGTAACAATGGTACATTTACTGGTACCAGAACAGGATGATCTTATCCAGATGATTTACTGGAAAAAACTTGAGCAATATCAACCTGTGTGCATCCATTTAGATTTTTAGCATGGCTAAAATATTGATTCATTTGTTTACATTTTGTGGTTTACAAAATTCTGTCTTGGTCAGACATGTAAAACAGGCCAAAGATAAAAATATATTACGTTTATATATATACGTTTTGGGAGGTCAAACATGCTGAAAAATTACTTCTGTCTTTTGGATTTTCACTACTTTATCTCTTTTTGTTTTGACAGAAGAAATCATCATTCAGAAATGAAAAAAATGAATGCCAAAGCTTAGGTTATAATCAAACATGAAGCTTGTTGTGTTTAAAAGCACGAATTTGATGACATTATTTCAACAAAGCCACCTACAATATACAGATACTTCAGAGTTAAGACTTACATGTAAATGTAAATCGTAAGAAGAAGATAGAGACAAAAATTAGAAATTCACTTCTGTGACTTCCATTAAATTGTCAGATACTTCTAATGATATAACTCATGCTTACTATGGAGCAAAACTAAACACACTGTTTTCAAATAAAGTCATTGTGCAAGGTCCAACAAAACCTGCATCGGCATACGGTACATGCACTTCAGATAATCCGAACTCAACAGTAAAAACTTACATACATGTGTATACGTACATATGCTACCGGTACTTCAAAGATGATCACTTTTTTCTGTCAGCAAATACATAGGTGAAATTAAATGCAAGTGAAATGCGGTTTGCAAGTACATATACAAAAAGTTTGCTATGTACGGTACATGTAGCAGGAAGATTTGAGGCTTTGCATGGTAGAAGTTACGTGAGCAGGAAGTACATTGTACAGGTGTAATGCGTTGAAAATACATGTACACAGAATGCTTCCGATTTCACAATAGACAGTATGACATTACACATGTCACTACCTGATTGGATCTTGGATCTACCTGGTGCATGCATGACAATTGGCTATTTAGAATGTTGATTTTGAGCCGTTGGCAAAGCCATGGTTCTGAGATGTCCATAATAGCAGTGCGATGTCAGCTGACATGGTCATTGGATTGTGCAGGGATATACATGTATACATGTAGAAGTACAGTACAGTTGGGACAAAAAGTTTACATACACGTACATGTACATGTACACTTGCTAGAAAAACCGTTTTCCTCAATTTTTGCTGTTTTGTCAACTTTTTCTCTTTGAGGACAGACAAATTGTATCTCAACTTCATAGCGTGTACTTCAACTGAAAATGCTCAGAGAAATTTATATGTTTCAAATTTTAATATTTCTGAAAAATCATTCTGTGAAAATTTACATGTACCCCCTTATTGTTGTTCAAAAATGCTTCAGAAAATGGTCCACTGCGACTATGAGATAGTGGCACAAAATAAGTATTTGGGTTGGAGTGTGTGAATTTTTGATTTGTTTTTGTAAATATAAATATGAAATGTACATATATGTCTCTGGGTGTTTTTATTTGATGCATACACCATGTACCTTAAGTAGAGACCCATCTTGTCTGTCCTTATGAAAAGAAAAATTGGTAGTTAGTGAAGTTGTGAAATTTGAGGAAAACTGTAATGCACATTAAAGCTTTTTGCCCTATCTGTAGGTGTCATTTACACATAAGTCAGGGCCACAGTCCATTGACCATGCACAATTAAACATTGCATTAGTGACGAGTATGTCTTGGATCACAGACTATTCTTCACACTAAACAAGTCCTCGTTACCTGTAACAGTAGACTAGTAAATAGAAGTTTGAGTCTTGGTAGTACAAATAACAGTATCCTGGAAAAGCCCCAAACTTTTATAGCTTTGATAATCTATTTGTAGGGTTTTGGCCTGTAAGCATTTAAGTTAGTAAACTTTAACCCTAACACTCATCAGTCCTCCAACAGGTGAAGGATTGAGGAATGTTAGGGTTAAATTAAGGTTACTAAATCAGCATACTGTATACATATCATTCAAAAGTAAAAACTTTCATTGGAAATACATATATTTTCCCTCCTTTAAATAAAAATGTACAAGGTGAAAATCTAGGAACAAATGTGGCGCATATGTATTAATGACCGATATTTGTATTCTCATTTTTTTCATTGAAATCTTAAAATCACCAACACTGAAAGCCTTGCGACCATTTGCTGTAGTTTTTAACCAAAATTTGACCAAGTAAGTGGCAATGAGACTGGGGTACAGTACAATTTTCACTATTTGCTTCAGTGTTTTGGAATTGAATTGCCATATTTGTGCTTGGAATCTGTAATTTCATCGGCCTAAAATGGTCACATGATCATTCTGAAAGTACAATTTTCACTATTTGCTTCAGTGTTTTGGAATTGAATTGCCATATTTGTGTGCTTGGAATCTGTAATTTCATCGGCCTAAAATGGCCACATGATCATTCTGAAAGTAATTACATTACACAGTCACCCTAATAATCCACTGTGTGTTGCATGTGTGTGTAAAGCCTGCATGTGCACTTGACTGAGAGCAGGAATATCTACAGTTAGCAGAGTTGTTCCTTGTTGAAAATTTTGATTTCGCTGTCCATATGTCTTTATTTCTGTTTTCAGCGCCCTTCTCTTTGATGTCTGTGATCTTGGTGCTGTCACATCTGACTTATATGTTTTCTCATCTTTCAGAACTAGTTTCCCAACAGGCCTGCCAGTACCTTCCTCAAAATCCGTGAAGGAGGACACACTGCATGGCAATCTCTCAGGTTGCCCCTCATCTATCACTGCTTGAAGGATACAGAGAAGTTTCTCCCTGAAATCCAGAATTTCATAGCAACTTGCCCGAGCCACAAGTTGGTTTATTTCTTCCAGCTTGTTCTTCATCTCAGTTGCACATCTTATGCTTGTGGCCCAAGTACTTTCTAATGACTTGGTTCTGTCTTTGAAGATTGAATGGGATCTTTGTGCTAATTTTGACTCTTCCTCTCTGATTTGTGAGATTTCCTCTTTGATCTGTGCAACCTCCTTATCAGCCTTTCTGGAGATTTTTTTGCAGGTATTTTCGTACATGGTATTTAGATTCTTGTGGGTACACTGTATATTCTACTTCACTGATGTACTCATTCAGATTAATTCTGTTTTGTTCAGCTTTTACAGACATTTCAGCAATGTCTTGTTTACATTTATCTGAAGCTTTGGCTAGACCAATGCGAGAGTGTTTGTCATGATCTAGAATAGCACAAGTTGTACACACCAACTTCTCACACTCTGTACAGTAAATGGAAAGGCTCTGATTTGGATGCTTCATACATTTAGGAGTGTATTCTCTTATTTTACTCTTTTGACATGTTTGAGTTACAGGTACGTCTCCTGATTGAAGCTTAGCCAGTGTGTAGATTGTGTGAGATTTCATTGAGATCAATTGTTTGTGTACCTGTTGACATTCTTTGCAGAGAAAATGACAACAGTCCATGCATTTTGATACTGCCCAATTCTCCTCATCACAAGCTTGACACTTGATATCTGCTTAAAATGGCACCTACATGTAGGTACTACATGCTTGTCAAGGAAGCCAACTGACAAATGGAGTGGTAGACACCTGTATATTTGTACTTCTGTTACACCTCCTTTTGCAAACTCAGATCCTCAATTTTCACCCTCTAATTTCTCTACTGAAATTTTTGACAACCTGGTCTTGTTCCAGATGATGTTGAATCTACTATATTTTTTAAGTCTCAAAGTCATGTCATATTTAGCCTTTACTTTTTATACAAATAACTGGTAAAGATGAAGCAGAATATGAAGATGAGCTTGACAAATAAACCAATCATTAATTAATAGTGCATTTAAGAATCTGGAATCTTCCAATATTTAACAAAAAATGATTCCCAATATTTATTACAAAAGGCAACATACATGTACATGTATGCATCAGCACCGTTATACCCACCCTGACCACAGTCTGACAGTGGTAAATCATCTCTTTTCTTTTTGTTATATTACAAAGTTAAATCTAAGTGTGAGACAATGAAACAAGTTAGTTGATACCTTAGTTTTTCTGCTAAAATTACATCAGCAACATTTTAAAAGTATGTGTCTAAAGAAAAAAAAAATCAAAATACACTTCATTTCAAGTGGATTTCCACAGAATTTGTTATCCAGTGTTTTTCAGCATATTTACTATTGATGCACACCTTTACATACATGTACATATATATATGTATGCCTGTATTCATAGTTCATAGTTTATAGTACATTAGTTTAATCTTTATTTTGACATGAATTTGACATGTACATGTAGTGCACATAACATAAATGACTTCACACATCACTGAGTAAATATTAAAGAGTTATTTGAGGATTCTACTTGTAATATTGAGACTTTGATCTTGAAAGGAATTTGTAGAAATTACAAAACTTCTCTTTTGTGAAGGCCGGTTAAACTTACATATAGAGATATTGTGACATACATGTACGACTCATACAGTGTACATGACTTAGAGCAGAAACTTTCAACAAACTCATTGCTTTGATTACATGTACCGCTGGATGTCTATGTAAATAATTTGAAACAAACAATCTAATTTACATTATATACAGAGGTGTCCTGAGTAGTTTCTAGATCTGCAAGCTTTTCAAAGCGGAATTTCCATTGTCTTGTTCAAATACGGAAAATGATGCAGTCATTAAGGTGCAAGTGAAATGCAGTTTGCAGCTGGATGTACAGAAAGTTATCTACATGTACAATGTACATGTGTGTAGTAGGCAATGATGTGATAAAAAAAAAACCTTTGTGTTCTGACCTAGTATTGTACTACCTTTTGAATGCATGACTGGGTATTTGTGATATTGAACAAGTCCTTGTTGTGCACCTAGATATACGAATACAGGTACGAACACTGTACCTTGACAGTAAAAGTACCGGTACATAAATTTAGCCTGAAAGAATAAGCAGTATTTCACCTTTTGAGAAATTAGTATAGAGTGTTTGTGTTGTTAACTTTAAGTAAGCTAACATTTAAGCTTGGTCTCTTTAGTGTTAGAAAATTAGCAACCATTGTTTGAGGACAACATCACAGATATTTATCATTTTTTTCTGTTTTCAAAATTCTTTAAAAATTCCTATCTTCATTTACTGGACACTTACAAACACGTAAAGGACTGTCTAGTGTCCACTCTAGCCTGACAGACAAATCTATTGATGCCTGAGTATTTCAGCCAGGCCTGCAGCCATTTAAAAAGAGCCCAGATTTTGTGGTGTTATGTAATATTCTTTTGTTCACGAACCTGGCTCAGTGCGCTGCTGACCTCTTTTCCATAGGGGCCAGATTAGCATGAAGCAGTGCTATGTGGCTCATCGCTGCGGTGGTGGAGCGTTTTCGTCCCCGGTGGTAATCCGCTCGCTCTAAATGCCCCAAACTGTAGTATACTGTTTCAAAACAAGGCAGGATTATCACCACTTTTGAGAGTGAAAAAATGTCGGTAATGCCCAGCAGCCTGGTCTTTTGTTCGGAGTACGGTCTTTTGTTACAAGGCCCTGTTTCCTTTACATGTAAAAATAATTTATTGTGCCCTCATGCAAGGGTAATACATAAACATATATAGCTATGCACATATGTTTTCTGCATGTCTAGTTCTACTTAAAGGTTAACAGAAATTGAAAACATATAGTTCACGTGAAGTATTTCAAATAACAATGAAATACATGCCGGTAACTTATTTCAAAAACATCATAAATTCAATGTTTACTCCATTAATCGTGACCTCAAAATGGATAAAAAGACCCTGCGTTTCCCTGCCCACAAAAATCCCCTTTTGGCCGCACTCCCAGGCTGATTTGATGTCATCAGGAGAACGCCTACATGTACCGGTACAGTGTACATGTACATGTACATTGCATGATTTCACACGGTACATGCAGTGTTGTACGCATGCAATACCACGTTGTGTTCAATGTAGCTTGGCCCACAAGCAAACACTGCCTCAGTTCAAGAAATACACGGTAGGACTGTGTCTTTTAATTTTTACCTCAAGTTCTTAGCTTTTTCCACGGTCAACTGCTTTATTTGCTGAAAATGGCACCTGTTTAGAGGAAGGCAACTTACATACTGCTTTAAATGGAGAATACTATCTACATGTACTTGTACTTTCATCACTCCTCCCTTTGTATGCTCAGACAGTTACCCTTCTCCCCTGAAGTTTTTGACTTCCTTCTTGTCCTAGGTGATGTTGACACTATTTTCTTACTGAAGTCTCCAAGTCGGGTCATGAACCTTTATTTGGATTGCTAGGCTAATTGCAATGGTGACTCATCTACATGTACATGTATTTCCATTTTTGTAATTACAAATTTCAGTCTTAGTTGGAGATATGAAACGAGTCAAAGGTACCTCAAATTGGTACTTACATGTATCAGTCTGTGCTTAATAATACATGTACATCAACCTTTTTGAAAGTTTACACTTGCCAAGAAGAAGTTCTTCCAAAAATACACTTCATTTCCAGTGAATTTCCACAAAATGTTTCATGCCAATTTGTTTTTACCTGTACATGTATAATTTTTGCATACAATCACAGCATACATTTCATAATATGTTAATTAATAGTTCAGCTCTGTATATACAGTGGAAGAATTTAATCTCTATTTTGTCTACTGATCTTGAATTATAGGAAACTATGAATGGTACAAGATTAAAAACAATTTGACATTCAGCAAATTAAACACTTCATGCTGGGGCATTTTTCAATGTTGATGATGCTGGGCCAGCATAATTATCATTTTCTCTGTTTTCAACATTCTTCAAAAATTCATCATTTCATTTAACGGACGTTTATAGCCGCACGAAGTAATCTTTAGGCACTACTCAAAGTTGACAGGTGACCTTCATTGATGCCCGAGTATTTCAGCTAGGCCTGCAGCCTTGTAAAAAGAGCCCAGATTGTGTGGTGTTATGTAACTTTCTTTTGTTCATGAACCTGGCTCAGTGCACTGCTGACCTCTTTTCAAATTTCAATAGGGGCCAGATTAGCGTGCTGAGGTGCTGTGTGGCTCATCGCTGCGGTGGTGGAGCGCTTTTGTCCCCAGTGGTAATCCGCTCGCTATAATTAAATGCCCCAAACTGTGGTATACTGTTTCAAAACAAGGCTGGATTATCACCACTTTTGAGAGTGAAAAATGTTGCTAATGCCCAGCAGGGCCCTGTTTCCTTTGTCCGCGTTCGGAGACCCCGGCCATGCATATAAAGCATACCTCTCCGATTCCAGAGTCCCCGGCAGGAAGTGGTTAAGCCTAGCTTATACATAAACATAAAAATTCCTTTTCAGAGAGAGTGATTTTGACCTACCTGACATACATTGTAAACAATGTACACATGAAGTCACACTGAGCAAAATATTAAAAGTATACTAATGAATGAACACCTCAATTATGAAAGCCATTTGTTAAAGTTAGCCAATTTTTTTTCTTTTTGATGTCTTTTGAAACTTCCAGATATCGCACCAGACATACATGTACATGTACTGGTATATAGAATTATGCACAACTTTATAAAGCAGAAAAAACATGCATCAAAATCAAGCCTGTTATTCATGTTCTGACAATACAGGTAAGTGTACCTGTACGTATACTGCATATCAGATAATTTGAATCAATCAGTAAAAACTTGCGTACAGGTACATATACGTGTACATGTATGTAGAAGTGACCTCAGGAGATTGTAAATATGCCACTGATGTTTCTAGATGGGATCATACACTATCCTGTTTAAATATAGAAGATGGTGTATTCATACTGGTGCAAATGAAGTGGAGTTAAAAGGTGCAAATGAAGACGAGATAAAAAGTCAGTGCAGCTTGATATATACTTACAGGTCTCCATGTATATTAAAAAAATGCAATAAAAAATTTCCTGCATTCTAACCTGGTAGTGTGCTGCCTGGCGAATGCATGACTTGGGCATTTGTGGTGTTAATATTACTTTTTTGATTCTGGACAACCCTTTGTTGCCTGTTTTATTAACTGGGCCTTTATCCAATACTCAACTTCGGCTCTGTCTCAGGCTTCAACTGTACCTGTATGACATACATGTAGTTGGCAATGCATCCGGAGGACACATCACACTCGCGCTTCACGTGGGGAGATTGACGCAACTGTTTTTTTTTACTACCTGACTTTGAGGCTGTAGAGCACAGTAGTAAGTCTGATAGTGCCACAAAACATCAAGTAAGATGCAAAAGAGCCAAAAATTACAGAACTTCTATTTAGTTTACATGTAAACACTTCAGGCTCACAATCGGGAATTGGTTTCAGAGACGAACCTGAGACGGAGACAAATTGAGTATTGGAAAGGGCTCTGGCATGCAACTGTTTCTTGGATCAGCTGAGTTGCTTGTTTGTTGCCTCAAGTGCAGCATTAGAAATTGAAAAATACTTCACAAAAGTCAAGTGGAGTTTTGAATTTCATCATTTTTATGGCATTCTCAGTTCTGTGCCTGTAATAAACATGTGAATTGTTTTGACCTTGGCAGTAAACAAGTCCAAAACTTCAGCTCTGTGAAATGATACTAACAGTCCTGACCTTTTTTCAGGTTTTTATAATAAATGCACAGGCCCTTATCTGCTGGGCTCTTTTTAAGAATTTCCACTGTTTGTGTATTATATTATTGTTGTTTGTGGACAAAATAAGGCATGCATGATAACTGCTGTTGAGCTACTCCTCTTCAAAGGTTGTAATAACAATAAATAATGTGGACAAAATGGGTGCGTTCGAGCGAGGTACTTGCGTTAACACGAGTGCTTCCCCCGAAGGGCACGAACAGCAGGAGTACACCCCGCGGATCGGCGAGAGTATACTCCCCGTCATGCAACAGTATACTCCTGACCCAAGAGTAATGCGTGCGCATCATCACTCGTGTTGACAGGAGTAACTGTACGAACGCACCCAATAGGGACAAGATACAATGAAATAACAACAGGAATTTACCCACCTACCGGTACATGCATATGATGCAGCAGGTGGCCTGACTTATTGGTACGGACTAAAGTTTGAAGCAGGCACCTACAGTACAGTACCGGTACATACATACACCTGTTGGACGGTTGTAGCCTGAGTTTGCATCATTAAGTGAACTTCCAGGTAAGCTTTCTGTAAAATTTGAATGCTTGAATGATTTCAGTGGCATACATCTCAGAGGGGACGGGGGTATGGAATATGTAGCGGTACATATATGTAACTTCAAGTATCTATAATAAGATGAGTATTTGCACATGAATTGCATGAATTTTATGCATTTGTATGGTTGTGAATTGCTGCTTTGTGCAATGGCAAGTTTTATGTACATGTACAGTACATGTAAGAAGAAATTATAACTTAAAGCAAGGATATACTGAGTCATCTGAATCGACCGTTTTCCTGTAGTTTTCTTGATGTACATGTACCTTAAGAGTCTCTACATCCTCGTAAAGCTCTCATTTCTGAAATTCTTTCTGTTTTTACTGCAACTTTGTCACCGAATCTTAATTCCTTTGAAAGGTGTTATTTCAGTCACCATGTAATATGTTTTGAAGGTACATGCATCACACAGAAGCACCCCAATATTTTCACTACTTTAGTCCAAATTGCAGGAAAGAACTCACAGAAATTTGGCAAAAGGTACATGCATGCCACATCAAAAAGTCAATTCCATTTCATATGCACTGCTATTTCATTACTGCCCTCATCGACATTCAAACTTAACAAAGTAAAAATACTTAAAAACTCAATTGGTCCTTTATGTTGGTTTAGAAACTACATGTAGTCCATCAATCTCACTTGCTGTTTTACCCAAAACAATTTTCGTGGAACAGTGAGGTAACGCCATTTTAAGGTTTGAAAGACTTGTCAAAAATGTAATTCCTTTGCTGTGGAATTGTCCTGTAGAAAAAGTTACAATCACTGACTGACGTAACTACATGTACATGTACATGTAATTGGCTTGATACAGTGGTGGAAAACAGTTGTTGACTGCTGTGATGTGGAAAAGCCATTTTTATACATACGTGTACATGTACCGTACTTCTTTTGGGGCACACAGCATATCTGTGGAAAAGATATCAAGCAGTTTTCATGTGAGGCTTGTATCCTATATATACCGGTACTTTGTCATGTTCTCTGTACATGTGGTGAATGTCCAACTGCCTGCATATATCAAAGAGTATAGTCATATTTTTGAGCTTTTGATATGCTTCTTCACACCTGATGATATACTTTAATACTGTCCCATGTTGCCAACACCAGCTCACCAGCTGGTGTGAATGTGATATCACCCGGATAACCACATTTATCGAGAACACATCCAATGTAATGTCCATTAGGATCAAATTGCTGAATTTCACCTTGTAATGGCTTTCCATGTATAGTAACATAGATGTAACCATCTTTGTCACAGCACAGACCATTAGCATGCCAAGGTCCTTGAATATTACTGGGAATATCAACTGCAAAGACTATGCGACCGTAGCAGTCGACTGATAGCAACTTTCCGTCCACTTCTGTGTTGATAGAGTAGATTATACTTATTAACTGCTGTTGCTTTCTCAAGAGTGTCAAATTATCACCAATCATTGGAGCACGCAGTCTCCTGATGAGGGTTCCATCTCGTCTGTGCAGTGAGATCTGTTCTTTATCCCTGTAGCCCACTGCTATCACATCTCCACCTTCAACTGCGAGACATGTTGGTGTACTGTTTGTCTCTTCACCCGGTTGGAACTGATGAAGGCAGGGCTTCTTTTCGATGTTGAAGATCTTGACAGTAGTACCATCAAGAACTATGATTTCATCATCACTGTTAACTGAAACATGGCTTGGTTTTCTGAGACCTTCAAGTTGAAGCTCTTCCGAGATGACATTTGGGTAAAGCTCTCGCTCTCTGAAAGTGATCAACTTGTTTTTCCCCCGTTCTAATACTACCATCTCATTGTTTGACAATGATCCAATTTCATCAGCAAGTACAAGGTTTTGATTTTGGTGTCCATATGTTGTTATTTCTGTTTTCAGCTCCCATCTCTTTGATGTCTGTGATCTTGGTGCTGTCACATCTGACTTCAGTGTTTTCTCATCTTTTAGAACTAGCTTCCCAAGGGACCTGCCAGTACCTTCCTCAAAATCCATGAAGGAAGACATACAGTGTGGCAATATTTTGGGTTGGCCTTCAGCTATCACTGCTCCAAGGTTATGAAGAAGTTTCTCACTGAAATCCAGAATCTCGTAGCAACTTGCTTGGGCCACAAATCGGTTTACTTCTTCCAGCTTGTTCTCAATCATAGTCACATGACTGACGTTTGTGGCACGAGTAGTTTCCAGTACCTTTGCTCTGTCTTTGAAGATTGTATCTGCCTCCTGCTTCAGTTTTGATTGTTCCCCTCTGATCTGCTCAATCTTCTCTCTGATCTTTGCAACCTCCATATCAGCCTTTATTGATATTTTCTTACTGGTATTTTCATACATGGTTTTGATATCTTTATCAGTTTTGTCTACTTCACTGATGTAGGCCTTTAGTTTTGTTTTGTTCCGTTCAGCTTTCTCAGAAATGTTGGCAATGTCTTGTTTGCATTTGTCCAAAGCTTCAGGTAGGCCAATGCGTGGGTGTTTGTCATGATCTAGAATAGCACAAGTTGTACACACCAACTTCTTACACTCTGTGCAGTAAATAGAAAGGCTCTGGTCTGGATGCTTCATGCATTTAGGAGTGTATTCTCTTATTTTACTCTTGTAAGTTACCTCTCCTGATTGAAGCTGGGCCAGTGTGTAGATTGTGTGAGATTTCATTGAAATCATTCGTTTATGCGCTCTTTGACATTCTTTGCAGAGAAAATGATCACAGTCCATGCATCTTGACAGTGCCTGATTCTCCTCGTCACAAGCTTGACACTTGATTTCTGATCTCTGACCTTCCAGTAGTGTTTCTTGCATATTCACTTCATCCACCAATGCGCTTAGTTTGAAGTCAGTTGGCAAATCGCAGATATCTCCTTTTATAGTGGTTTTACGTCTGCAGATGGGGCATTCCAGTTCCACATCTTGTGGATGTTGACTCTGTCTCAGTCTTTGGAGGCATTTAAGACAAAAGCTGTGCAGACAGTCAAGAACCTTGGGTTCCCTGAAACGGTCTGAGCAAATAGAGCATTCTAGATGACCTTGACTTATCTTTTCCAACACAGATTGAGCTGTAGCCTTTTGCTCTGTTGATGCCATTTTTTAATGGGAGATGGCTGTGAAATCAAAGCCAGAGAAAACAAATGTACATATATAGATTTATTGTTAATTAAATATCTATAGTATATTTTACAGCAATATTAAGGTAGGTCACCAAAAGAGAAAAAAAAATTCACACCAACTTGACGTAATTCTTGGTAGGGGGGAGGCTGGAACCTACCAAAAGCAAAATATCAGTTAATGGCATTTTGAGATTTGTATTTTTACATTCCCAGTTTCCTGAATTAAAATATTCTTTGCCACCCCCAATAATATAACTGTAGACTTTCTTCTGAACTTGCCATCAGAAGGATTTTTATAAATATCCCAGAACATGAGGTGATACACATTGAGGCCCATGAAAGTTGATCTCAAGGTTCTCATCAGCCACTTGTGGAAAAGTGATGAGGGTTTTTCATCATCTTTCATTAGCAGATTTGTCTGCAAATTTGACATAGGATTTTCTTTCAAATTCATCACACTCGCACTTTGCTTAAAGGTTGAACTTTTTTCAAAGGTTCTTAACTGTAAAAAAAGTATTTGAATCGATTGCAGAGAGAATAGATTTTTCTAAATTCAACAGGACAAACAAAGTTCTGCAATTTATTGAACCCCCCCCAAAAAATGAAATCCTTTCCTGAGTTGCATGAGTTGACAGCGAGAATCACATGAAGCTTTGGAAAACTTGCGGTACCACTTTCTTGGATGATCCAAAGCAAGACCAGGTATGGTATTTGACCATTGGGGATTTTCACTGCCAAACAATGCACTAGTCTGACGTTGGGCGCGCATCGTGCCAGTTCCCTTGCCGCGCATCAAGCACCATCATATGCAACATGCTTTAGCCCATTCTGGCGACAGTGCACTGATTGTCAATCAAAACTGACTCGGCCCTGTCGGTGACTTGACTGTAATGCATACTACCTCGTGCACATGTATATGTACCAGTACATGTGCACACACAAATATGTACATCCATATTACATTTATCATGAATCATGAGTAATTTGACTCCGCCAACATAACCTCACTGGCATAAATGTTTCAAAAAAATGCCTCTACTCCCTCAATTTATTACTGCTTTACAACTGTGACCATACTGTACATTTCCAAAACAACCAGCACATTTGATGTATTGGCAAAGAGGTCAATTCGATATAACAGTGCTATAGCATTCGGTTTTTAGACTGACGATCTTGACACTGTTTACAAAAGATTAAAGGTGAACTTTCTGATGTGGGCCTAAATTTCCATGCAGGCAGTGATGAGAACCATGAGATCAACTTTCATCTGCAATCTATCAATATTTTCTCTGTTTTAGTCGTAGTATAACTTGATTCTTGGAAATCAGCATTTCCTGGGGGTCCCTACAGGTAGCTTTTTATCAGAAGATTAGTGCGACCTACAGTACTGCATGGTGTCAGTTATGGCAGAAATTTTCTAAGTGGGGAGGCAGTTGTGAAAACGTGAGGCATCAGCCATTGACCGACCGATCTGTTAAGACCCACCCCATTATACCGTTGGACCTGCCAAAAGTGGGGGCAGTGCCTCCAGTCATAAAAGTGGGGGAGGGAGCACCCCCCTCTGCTGCCAGTGACTGGTGCACTCGGACACAGGTCGCAATGGTCACAGTTCATGATCAGTGTTTTATTCCCCAGTGACAGCTACTGTAGTCACAACTCATATCGGTACCTTGGCTAATTAAGTGTAAGATTCTAGTCAGCTGCGGTAGGTTGATTGTGATAATCATACATGTAAGTTGTCTCCCCAATCACTTGAGTAAGTTTTGTAGGTGTGGTTTCCCAAGGGGCCACTCCAAAGATGCCATGCTTGTCCTCTTCATCCCCCCCCCACAACTTACAAAGAAACCCCGAAGAAAATGACCATTCCTAGCTGCTAGGCCACTTGTGTGATGCACTTTTTCATTGTTTTCTTGTAACCGTGGGTCGGACCAGCCCTCAGCCACAGTATGCATTATTCTCATCGTCCTGCACGTAGTAGTCGTATACATGTATGTGTCGGAAGGCACTGTTCGAGAACCACCAAAATGACGTTGTCATAGGAAGTTTCTTGAATAGCCTCCGTGCTCTGTTGTTTGACCGGTGAGTCGCCATAGTGCGCAAAGTGACAATGTCATTTTGATGGTTCTCGAACAGTGCCTTCCATAAGTGTCAGGAATTAAATTCAACTTTGTCTTGTTCTTGAATCACTTACTTGATGCTTAGGTAGAGTTTGCTTTGGAGTATACGAGGGAAGAACAGCTTTGGTCTGAATTCAGCACTGTGAGCCTGTGAGGGAGCGGTACAAGTAGGCTTGTGCTGATGACTAGGAACGCTGCAGTAAAAATGGTGGCACTTCCCTAATTTATTTTTAGACATGGGGTAGATCAAGTGTTAACATCAAGCTTATCTGCGCATGCACAGAGGGATTTGTTGTATTACATGTATTGTACATATACACATGCCACTGAGTCCACACTCAGCTATGAATTTCTATACATGTACAGTCACTGTTGAGTTATAGACCTTGAACTTTAAAATGAACATACTTTGTTGGTATTGTTGAATCTCGATAATAAGAGCAATGTTAATGCAACATTTTGCTTATAACAAGGACAATTTTAGGTCCCCATCATGTGTTTTCATTTTTTCCATTCCTGATAATACAAGGTTCCTGTTACAACATTTGGAGGTTTACATCAGGTCTTTGCTTTTTTGGTAATTTCTTTGACAAGTCACACTGTAGCATATTTGTTATGCATCTTAGTTGCAATTTGGGGGCAGCGCAAGTTAACAACAACTGAATGTGTTAATGAGGAGGGTGAACTTACCTTCATTAAATGGATCTCTTCTCTTGAGCATCAGAGAGGGTGATTATCTGACCAAGAAAGCCGGGGTATAGGTTGTTTCGGGTCCTCAAAAGAGACTGATGTTGAGGTTGCTTTCTTATTGAATTCTGTTTTAAAATGCAAATTATTGCAAATTCTTATTTTTCTTTCTCCAAAAAATTTTGCTCTAAAATTGTTCCTGAACTTTCATACAAAAGGCAGTTTCAACGTCATGAAGCGAATGTTAAGATTCAAGACAACTGTGTATCCTGAAGATGATAAGCACTTCTCTCATCATTGTACTGACAGTTTTTGTTCCAGTTTTTTTTACCTTGACTTCTGACAGTGACCTTTCCAACCAAAATTCCTTACTTTGTGCCTTTTGAAAACGTTGATATAGGTAACATTTTAAAATGAAAAAGAGCTAATTCAGATGCCACAGAACTTCAGATGGTGTTTGCTAGAGATGAGGAGCCAATTCATTTTAATTATGTAATGTGAAATTTATATTGTAGAGCAAAACCACAAAATTATGCTGCACAACATTGATCAAATTACCATTACGCTAATTAATAGATTCTGTTTCATATTTAGGCCCTGTTAGGGTTAGGGTTTGAAATGTTTTAAGAATGTGTTGTTATTGAGTTGCAGGAAGGGGTTTCAGAGTGGTCTATTGCATTGGGATTGAGATTTGAAAAGATAAATTCGTGTGCTGATGCACGCAGTGTAAAACTTTAGTCTGTACAATAAAATGAGTAAAAGGGAATGAAATTTTATTTTGCAACTGGCAAACAAAACTCTGGTGCCTGTTGTATCTGCTGTGACACATTAAAGTTTTTCAACACAACAGAATTTTTTGTCCTACAAACCCTGTAAACTATGTTGACCAGGTTAATAAACAAATGTGTAATATGTGTTATTGGAGAGTTTGAGGCACTGATTGTAGCAAACATTCCAATCCTTTTGCATGTTCTGAGCATGAGCAAAGGAAAGATGTCTGCTGCCATCAGTGCCTGGAAAGTCTTCTGTCATTGTGTGTTACACAGACAGACTAAAACAAGTCTCCTTCTATCCTCCCTTCACTGTAGGTGACATCAACACACTGTTCCGAGGCAACTCATTGGCCACCAAGTGCTTTGATCAGTTCATGAAGTTGGTGGGTATGCCTTACCTCCTTGAAACACTCCAGCCCATCATAGATACCATATATGAGGAGAGGAAACATGTGGAGCTGGATCCTTGCAAAGTGGGCAGCATCAGGAGGTAGGATTCTTGTATAATCTCCTCAACTTAGGAACTTTGGGAATTAATTGACAACAAACTCCTTACCTTCGTTGATTCAGCATTTGGCAAAATCTTGACAAGTTCAAACTGTTCACCTGTTTTACTTTGATTGTAACTAACTGGTTCCCTGGGACTTGCCTGCTAAATCCAACAGAATCAGACACTGACTTGTGTGGGTTTCCTGCTTATCAGTCCACCAAAGTCCAACAGCCTGAGTTTCCTGTGCTTGCTGAGCCAAAAGAATCTGTTGTACTCTGCCTTATTTTTCTGTTGTCTGCTCAACCCAGCAGAACTGTAACTCATGTCAACATTACTGTGCACAATTATTGGTTGCCTTCTCAATTTAACAGGGCCAAGCTATTACAGTTTACTGTTACATACAAATTTCAACTTGGAGTAGTTGAAAGAGTTTTACCACTCAATCTATCAGGATCCAGTCGTAGGTACAGATTGTTCGATCCTGACATTGGTTTTAGTATACCGGTAGTTGGGGGTACATGGGACTTCGATTTTCAAGGATGCTATAAAGAATATAAAATTTCTGAGGAGTTAGGGCTGAAGAAATGACTTCCCATTCAATAGTGTTACTCCTGTAAGTACGTACATGTAGGAGTTGTCAAAACTATGACGATGGTCTGCTGTTTTGTGGACCAGTCAGTTAAGGCTTGTCAATGTTTGCAGGCGGGTGAGCATGAAGAACCGTTCTGAGGGATACCTCCTGGAGCACAGCGCAACCATACTTACAGAGTATCTAGCATCTATTGTCAACTGCATCTTGAAGTCAGTAGACCGCTGTCCCCCTATCCTCAGGATGGCACTCAAACAGCTCAGACAGCGAGTGGAGGACAAATTCCCTGATAATGACTCGGTAAAGTCTGGATTTGTCAAATTTGTTCCGATATTTATGCAGTAGTTTTAGAGGAGTTGCCAATCGTAGTATGTATGCTACTGTGGCTAGAAGTCGAAAGGACAAACAGAACAGAAGTGAGGTTTTTCTGAAAGAAATAACAGACAAGCTTGAGTTCTACTGGTATTTCAACCATCAAATTCTTTCACAAATGTTAATTCACTTGTGCAGGATGCTAGGTGGGTTGAATTTGGTCACACAGAGTTGGAATTTAAACTTTTGCTATTACACCGACATACTTGTCAGTTGACTGTCTTGAGGCACCTTTCCATATGTGCGTTAACACTTGCGCCAAGCATTGCATGTCCGTCAAAATCTCTCTGAGGACAGTTTTGTTGGCCGAACGCAACGTACACGTGTGTTATGTTCATGGAGTCATTTTTCGTGTCCGTGAAAGTAAAACACACACAACGCACGCAAAATATGTACATGAAAGGTGCCTTTAGTGTGCTATGTCCCTGCAGATTCTACATATCCATTTAGTTTTGCTAACTTTTCCATGAATGCAAATCATGATTCAGAGCAGAATGGAAAGTTGACGAAAAGCCAGCTGTTCTGGTTGAAATGTAAAGTAATCAGTATTCTTAACCAAACCATCAATATACAAGGTGCCAAAACAAGATTTGTGACAGAACAGAGGGCCTTGTTTCATTGTTTTAGAGACAACACGGCTGAAGAAATAAAGTTGTTTAACCCTAAGTCTCCTCAATCCTCCAAAATCCTTCAGGCAGTTTTGTAGGTTTTTGGAGGAATGAGGGTAAATGGCAAAAGTGCATGGCTGATTGCAAAGGATGCTGCGAGTGAAGGTCATGGGTTAGACCTTGTGTTGTTCGTGCTGAATAAATTCAGCCCGATATTTCTTTTGAATCAATGGTACTGCTCAAGAATGTTAGTTATTCGCACTGCCTCAACGCGATGACAGGAATTGCCGGAGGATTTTGAAGGATTGAGGCAGTAGACACACCTCCAAGTAACATTTTCAAGACGTTTTGGAGGATTTCAGAGGGTTGAGGAAGAATCCAATTTTTTTTCACCCCCCAAATTGGAGGATTCGGGAGGATTGAGGAAGGTCCCTAGCAAGAAGGGCCTTAAGGGTTAGGGTTAAACTTTTGTGAGTGCTTATCCCCACCAATGAAGATGGTTGGTTTGAAGTTTGAACTTGAAGTACATGTCTTGGCAAAGGTACATGTATGTACTGTAGGTGATTACATCTACCCAGTCTATATGCTAGTGTCTTTGGTTTGTTCCAGGACTGCAAGTATCTGTGCCTGTCTGGTTTCCTCTTCCTGCGCTTCTTTGCTCCAGCCATCCTCTCTCCCAAGCTGTTCTTCCTGAGGGATCAGCATCCTGACAAATATGTTGGCCGCACACTGACCCTCCTTGCAAAGGTAATTAGGCTATGTCTGAATCATGTGTGGCAGGCAGTAACATAGACATCTACATGTATAGGAAAGAGATGCTGTCTCTAGCCAGTGGTGTCAATCTAGGTACATGTGTTACTTCTGGTTGTATTTCTGGATAGTCAGTAAGGCTTTAAAATGAGAACTTATGCCAGTGGTAAGAATAGAACATTTAGCGTAGACCTGTAAACAATGCCACATTCACAGCTCTCAATTTCTTTCTACAACTTGTGATTCAGCCTACATGTACGTGTTGAAAAAAGAAACTTACATTTACATGTCGGAGCTTTTGGTGCATTTAAGTAGGTACAAGGTTTACCATTCCAAAGAAATTTGAGGGAGTGATGTTACCCCATAAAAAATGTTCAACTTTCAGCTAATTGTAATTTGTAAACTTCTTGCATTGCTCCTGAGTCCTTCATGTGCAGAATGGTCCATGCCCTCCCAGCAGCCTGTTTTCTCCATCTCAGTCACATGTTCATGCACTTTTTATGGTCTGTATTTAGCCCAGCATGGTTTTGAAAGCCAAATTTATAAGGGATGCTGAATTATTCCTTGGACAATTTTCATTAGATCAAGAATACAAAAGGAGCAATGCTTTGAAATTTAAGATTCTGAATAAACAGTCCTGGTTGACTCCAGTTTCACTGGTGACATACACGTAATTCACCCTTGAAAAGGCTTGGGGACTAAATAAAATGATTGCAGGGTGCAGGAATTCATTTTTGCAAGTCTGAAAACAAGATCATCTGACAAGGTCTAGCATGCAAATATGGCTAATGTGTGGGCACACTGTGCCCTACACAAGGTGCTCAAGATGGCACTTACATGCACTTCTGAAAATTTACACAGGCTGTGCAAACCATAGGCAACCTGGGCATCAAGTCGGGCAAGGAGCACTGGATGCAACCTCTCAGCCCACTCATCCAAGACAGTGTCTGCCGCATCAAGGACTTTTTGGACACCTTGCTAGACATCGACGAAACAGAGAGTAAGTGGATGAGCAGGCCTTGCCATAAGCACATCCAGAAACCAAATCATGCAACCATCTCAGCCTCCTTACCTGGTTAGTTGAAACTTGGATTCTGCCAAGGCATGATAATCACAGAAGAAACAAATGCTTATTAAAAGTATTAAAAGCATCTCTGGTTTTCTTTCTAGAATAAGGCAGCCGTGGCTCAGTGCACATGTACACCCGCAGCAGTGAAATAAAATGTCTGTCACCTAGTACTTGTACCACCAATGCAGCATTGCCATTGTGGGCCAATGCAAGCAAAAGTGCTGTACTACTAGCACTCTTAGCGGTCAGAGATTTTAGACATTCAGACACAAATTCATTCCAAACCCACACACTAGCCGTGGGCGCAGACCAGAGCACATCAGGTACAATGCAATAGTATGCCTTCGCTGAGTACTGGCCCCAGCTAGAGTGTCTGTTGCCATGTCTGCACAGATATGAACTGGTAACCTGATGACTTCATATACAATATCACAAGTTTGATCATGAGGAACGGGGACACCTTCCAGCTTCCAGAATTGCATTGGTGTGCATCTTACAAATGCCGTCTTCCCTGTTTTTTAAATTGGCTCACAAATACGTGAACGTGTACATTGTAGCTGCTGATATAAATTAACATACATGTATAATGCGTTACCCATTCTGTCACATAAAAAAAGTTGATGCTTACATCATACTGACAACATACTGGTTGGTGTCAGATTTTTAATCACCATGCAAGACATACATGTTTATCAGGGGTCTATTCAGACTAACACACATGGAGCCCATTGTCTACTTGATGTGTCTCAGTGATTAGCCAGTCATCATATTGTGCTCTTGTATCATTCTGGCCATTAACTCAGTCTTGAATTTAAAAAACACAATGCCTTGAGGAGTAATCCAGGTTTCAAAGAGGCAAAGGTATGACTGTAGGTTTGGTGTCCATACATGTACCGGTACATGTAACTAGAACATGCATGGTTGTTTTTTTGTTTGTGGTAGCCCATGTTATACATTATTCATCGTTGTACATTTGTCATTAAAACTGCGTAGAGATTCTGTGCAGAAATGCAGCAGTCAGCATTTTTGTGATGCATGCCCTGAAGTGCATTGTTGGATCGTTTGCTCAAAATTGTCTTGATTCTTACAATCTTGTAATGAATGGAGCTGTTGATGATGTATTATCTGAAGAACTTCTGTCAATTTAGGTATGCTGCTTGCCATTTGTCATAGCCATTCTATTTTTAACCCTAACCCTTCTCAATCCTTCACCTGTTGGAGGACTGAGGAGTGTTAGTGTTAAGAGAGGAGAAACACATTGATAGACTTACTGATTGGCTTTAATGTTTACTTTCTTTCAGGATTGTTATGTAACAAAACTTAATATTTTGTTTTGTTCTGAATCATCTCAATGATGTGAGGTTGTACCAAAAGGAACTATTGTACCTACCATTATGCCTTTGTAACACTGTTTAATGTTCCTCTATTTTTTTCTCTTTTGTTACATGACTCTGTGTTCATCCCATGTCATGGTTGGCTGTATTTTATCATTCCCTTCATCACCCCATTGTATTTTTACATTTGTCATTCAGGTGCCAAGCATGAGTTTTCAAAATCAGGTATTTATGCATGACTTTTTAATGTGCCTTTAAATGAGTTGTTACCTGCTTTGTCATTTGAACTTTGAAGTCAAATTATGTTACTTTGCTTTGTGGAAAACTGTTTTTTAAAATTTCCCTTGTTGAACGCTTTGTTGGTTTATTTTTTTGTGCCAAATGGGCAATTTTAAAACAGGTTTTTATTAACATTTAGTCTTTGTAATGCATTTAAAGGTAAGAAAGTGTCTTAATGACTAGGCCTCAGCTGAAGTTACATACAACTGCTTAGGTATCAGCTGAAGCTTATGTCATAGACTTGAGCATATGCATGATGCATCAGGTCTCAGGATGATGTCCAAATCACTTGACTGCTGCAAGGAATATTTGCTGCTGGCCAGTTGCTTCCCTGTGGCCTGTGGTGTGTGCTGTTTTCAGTCACAACCTCTACATCTTCTCATAGCCTGAGCCATTTTACTAACTGGTAACCTGATTTTCCTGAGCCCAGCTTCGGTATCGGACTAAAATCCCAAAGTGGCTTTTAGTGTATTGGAAAAAGTTATATTAATACACTTTATTAATGGGTTGGCCATATTAAAATTGAATGCAAGGTTCATTTTTGGAACTTGAGAGTAGAAATAAAAGTGAAAAAACAAAAAGAAATTTATGAGAAATTAGTACCGGTACCTGTCTACTCAGATGTATAATTTCGTATTTGTGATTAAACATATCTTAGTTTTTTGTTTTTTGGAGGAATCCTTAGTTCTTGTCTTTCATTGTAATGTTTAGTTCCCAATCGTGAGGCACAGAAGCGCAGCATCTTCCACCGCACCACGACCATCAAGGAGGGCCCTCTGAAAAAGCGACGAGCCGAGGATGTGTCAGTCATCACACCATTCACCTTCAAGAAACGTTACTTCTGGCTCAGCTATGACAGCCTGTCCTATGCCAAGCATGCTGAGGACCAGGTGACATTGTCAAGCCTCAAGTCACTGTGATATACTGCTTCCTCAAAATACAAAATTAAGGAGACTCTGCCAGTAGTTCATATGAAGGATTTCTCTAAATAGAATGCTTACAGATCGAGCAATCTTGCTCCATGAAACAATAATAATTGTCAAGCTTTATACTGTTCAGCACTTCTGAAATAATTAAAGCCTTCTTCAGACAGTGGCCATATTTTATTAACTTATTTCAACAAAGTCTCAGCAATTCACTATCAAACAGGTGATCATTCTTATACAAAATGCAGATTAGGATATTATGGCTTTTAATTTCAAAATGGTAGTGATCCTGTTTTAGATTCCACACTCGCATCTGTCATCGGTTTTTTTCTGGGATTAATTCACTATTAAGGACTAGATATTAGCCAAGTCCTTGCAAGTCATCATAATGCATCCAGTAATAGTAAGAGTTTGTTTCAGTGAACAATGCCTCCCTTAAACGCAGTGTTGAAATGCACCTGCTTGTCCTTTGCTCTGCACCGCAAATGAAGTTTAGAGTAATTCTGAATTATTTTCATTTGAAGGTTCGAAACACTATCTTGATAGAATGGGTGTGCATCGTGGAGTGTGTGGATGAAGCTGCCTTCCAGTTAGACCATCTGATACAGATCATATACCATGATGCCCAGGGAGGCTTGAAGACACTCTATCTGCAAGCAAAGGTAAGTTGACTTCTTTGAGTCTGCCATTCTCCACTCAGTGCATCACCTAGAAGTTGACAGCATGAGGTGAATTTTTGCATTGTACCTGTACTTTTGGAAAATGCTGAACATCAGCTCACTGATTTGGTTTAGTATACAGTGTTTGAATGAGTGTATTCAGGAGGCACCCTAATGTGTTGATATTTTTATTGGGATTGCATATAAATATTGAAAACTGAATTCTGACGAGGTAAGATTTTTGTTTTGAATGTGAAAAGTGGCTTCTTCAGCATAAGCACTTATTGATGGCCCGTTGGTCCTCTTATTTTAAAGTGCTGAAGTTTGTCACTAGTTTAGTAGATCAAAGCATGAAGATCTCACGTGATTTTTTTTTGAACATTGGGCTGGATATCACATTGATTTTCATTTACCATGGTATAAAAAAATCCAGGTGGATTGCTTCGTAAGGTTGCTCTCCAAAGCACTACAATGTCAGTGTTAATATAAAGTAATATAGTGGGATGCCACAAGGAGGCCCGGTCCCATTGTGAAACGGAACGAGCACAGGCACGATACACGAACAAAGACCAAGACAGACTCAGCAGGATAATTGTAGCCTTGATTTATTGGTGACCAGCAACTGTTACAGGCATCCTTACAATATAGATCCTGGAGTGACAAAAACCCCATTGCCTGAAACAACAAAATAATGAGAGCTTCCAATGATCAACCTGTATCTACATACACACACTCTACACGTACAGTACATTCACAGACTATAGCACACGTGTATCGTTGCTTACATAGGATACTTAAAAGTGAACGGCAATGTCGTTAAACATCATAACACATCAATATCACAAACAAAATCAAGAAGTACATGTACTCACTGAGGGTTTCCGTGTAGACTGTACTACATAATCACCATGGGACTATGCCTACACAGACGTGGAAATGGGTGCTACTGATATTAAAATATACCCATTCTCTCCGCTTCCCTCTAAAACTCGAACTCCACGGCCAACCCAGTCAAAGTCTTTGACCGTCTCTTATACTGTTTTGTTTGTATTCATACGCAAAGAGTTACTTACCAAGTAAATTGTAGTACAAGTAACGTGAGCTTCAATTAACACGTCACCAAAATATCTCATAATACAAGGGGTAATTATTGTACATGACAATAATTTTGATATATTCAGTCAGTTGTCTAAAATAATCTTTGGACTTATTTTCCGGGTGGAAGTCTACCAAGTGCAACCAGTCCTTGTGCGACGGAAGCACAAAGGTCACCAAGTAACAATTACTTGACATGCAAATATGCAAATAACCCAGATACAATGTAGGTCAGCTACACAATGTGCATATTCATGTTTAGAATTAAAACAGTGAGGTCGCCCTTGCTAATGCACGGCCTCCTACAGTAAGATATTGTTCTTTGTCACATAATGTCAGTATTTTGTTTTAGTGTATGACATGTCTGATGTTAACATTCATACATGTATTGTTTAGCAGCATTTAACAGTCAATCCCCCACCAGATCGTCATTTCTAAGGAGCATTCAGTCCAGCAAAAGCTTTACAAAGCTGTTTTAAAAGATTGTATAATTTTGTTTAAGGTATTGCATCATGGAGAGCTTGATTTCAAGTCCTTAACCTGCTAAACTGATTAAATTTCACAGGATGTGAATGAGCAGCAACAGTGGTTATCAGCTATCCGCAAAACATGCGTGTCCAACCCCAACATGCTCAACACATTCCACCCTGGTGCCTTCCGAGGGTCAAAATGGACCTGCTGCCTTCAATCCAGTAGAACACGTTAGTATTAAAACAGTAAGCTAAACAAGAAGGGAATACTCCCAAGATCATGATGGATTCAAGAAACATGTTGGAGATACACTCTTGCATTCAGCAGTAATGCTAGTACTGTTTTTTGCTGCAAATGAAAGATTGATGAAATTGAGTTGAAGCTTTAGAACGAGGTGTTTGCTCTGTTTATTTTGTTAGACTTTCTCAGAAATAGAGGCAGTTGTGCTTTCTAATCCTACCTGAAAACTTAAATTACCTTCCCCACTCTCTAAATTGATGGATTCTGATTGAGAAATCATCTTGCCTGCAGCATATGTTGGATGCAGCCGAGCCCACAACGCAGCAACGCTGGGTGACTGGAGAGATCCCTTGGACCCAGATGTAGAGGCTCAGATTATATACAGTCAACTCAGACTGGGCAAAGATGTCCTGAGGTAGGCTGGTGATGGTTGCTTATTGCACTCACCTGCAATCTTACTGGTTCTCTGTACTGGTTGAGCAAAATCTGATGTGTAAAGTACTGTATTTTATTTTTGGCTGCTAATTTTGATATCCCTACTAAGGCAAACAGGAAGCGTAAAGTCATGCGTTTCTTCGGTTACAACTCTTCCTTCTGTTGTCTTCTATGAAGAAAAGGATGTAAGGTTTGTTTAGACAAAGAAGCTTGTCTTATTTCCTTGCAGTCTGCCTGAGACTATGTTCCATATGATGTCATGCCAATGAGCAGCACAAGATAACCTAAGTGTCCCTTATCTATTCATTTTATGTGGCTTGCATTGAACGGCATTATGTGAACACTTTTTCAAGTCTTTGTATTTCAAGAGAAAAGCATGCCGTGCAGGTGAGAACTTTGTTGAAAGCTGGCATCACATGACCACCGCATTCAGTTTTGTCAAACAAGTGCCTCAAGGTCTGACCCAAAGTGTTAACAGCCGACAGTCAATTGGTAACTTTGATTTTTCTTAACAGGAAAAAGTATTTGGAAGAGTCTGATGCTGGAAGTGCTGTGTCCAGAAGGGAGCCAGAGGAGGACTCTGGTAATGGCACAGAAGATGATGCCAACTCACCACCGGCTGTCGTCACTAACTCAGGTTGGTTGGAATTTAGTTTACATCCTAAATTACTCATCTAACTGTACCACTACAATTCTGTTTCTTTTTTTTTGGTAATGGCTGCTCCTGGAATGCCCCTACATTAAAATCAAGCATGTGATTTGTGAAATTCCCTATATATCACTGCAGAGGAGCAGCCTACTTAGAATATTTATGAGTATTGTGCACATGGACACAAATGGGAGCAGCCTTGTAATCCTGAACCTGTGGGGAAAATCGTTTGGAGTTGAAGCTTTGTTGATGTTGCCTCAGCCTGTACATTTTGCCATCTGACACTGATTCAAGGGCGGATCCGGGGGGGGGGGAACAATTGGGGCCATGGCTCCCCCCAAAAATGACGAGGACTTTTTTGTAATCAGTCAGCATGAAGATATTAAGTGTCTTATACATGGAGGTTGTTTTGTATGGAGAGAGCCATTTTGTTCAGAAAATTGTTTCTGAGCAGCTGCTTAGCTGGTGTGATCAGTTAATGCAAAGTGCACCAGGGGCACTGCTTGTTTTGGCACCCCAAGAAATTTGGGTCTGGATCCGGTCTTGCACTGATTGTGAGAATGCTGCTTCATTCGTCTCATCCTACCGGCCTAAGCAAACGTGTTAGTGGTTAGTTGGCTCTTGCAGTGATCAGGAGTATTTTTGTATTTCCTCATTGGCTGTGAACACTGAGCATACACAGCTGACAATACCATGTTAGCAAAAAACTACAGGCTTTTGAAAAAGATAATCCATTATCCAACCTTCTCAGTCACTTTTGTTGAAGGTGGCATCATGCAAGCAGCGGTCACAAATGCATGCTCAGAAATTGCATCTGTACTCATTCTTAGTGGTCACAAAAATGACCATCGCACCCCTCTTGTGCATCCCAGCAGACGGCAGTGTAGTCAGAACCCACAAGCCTTGCCACAAGACGGTGTCTTACCACGACTCCCGCATGGCCTCTGCTGCCACACTCCTGGATGTCATCAATGACCTGGAGAGGGCACACCTTGCCTTTCAGAGACGAGCTCAGGAAGTTAAGCAAGACAAAGACGAAAGAGCCTGAAAAAATAATAAACAAATGCCTTGAATCTAGCATTGTTGAGAAAAGATCTCAGTATTTTTGTGTAAATAAAGGAGTATTTTGTAAAAAACAAAAACAAAAAAACCCACTCACAATTTGTGCAATTGAAGAAAGCATATAAATTGCAATGCTGTATATTGGTGTCTGTCTCATCTCTGTGTAAAATTCTGCAAAATCTAGAGCCAGTAAACCATACAGTTTGAAAGACTGGGCATTTTGTAAATTCGGACTGCAACTCTCTACTGCTGTCTGTGCAGTTACAAATCTTGTCGATATCAAATGAAAGTTTAACTTCAATATCTCCTGAGAATTTTTGTACTGATTTTTTTGCCTTGAACTTGGTCTTGTTCTCTTGAAGTGCATGAATCCTGTACCTTAGGCAGATTATCATCCTTCATGTTTAATACATACTTTGAAAGAGTATTCAATCGCTTTTCTTTATCAGAAGTGTTTCAAAAATCTTTAAAAAAGCAAGATGTTTTGATAAATTTCCCTCTCCTCTCCCGTACCATTCCACTTTGGGGCCTGATGTGCCAGATATTGTTTATATGCCACTGTATTTTTGCCATGCCAGATCTGGGCAGATTGAGGAAATGTTGAAAAATACCTCTGACGTTTTTATCAGTGACAGAGCAACTGATGTGTTGATGAAATTGTTATACGAGGCCAACTCTTGAGAGCGGGTGTCAATGAAATGGAAACATCACAGATGATGTGGACTTCTCATTTTTGCAGGGCTTTAAAACATTTACCATCTCTCCAAAAATATTATCTATCAAGATGACCATTATCTGCAATATGCTTAGCAAATCCATTTATTGTAAGCTTTGGATAGGAAAAATATTTGAGAAAATTTCTTTCCATATATCCAGTATCTTCTGCTGAACAGCTGTTTCACACTTCCATAATCTTTTAACCAACGGTATAGATTGTTAGACCAATTCCCCATCACAGATGTAAAATGGTGGTAACGTTGCTGGCTTGAGAACTGTGTGTCATTGTATAATGGTTCTGTGCTAAAATAATATTTAATGACATTGTGCCATTTGTTGAACACGTATTCACAATGTATGATTAAAATCATTCCAGAGCAGAATTTTGATTTAAACAAATGTCAGATATTTAAGAGAAGAAATGTCAAATGAAAAGTTATATATTTTCCAAATTGTGGGCTGCACCTGTGACGGCTACTATTCTGTCATTAATCCATCAGTATTTTCATCCCACACAGCCTTAATTCTTTGAAAGTTATATATATATATATCTATAGATTGTATGAAGAAGAGATTGATTTATTGAAGAGATTGACTTATTCATTCACATTTAAAAGTATTTGATGTATAAAGCAGAAAGAGTGCAACCCAAATGCGTTACATTTATAATCTGAAAAAAAGAAGAAGCAAGCACGTGTGTTGTGCATGAAAGCTTTTAAGAACTGCACAATAGTACAGTTGTTCAAAGTGAGCAAGCTGAAACATTATTAAAAACTGGAAAAGACCATCGGTGTGATGGGCAGGTCTTACCGTGTTCTTTGAATTTTATTTTGGTATGCCAGTGTTGCATTGACATTTATCATTTCCTGTTGAAATGTTTATATTCCTATACCTTGATATTCATTAAGAAAATAATGCCATTTCACTTGTGTTTATGAAAATGCCATTTATTAACAGTTGACAGTTCACAAAGGTTGAAACAGGTCATGTGTATACAAACAAATCTGAACTTAAGCACTTAACAGAATGCACAGAACTCTCAAAGAAACTAAAAACCTTTTGTAATGACTGCTGTTTTTAAATGGGAGAAAAGTGTTGTAGTCTTCCAAGATAACTGGGAATATTCTTTTCTGACAACTACATGCACACTCTGCAATTACCTCATAAAACATGAACTTGGCTTAAATATGTACTTTTTAAGCAATGCTAAACTTGTGACACATGGCGCATGAATGTATTTGCCCGTAGTTTTGTTAGTGATCTAATTTTACATTACAAATTCGCTTTAGTAAATTGACGATCTACTCTTTGATGGATATGAAAAAAGCAAGAATAACATCGAGGATGTTACTATTTCTTTTGAAAACGATCTTTCCAGTGCATCACCCTTACGTTTAGCTTGTTGCACTAATAATCTACATTAACCCTAAAAACAAAAAAGTACGTAAAAAGTACAAAAAGTACGAAAAAAAAAAGGAAACACAAAATATTTGTAAGTCTAGTTGCTACAGTACTTGAGTTTCAAAACAAAGTAAATTGTTATGCACCAAGAAATGACATGCAGAAATGTCCTTTGCTTTCACACTCGTCAAGTAACAACTATCCTCACACTTACTGGGAAGTCTATCATCAGTTCTCTAATGAAAGCTTGAGTAAAAATCTTGTAGATTATTGGTCTTCAACATGTCTTTGAAATACCCATGAAAAACTGATGGCAAACAGATCACTGACTTATGTAACCAGGGCCTGAAATGAACGACGGCCACGACAGCCAGTGCCGTTGTTGCCCTTTGCACTGGCCAAGGTGCCCCACAAAAAATCTCCGTTCTCTCGACCAGTTTTACCTCTCCCCACTTATTAACTTTGACCGTTGTGCCTTTTTTCCATAAACATCCCTACGCCTATTGAAAACACGAAAATCCTTGGTTTCAGATGCTTGCAAACCTATTGAATGTGTATTTCGATGTCATGCCAACCGATCAACTCTTAAAATCTCGCACTTGTACATAAAAGCAAGGGTCCTGAATGTGCCGATACTTCAAGCTGTGACACCCCCGCTGCAAAAATAAATGCCTCTATTCGTGCACTCACATTCCAGCAGGAGTATGTGCAAAACATTTCACGTGCAGAGCTGCCCAACTTGCTCTTTCTCAGTACTAGTATGTGTGGTACACCATTCACATTGATTCATATTGAGGTCCGTGCACGAGGCATGCGTGTATGTTCTGATTGTCAAAACTTTTTGATGAATGAATATTGGCATTTAGCCTCCATGCTCCTTTTACAGATTTTATCTGGCCATGGTGCCCTCCCAACTGGCCGCGATGCCCCCTATAATTTTGCTTAATTCAAGGCCACAGCAGCCTTGCCCTATAAATTACAAAAATTCAAGGCCTAATGTAACCTGAAAATAATGTAGCAGTTTCAGGTAGTCTGTCCTGATATCAATTACACTATAAACAATGATTACACCATTAATTTTGTTGATGCTTCTGACAAAGAACCAACAAGGCAAAAAATGGTGTTCACAAAAAAAATGACCCACTCCTTTTTAAACAACTGTGACCCACCATCCCAAAACCAGGCTGAAGTCGGTATTTGTGATGATGGACAAATCCTATCCTTCAGTTTTTTCACACTTTAATGCGATCCGTGTTAAATTCAAATTCTGTCTGCAGTAAGCTTCTTAGGTAGTGATAGCTGTAAAACTCCCATGAAAATCTGAACAGTGGAAGTTCCACTATTTTAGGGTTGTGAAGTTACCTACTTCAGCCTGGTTTGGGCATCGTGGGTCACAATTACAAAACAAAACTTGAATGAGCAGTGCCAGGACATTTGACTTTTAAGCAGAACAGACAGTTTTGACTAAGTACTGGTTCTGTACGGTGAAACAATAGCAAGAAAAGAAGGTAACAATGTACAACGCCCTCAAATCTCTCTTGGGAAAGAAGACACTGTACACTGACATTACGTCTGATCTGCAGATTTACAAAGATAGGCTTCTAATGGTTGCTTACTAAATAAAAAAAAAATCCATGTTTCATAATTACTCAACAATCGTCTAATTTTCAAGTAACGGCACCATGGTCCGGGAATTGCCATGGATCAAGCCAAACCTCTACGTGTAAGTCAATCACCAATCAGAGCCCATAGAACTTGAGGCTGCGATCCATGCTGACGGAAGATACAAAGGTTGTGTGCTGGCCAAATCGAACACCAGTTGTCATGTCTGTGTGATCTGTGGTTCAGGAGGGGAAAGGGATGAATAAAGGGAAAGTTCAACAGTTCTTAATGCAGCTCAGGAAGGGTTGTTATTTGACTCTGTCCAGGGATGAGTGAAAGAGCTCATTTACTTAACTACAGTATCCCTAAGGAGTGTCATAATTGGTATGCATGCTTATCTCCACAAGTACAAAGCAGAGTCGGCGTTTATTTGAAAACGGCGTCCACATTTGCCGAGGGAATGTGAAAGTGGGGTCTCCAAGCTGCTGTTGACATACATTTGTGTAGACGGGTTTCACACAAGCAGCTTTGCAAATACAGTACAGGTCAGAATTTTAGCCGACATGCTAACACAATCAGTGAACCTGAAACGCTGTTCAATACACGCTTTGAGGTTGTTACTATGCATTGCTGGTCCAATGCATGATAAGCCTGACCCTAGACCTCATTATCTCGGCAGGGCTTGTGACCGCAGACCGTAAAGGTGACCGACAACGTGTAGTGAACCACTGCACATGCAGAGCTGTCGCTCCAGCTTCATGTATGCATGTACACTGTACGTACATGTACTGTACATGTACACTGTATGGCAGTGCAGAATAAGTGAAATCACATACATGTACATGTAGTGCCTGGCTGGCAAGATGATCGTCTTGAAGTATCAAAATGTGTATCACAGCTGTTTTCTTTTAGTTTTGGATTGCGAAAGTTGTTCAGTCGGATTACATCTGGAAAACGTCAAATTTCAGTGAAACTGGCCACTAGTCCACCAGGTGTGTTTAAGCTACTACTACAAAACTTTTTCCCAAATGTAAGCTTTGAATTTTAAACTCACGGGATTGACTGGAATGATGACAATGCTTTTCTTTCTAGTTCTAACGCTAGATTGGTTTTAAGCAATTCCCGGCTGTGCGAGAAACTTTATCACAAATAAACAGTAACTACGAGAGAAGTCCATTCCTCAGCCAGAACTATTGTAACAATCTGATTTACAATGAAGCATTTCATATTTTATGGAATTTAGTTCATGTATCAGAATTCCAGTAAATTAAAAAAAAAAAAACACCCACTGAACCTTACGTAAATTTTTTTTATTATTTGCTGCCACATGTGCCACGACTATGCTGCAACCGAGCAATCACGTAACTACAACCACCCCAGCCACCAATCATAAATCGAAAGAAGTGTATTGCATATTCATTTTGGTACTGCGCCAACAAATGCAAAGCTACAGCCCTTTCACATCACACTACATGCATATTTATGAAGTTCACCTGGGAGCTACTTTGTCCGTTGTGTGCAGCCGGTGTATGCACGTCACTAGCGCTGACCCGACTTCCTTTCATTTCGGTACGATCTTTGCCGTTTAGTTTGGTCCTAATACTGTCACAATCAGAGTGATTTTTAAGGTAGTTTTTCCAGCTCAATGGTCGAAAACTGATGGGAAAAATCCCTGTCTCACATTGAATTTATATTCACGCGATTTTGAACACACTGAGCTCGAGTACGGCAACAACTCTCTATGTGTATGCTAGAATCGCCGCTGTGGGGGCTGTCTTGACTAAAATTTGGCTAGGGGACCGGCGAGGTCAAACCCCTTTTATATTTTGTGGATTACTTTCAAAATAGTTTTCTCTAATTTAGGAAATGTTTTGTCATAAAAACTGCTAGTTATACATGTAATTGTCTTGGTTGAAAAATTGACTTCACACTCAAGCATTTTCTGTGCCTGATTCAGAAGTTTAGGGAGCAATTCAGACATGGACCAAAAGTGTTGCCTGCATGGCACTTTCATCGATCCTAAATGGACAAACAAAACAATTTATCCTTGAAAATGTTTTTGTGATGCCTACTACATACAAGGTAAACTACTGACAACATTTCCATGGAATTTGAAGATAACTTGAGCTGCAGTCAACCTGAATACTTTTCGTTGTGGTAAACTAGGAAAATGACTGCTCCGGTCAACAAAGGTCTGGCTGTTCTGGGTTTGCATGTAGCGTGTGCATGTTTATACTCAGCAGATAGGATTGCAGTGTCGGCATTCTCTGTTATGCAGGGGTCAGTGTGTTTCATGTTTGCGGTTAACTCCTTTCATGTCTGTTTGACCCTATACACACTGACACGCTAAGCATGTTTGCGGGTCGGCTAAAATTCTGACCTGTACTGTAGTGTCCTAAACCAGCAATGGCATCCAACTATCAGCCTGGCATCTCTCTTTACCAACAGGGAGGAAGAACAAGCCCCAGAACTCAGGGTATCTCGACATCCAAACTATTCTTGTCTTTTGGAATAATCTTTTTAGGAAAGTGAGTATATCCTGCTGAAGTTTTGTTCCTACCATGGTTCAAATGTTCTTGAATATGTCTCTGTTTAGTACAGGTATCATCACTATAGTAACATGAACTTTGACAAAGTTCCTTCCACCCATCAAAATCAAATCCACTACAAACCATAAAGAGTGGTAAAAGAAATTCTTTTCTTTTGGTGGCATGTAACCAAATACTCACCTGAGAAAACCTTGAGTTCCTGCCACTGTTTGCAGAGGTAAACTCTCAGATCAGTGCCAGCTACAGCCAAGTAGGTTCCACTTTGGTCAAAGCACAGTGACTTCACCTTGAAAAAAAGAGCAGCCAAATCAGCGTTAAATCAAGAGAAAATGAATGCTGATGATAAAACTTACTGTAGCTCAACATGAAAAAGGAATAATTTTTTTAAACTACATGCCTTGGATTACTACAGTCAACTCTCATTATTACGAAATCCGCAGGACCAAGTAGAAATGTTCGTTGCATCTCAAATTCGTCGTAAGTGGAACGCAGGGCAATGCATTGAATGAATAGGTCCAATTGTGTACAATGCCATTTACAATGTACTGTACATGTACATCTGTACATGCATACACGTGAACATGGTTGATGCTCATGATGTCAAAAAGATTAATCAATGTGTGTAGAATAAAAACCTCACTGTCATATGACAACATGTTTAATAGTCATGTGAGATAAAAAGCAAATACTGTACATGTGAAAGCATTGATCCAGGGATTTTAAAAAGACATACGATTGCCATGGATGACGACGAAGCTAACAGTAACTAAACGACATGCACATGTAGGTCTGTGTGTACCTGCAAGAATGTGAAGACTCATCAACTGGAGCTCCGTCCATGTAAGTAGTCTTTCCAACACAAATTGTGCCATAGAGAGACACTTTTGTTTGATTTTCCATCTTTGACTTTTGACACTAATTGCATTGATCACGATTGATCTATAGTCCGAGTCCACTCGCCCACTGCGGTGTGGCCGCCCGCGCTTGAAATGGTTGCTAAAGAAGCATGATGTCATGAAGGATTATTGTGATTAGATAGCTGTATCTTGCAAAATGTATGTCATGTAAATGCACAGTCGCATTGGTGAGTGCACTAGATCTTTTTGCAGCAACAGGGTTCGAAATTCACGACGGTCACGACGAGGTTGAACAGATTGTGTTTTGACAAATTTGCCTTTGGGCCCTTATCAATTTTTGACAATGGCCTGCGTGCCCTTTTAATTGGCCTTGGTGCCCCTGGAAATTTTGACTTCTCCAAGGCCAAAATGGCCTAGGCCCCTAAAAACGAATTTCGAACCCTGCAGCAATATGAACAATTCAGTGCTGGGTGATTAGTTTGGATCTTGAGATGCGAGAATAGTCAAACAAACTTATTTGGTATTTCAGTATTTTTATCAGAATTAGGATGGGAATTTTTGTTTGATGTTAGTGTAATCGGTGTAAAAAATCATTGATTTTTGAATTGTGCACTTCATTTGTCATGAAGACAGGAAACTGGTAAGCGTGCGTAACGCATCTAGAGGGGCAGGTGATAAGTCTCGTGCTGCGGCTGGAAATTTTGTGGAAACAGGCTCGCTTTAAGTACAAGCAGTACAACTTCAAATTAAATTCATGAATACAGAAAACACAAATATAGACATGAATTCGATTTTTGTGAATGAATCTGCAGCAAATTCATGACGGCAGTGTTTTTCGACTTGCAATTGCAGAGCTGCATTCGTATACGATGTAGTGAACGCATGACCCTTCTTTGGCAGGAATTGTACACTGACTAGTTGCCGCATTTCCATCATGCCTTCTTTGGCAATGGCTTGGCACGGTGGGAACCAGTGTGTGGCACGGTGGAAACCAGTGTGGTGCACTGTGCACGTGTTTTCACCACTGCGATTCACAAACGTACGTTATAAATGGGTTGTCAACAATGGTTTTTCAGGCAACGGAGTCATGAAAACCTTTTGTTGCAACAGGAATTTCGTACAATGTGATTTCGTCGTAACAGATTATTTCCCATAGAAATGAACACGTTTTCGCCAGGAACAAAGATGTGTGTTTGTTATACCAGAATTTTGTTGTCGCCAATTTCGTAATAATGAGAGTCGACTGTATATACTAAAGAAAGGGAGACAGTCATATATTCAACTTGCCATTTGTGTTACTCATTCTGGCAAGCAAAGGCTATAAATGTGACAGTTTGGTATACCAGCAGCAGATACTCAAAATAAAGCACAAATAAATAAACCGGTAATGACAATATGCATGTGTGAGAATTGCCCCATATCAGAGCAGCTGTGTGCCAACATACACGCACTGAACATGGTTGAAAATTAAACAGCCCTATAATAACTTCTGTTAATATCTAGTGTTCCACAAATCTTCAGTGGTTGAGAAGTCTTCAGAGGAAGGGGGGGGGAGAAGAAATCTGTACATATCATTTACCTCGTATCTATCATCTAGGGTAATATTCTTGAAATTTTTCAGTTTGCGTAAATCCCACAGCTTGACCACGGCATCGTCGGCGGCAGTCGCCAGGTAGTAGCCGTTCTCGGAGAAGGCCAAGGCAGTGATGGGTCCCGAGTGGCCGGGGAAGTTGGCCACGTTGGTGCCCTCTTTCAAATCCCAGATTTTAATGATGCTGCTGCCGGTTCCTGTGCCAAAGATCAGACCATCAGGGTGGAACTGGGCACATGTCAGAGCTGCATGAAAAAAGAAGGGGGGGCATTTGTAAATAAATGACAAAAGCCTAAATCCCTAGGACCTCATTTTGATCCCTTGATTTTGTAAGACTATGGAATGGCTACAACACTTCCATAGTCTTTCCTCTCTTCCTTAACCACTTGACGGGAATTTCTTCCCGAAAGCCGACTCGAAGAATTCCAGCCTCGCTTGGCCATGAAGGCCACCTGCCAAACCGCATATTCTCGGTTTGTGGCCCTGCGTGCTCTGCACGCTTTGAATTACACGGTGAAAAGGCAATGAAACAATGCCCTCCTTTGTTAAACTGAGAAAAGTGCTTTCAATTTATGTTTAAAAGGGTTGAGGAAAAATAAACTTCTTTTCTGTTCACTATGTTCTGAACTTTGAAGGGTTTTTCAAAATTCTCACCATGCCCGATGGAGTCATCAGTGACCTTGGTCAGCACGCGACCGCTTGCGATGTCAGAGAATGCCCAGTGCTGATCTTCAGAGCAACTCAGAAGGTAGTCACCCGTGGCGTGCAGGCTCAGACCTGTGACCGGAGCATTGTGGGCACGGATGACTTGCTGGCAGGAGGCATTACCAACAAACCAGATGCGGATCGTCGTGTCCGGAGAGGAGCTGAACACGATTTCCTGTAATGGGTGGATTAGTTTCAAAACACACTCACATGCAACTGTAGTCTGTCATCATCATTTTCTACTAGTTTCTACTTTACTGGTCTTGAAGATCAGTTGACTATTTTTTTTATGCTTAGAACACTTTTCTCTATGCCATTTTTTAAAAAACTACTCACAAATGGTTTTTTATGCATAAATTCAATTACAATTTTGAACAGTGCAATGAAATAGGAATTGTCTCAAGTACAAAGCATTTTCATTTGATGAATGACTTCTTGGTAAATAAAATGAAGATACGCAGAACAGCTCTTTCTTGCAATAATCATATTTACACTTATCTATTTTGTATTTCTTCAGGAAAAAACTGACAGGGAAAAGGAAACAGCTCTGGGCTGTATCTTTTCCTAAAAACTGACCCTAAACTGCTCACATGGACCCCTTCCACTTGTATTAGCCTGGCACTGCTGTCCACTACTTACCTCTGTTGGGTGATAAATGACATTGGTGACTTTCTTGTTGTGACCTTTCATGACGGCTGTCACCTGTTCTGTGTCCTTGTTGAAAACAACAACCGACTTGTCCGCACCACCTGAAAGAAGAAAACTTCTTAACGGTAAATCACTGCCTTAAACCCTCACAATGCTGGCGATGAAGTCAGTACAGTTACCCTCAATTTACTTGATTATTGAAAGGTCAATATTAACTACAAGCTAGCAATTTCCACTTTAATTTTGGTAGCATATCGCACATTTAAAGCAGTGCATATCTACCGTGCATTAATAATGCTGACTACGCAATTTCAATTAACCACTTCGTGCCGGGGCAATTTTCAACGTTGAGGATGCTGGGCCGGCATGACTATCATTTTTTCCGTTTTCAAAATCCAAACAGTCATTTATAGCCCCACAGAGTAATCTTCAGGCTTTACTCTAAGTTGACAGGTGACCTTCATTGATGCCCGAATATTTCAGCCAGGCCTGCAG